>LNAC01001178.1:63944-126784 GCA_002007465.1 Ailurus styani | reverse complement strand
AAAAAAAAAAAAAGAATGCAGAAGACAGTCAAAAGACTTTTCTCTGGTCCTCCCCATCTCCTCTGCTCGCCAACCCTTCCTCTTCTGTGCAGATTTTGATTTAGAAGCAAAAGGGCTTGACAGCAAGTATGGGGACTTGGTCTCTATCTCTATGATTAACTGGCTAAATGACTTTGGGCAAATCACTCTCTCTGAGATAAACCCAGCGGTAAAACAAAGGGACTGGGTCTGAGACCCATTCCCCGGGCTGAGCGTCTGTGAGTCTATGGCGGAGACCTTAAACTTAATTACTCCTGCGAGCAACTTCCTGATTAACTGTATCTGACTCTGACCATGTCCCTCCGATGCGCTCACAGGCTCGGAGGCTCTACATCAAATTTCACCTGTGCACAGCTCTCTGCAGTGACTCTCCCGTCTCTCTCTCCTGTCCCGGTTCCCCTGTGTCCTGGTGCTTCACCGCCTCCACACTCTGGGAGAAAGGGAATCCGCGTGGCCCCTGACACTCCTCCTCTCCAACCTAATGCCTCTTCTCTCTGCCACAAAAAGGCTTTGCCTGACTAGCAAAGGCTTCATTTTTGAAGCAAAGATTCCAGTAAGAATCTTTTTTGCCTCAAGAAGTAGTGCAAGAAATCCTGAGAGGCAACCAAGACGGGATAGAACAAAACTGGATACAGACCCAGAGCACATCCCCCTGCCCTGTCCCCGGTTGTGGCTGCCTCTCATCTTGCCTCTCAGGAGAGAGCCAGGCCCACGGAGGGCTTGCCACTCACAGGTGGAATGCCCGGACACCAAGGCCGAATTTTCTATGGGAATTTTCTGTCCCTGGTAATAAGCAATCAGATGCTGATTTCCAACCATGAGACCAGCTTAATTACACTTCAGAGCATATGCTCCAGTTCCAGCAGCCAGTAATAACCACCCGTTCAAAAAGATTAGACTTGAGTAGCTTTAATCTGCGTGGATATGCAATGATGGGAAGAAAGGCAATTCATTGTGTCTGGCAAGTTCCCCACCCCCACATCAGTTATGGGCACTTTCTCCCCTCCAGAGTTTTGTACAACTACAGACTAGCTCAAGGTTTTATTGTACTGGTGAATTTTAAAGGAGAGAAAATCAGGGGCGCCTGGGTGGCTCACTTGGTTGAACGTGTGACCCTTGGCTTCGGCTCAGGTCACGATCTCAGGGTCCTGGGACTGAGCCCTGTGTGGGGCTCTCTGCTCAGCAGGGAGTCTGCTTGGGATTCTGCCTCTCCCTGTGCTCCTCCCTACTCATGCGCATGTGCTCTCTCTCTGATAAATACAACTTTTTAAAAAAATAGTAAATGAGAGGAGATCAGAATGTTCTATGAACTACATTTTAGCAATTATGCTCACTTGTTCAATAATACATATAATCCACCTTCCACACCAGGCTTGTCTCGTATCTATTTTCTGTAAGAAAAAAGGATTAGATTCAGTCTCCTAAAATTACATAAACAACACAGCCTGGCAGGCCAAAACTCACTGCACCGTTTCTCCAACTGGAAGGTAAGGAACGGTACTGAGTTAAATCTCAGGGTGAGAAGTTATAGAGTATGTTTAAGATCACCAAATAGCTCAGAATTTCTGGGACAGTCCCTCTTTGAGGAACGTTCCTCCTTCTGTCCCTACAAATACACTCTAACTTGTCAGTTTTCAAGTCCTGATTGTTGTTGAGAAAATATATTGTGGGGTGTAGACTGGTGCATATTCAAAAAGTAAAGCTTGGTTGTTAGTGAGAAGGGAAGTCTGGGTATTACATCAGTCCAACCATGTCTAAGTCAACGCATAGTCATCTGCCCCTCCAGCTGGCGGAACTCGCGTGGAACAAGGGAGACGTGCTGCCAGAAAGGAAAGAAGGCCAGAGCTCAGCTCACTGGATCTACTTTTCCAGGCTGGGGACAATGAAAGATCCTGAGAGGCAGAGCGTAATGGGCAGAGTACTTACAAACCGCTGACCTACGGTGGTTGCATTCAGAGCTGGAAGGAAGCCCACCCGTCAGCCCCAAGCTGGAGGATGCAGCCTAAAACAACTTCAGGGTAGGACTCCACTGTGCAATCTTGTTCTTCTAACACCTCCCATCACTAGTGAGCTCTTACATGAAGAAGTGTTGGGGACAGCTGGGGCCGTCACAGTCTGATGACAAAGCACCAGGCACTGTCCTGGAAGTTTTATCCAGATTATCCGACTGAATCCTTACAGCAAATGTGCAGGGTGTATATAATACATAATATAATACATATATAATACATACATATAAATACATAATACATATATAATACATAATTACCATTTCAGGAGAGGAAAGTACAATGTAGGGGTCAAAGGACTTGTCTCAGGCTGCAGAATCAGCTAGTGGCCTAACCCTGGACCCAAATCCCTGCCTTTGGGATCTGAGTTCTTTTTGTTTTAGTTAGTTTGTTTGCAGTAACTATTACTGGGTTTGCTATATTCTTCTGAATATAAAAGTACATTCCAAGTAAGGGAACAAGCCAGACTTTAAGAACCGGCCGCCTTTCTGACCCCAGTGTCCACAGTCTTGTCATTTCACGAGGTGACCTCCTCGTTCATAATGTTTCCCCCTTTCCGGATCACCCCTGAAAACACACCCACTGTTAAACAGGCTCCAAATGAGGAAGAGCAGTACAGAGAAAGCCAGAAACTGCTGTGAACTTGCACTCTGCATTGGCAGGCTTCCCCTTTCCTTGCTGGAATGATCCATGCCTCCTGGACTTGAGCCTCAATGAAGGAGGCTCGCTATCTGTGGTGAGAAACACTTAGCCGGCTTACTGAGTGCTCAAGGCCACTCTGCCTAAGATGGTAACACAAGGCAAAAGGAAGTGGCCTTGGATTGGGGGGGTGGCACGCAGGGAGCACACACAAGGGTGCTTCAGAGACTCTGAGTTGGGTCAGAGGGATGCCAAGTCAAGGCTGTCCAGAGCAGCTACTGTTTCAAGCTAAGACGGCAGGAAGAATGCCATGTGCAGAGTTCTGGACGCTCCGTCTGCACAATGACCTCATGGCCAGCACCTCTCTTCATGCTCGCACAACCCCATGGAATCAGCAAGGCGGATTTTCCATCGCTTTCACACAGGGGCAGAATCCAGACAATGCCTGGAAACATCAAGTGACTTGCCCAAGACCAGGCGGCTAGCTAGGGCAGGGCCTGGATGAGACACTGAGCTCACGAATTACGAGTGCAGTGTTTGTCTCCTGCAGCCTGCTTCCTCCCAAGAGCATAAAGCCAATACCGCCAGGAAAGACAATTAATTGGGGCAAAATGATACTAATATAACAAAGAAGAAAAGAAGGCATGTGGGGGTGGTCGTCATTTCTTTTTCTGCTTTGAAAGAGTGGGTTCTCCTCTCTTCGGCGTGAGGAACTCCTCCCCCCTTTAAAACATATTTATGGGTACTTCACAAAGTTACAGTGCAGCTGCTGAAGATAAATCACAGCCATCCAAATGTCTTTCCTGTCTAGAATAATTACCTGTGTCTACACCGCGGGGCTTACACTGGTTAGTGGAAGGCATTTTCCTCTCACAGAAGGCTCTGGATCTACTAAATACATTTCTCGTGAGCAGAGACTAAAAAGGAGAGAACTAGGAAATGTCTTGTAGAGAACTGTGGAGGTTCTAGGACTCTACAGATGTCCTGAAATATCAAAAAGGGGGCGCTTGGGTGGCTCAGTTGCTTAAACATCTGACTCTTAATTTCAGCTGAGGTCGTGCTCTCAGGGTCGGGAGATGGAGCCCCACTTGAGACTCTATCTCCCTCTCTCCCTCCGCCCCTACCACACACCTCCTCCCCAGCCCTGCTTGGGTGCATGTGTGTGCTCTCTCCCCCTCTCAATAAATCAAACAGAACACCTAGTCTCATAATTTGAGGGAGGAAATGCATGAGAGAAACACAAGTACTGGTGTAGCTTAGTAAAATCGGTATTTGTCCTTATGCAAACTGAAATAACTTACAGAATCAGAAAACAAAAACACTGATAAAATCATGTGTGGGGGAAGGAGGTGAAAATCACAGATTTAGGGTTCTTTTACCTTTTGCCCAGTGAAGCATAATATTTTGAGGTTTGGTACTTTAATGCAAATTTTTGAGAAAGAAGTTCAGAAATTCTGCCAAAAGTGAACCATCAGTATTTTAGGAACAGGAACACAACAGAGTCGTGATTAATAACGAACCCATTTTAAGTGGATTCTTTTTAAATAAACATGTATCAAAAGCAGTAGATTGCTAAGCCCTACGAATTAAGATTCCCACAATGAATGTCTTTTAGTCATCTACAGCAACTAGCATTTTTAAATATTCACAATTAACAGAATGATTATTTGATTAGCTGTCAAAATTAAGATGGGAAATGTGCTGCCCTCTGAGAGAAGACAGAGGTCCTTCCTTCCTTCCTTCTTTTCCCTTCCTCCCTCCCTCCCTTTCTTTCCTTCTTTCCTTCCTTCCTTCCTTCCTTCCTCCCGTCCGACCTTCCTCCTTCCCTTCCTCCCTTCCTTCCTAACCATGCCTGCTATTAAACAGTGAAATGCCCACATAGGAAATCTTCACCCTGGGCTTACCCGCACCTAAACTACTGAGGGATTAATTCACGAATCAGGCTTCCTGTTCCCTGGTCGACTTACTTTGCATTTCTATCAATAGTAGACAGGGCACAATCACCTGTGAACATGTGGAGGACACAGATAATAAAGTGAGCACGAGAGTTGTGTCTTAACAAGAAGAAAAGTCTACTCCATCCATATTCTCCACTCTCCAACATTACCACTTTATTTTGTTGTTGTTGTTGTTTACAATTTCTATCTCTCTCTCTTTTTCAAATATTTTATTTATTTATTTGACATGATGGGAGGGCAGGGAGGGGAGAGCAAGGACAAGCGTGGGGGGAGTGACAGGCAGAGGGAGAAGCAGGCTCCCGGCAGAGCAGGGAGCCTGATGTAGGACTCCATCCCAGGACCCTGGGATCATGACCTGAGCTGAAGGCAGAAACTTAACTGACTGAGCCACCCAGGTCCCCCAACATTACCACTTTAAAAATCTCATTTCCCAGTCCTTACTATCAAGTATGTTTTGCCACTCACCAATCTCCAGAGAGAATGCATTAAGGAAGCTCTTGGTATATATGCATTCCTCATTTATCAGACTTGTTGCATCTGCCGCTAACCAATTAACGAGAACCAGAGGGTGCTTTCAACAGAGGTACCAGATGATCGATGTAGGCCAAAGGGCTTAAAACAGCATGTCTGTCCTAGAGATTTAAGAACTCACAGGTAGCTCTCTCATCAATTACACAAGAAGCGATCAAAAGATCACTTGCATTACGAGGCAGGATGCCCCAAGGGCCAGATGATGGGCCCGGCAGTAAGTGCTCCTATGGTCCAGAAGGAAACATTATGGATTGCTGTGTTTAGAAGCTACGTTATGAGGAAGAAAGAACTTGAATTAGGCCTTAAAAGATGGGCAAGCAGAGAAAAATCCTGTGCTTTTCCACTAAAGGGGCTGGTGATTTCTGCTGCTGTGATCCATCATGGGTAAAAACAGCCCAGGATGGAAATGAAATCATACATTAACTCTTAGAAGTCATGCTAGACTGAGCTTCTGAATATTGTTTTTGGTACTTAAGGTCTAGAGGAAGGCGTTCTCCATAAGTTTTTAAGATTGGTTTTTGAGAGTTCAAATGAAGAATCAACACATGACTGAACAAAAACCTAGAAAAGTCACATAAAGCAAAGATGGCTTCTAGGCCATCAGGTCTGATCTCCTCCCTTGCTGCACTCATTCATGCATCGAATGACAAAATATACCTTCCTCCTGGGAATCCCTGGTCAGCGGGGAAGATGCTTCCAGAGGCAGGACCTAGTGATGATTACTTACTTCCAGGTCCCCAGGAAAGAGGGAACTTTAGGAAAAGGCATTTGTGCATTCCAATGTCAAGGAAAGAACTGCTTCCAGGGGACTCGGAGCATTCTTGGCCTCTTGCAAGAGAGTTGCCCAGGTGTTTCCACTCTGATAACATTAAAGGCCAGATCTACCTCTTCCTAATTGCAAACCTACACAGGACTTGTGATTATGGTTTATCATGGAGAGAACGTGCTGGTTCCTGTGTCATTTCCCACTGAGCCGGTCTATCTTATTGGCATTCTGAGGTCAAACCATTGTTGCAAGACACGGTACTCTGAGCTGGCCTTGAAAAGAAAGACTCTTCAGACCTCGGCTTAATAGCACTCAAATTGCAGAGCCTGTAAGGTGCGCTGGCTAAAGTAAAGAATGCCGCCCTCCTGGGAGTCCTCGTGTGGCTGGGCAGTGAAACACTGACAAATTCCTATTCCCCGGGATACCAGTCGAGGCTAAGAGCCTGTCCCAATGTTTCTTCCACCATCCCATGTCACCAGTGACCCTACTCCAGGACAATGAGAATCCACTGGTTATCAGCCATGTGAGGTCCAGCTAACATGCACCCTATTCCATGCAGATAGTTCATGTGTTGCTGACACCTTGCAGCAGAACAGACAGCTTCAAGACCTGGGGGGAAGCTCACCACATAGAGCTTGCGCCAGATGACAGCCCATTCTCGCAGCGTCGACGTGAGCTCCTGCACCAGCGGGAGCTCCCCAGGAATCACGGTCTCGTGTTGCCTATAGAAACCAGACAGATGCTCATGTTACTCTGGGCTGATCATCCCTGCCTTTCTTGACAGGGACCAGGTTCTGCACAGTGCAAAGATGGGCATGGGGCTGGTCCGGCTGGAAACAAAACATACCTGTTGTGGGGAAATTGTCGAACAGACCTTATTACACCCAAGACTCTCAGAAAAGAAGGGGCTGACTGATCTAGCTCTCAAAATAAACTGCTTCTGCGATGGAACAAAGGCCTCGGCCCAGCCAGGACCACCCTGGTTCACATCTCTACCGGAGCAACTGCTGAGCCTGGCTGGCTTCCATGACTCCCGGGATGGAGGCCCAAATCCAGTATTTTCACTGGTTCTGCAGAGCAGCCATTTCGTCAGGGAGGGTCGTGGGGCTGGGAACCTCCCACGGGACCTACCGGTGGGGACGGAGACTCTGCCCTCTCATGGAACGGGGCTCGATTTTCTTCTCATCTGCTGCCTCATGGTACTGAAAATGTGTCTATACCATGCTCCTCACAGGCTCACAGGAGACACATAACAAGGTAGGCCTGATATTTATTCACATCAATCCTCTGGAACTTTCATGATGAGCAAAAGGAGAATAAGAGCAAGCAAACAAATGGGAAAGAGAGGTAGGACTGCCAGTCTTAAATAAGACCACCAGATGTCCAGTTAAGTCTGCATTTCAGATAGAATAAAATAATTTCTCAGTGGAAGTATGACTCATGAAATACCTGGGACACATTAACTGTAAATAATTACTTGCTGTTATCTGGATTTCAAATTTAACTGGGCACCCAGCATTCTTCTCTGACAACCCTAGCTAGTGGGGATACGCCTCCCTACGTGCCCTTCTGCCAACATGGCTGCGGCTAGTGACGGTGGAGGCTGCCCAGGAATGGCCTGCTGGAAGGAAGCTTCTCCAGGAGGCAGGACACCTGGTTTTCAGTCTGGTTCTGCCACTGAAGAGCTGTGTGAATCTGGGCCTGTATCCATCCCTCGTCTATAAAATGTGGGTACAGAACTTACAACTGAGAATGTTCTTTTGCCTCTTTGAGTCTGCATGACTCTGATCCATTCTCCTCTCTAGCAACCCTGGGATTCCAGTCCTGCTCTGGGCTCTCCTTCCCTCCTCTGCACCCAGGCTCACCAACCCAGCAGCCTCTCTCTCCCACGTCAGGCTGAGTGTCATACTCCTCCTCAGCCTCCACAGAAGCAGTACTCTCCAGGACAACTGATAAGGTGCATGAGAAATTAGAATATCCAAAACTTAATGGATTTCATCTGCAGAGCACGTTCACACACATTATTTCATCATTTCACATTAAGCTCATGGCCCACAGAGGGCCAGCTTCATGTCCTCCAATTTGTATGGGCAAAGCCCAAGGTGCAGTAAGGCTAACTGACTTGTCTAAGCTCCAGAGCTGATCACTGCCGGACGCAGCTTGCTCATCTCTCTCCCACGGGTGCCAAAATAGGGGCCCTTGGAGAGCCTTGCAGGGAAAGGGGGCCCAACGTTCGTGTGTGCGCACACACTCAGTGAGCACAGTGCAAGAAGAAGGCAAAGACCTCCATTCGTTCGTCTGTCTTTACTATCCTGGGGAAGGATGCCAGAAAGGAGCAATTATAAAAGAAGGAATCATCTCAGGAAAAAAGTTTGTCTACACTTCTCTCTCCTGTGAGAAGTGCAACTGACCAGATGAGAACGATAATGTGCACGAGAAACCCTTCAATGATAATCTGACATGGTCACCATTTTTTAAGGGTCTTCCAGGGACTGGAACTTACCCTCGGTCTTCCACGGTTGCCTCCTTCAAATGGATGTACGTTTCAGGGAAAATCCCCTGCAGAGAGAAGAACATTGGTTATATGGCCGCACAAACCTCAGGGTAAAGAGCACAAACGGCACCGGGAAGAAATGAGGAGGAGACAGGATACCTGGACCATCACTAGAGTGTGTGGTCAGGCTCAAGGGCCCGACCACACCGACTACGCCTCCATGAAAGCACGGCTGGAAAGACAGAAACTAAGATCGGGGTTCACGGAGCATGGGAGAAGTGCTTCAAAGGGGGCAAACGTATCTGGGTCAGCTGAGAACTGCAGTAACGGTAAGGGCTTCAACAGCCAGCTCCTAGAACCCTCCAGATCCTAATGCTGTGAACTGCTGCACCGAAAGGGTTTTGCATAATTAGTGACCTGGAGGGCTATGCACTTAGTGGCCCATGAAATTATAGTGATTTAACGAAACAATCCCTTCTCACCGCTTTCACTTAAGCCAAATGTGGCCCAATTCAATTAGTACTAGTTATCTGGTTATTTTTAGCACTTCCCAGTCTCAAATTGCTCCCCATTCTATGTTCTTAAGAGGCCACTCTGCATCACTGTTGTGACAAGGCCCGTGGGAAAACTAAGGCCCATAAGGGCCTAAGAGAAAGACTGGAAACTGGCTGGTAGGAACTGGAGAAGTGAAGAAGATCAGATCGAACCCACCGAAAGCAAGTCATGGATCCGAGTTTTCCTAAGTGCCAACAGCTTCTGTTGTTTAACTGTGTGATAGGCTCGTGGATAAATGGAGGAAATACCATCTGGAAAAGGCACTGCTGTTCTTTGTTTGAGGGCACTCTGCAGGCCAGACCAGCAGAGGTAGGAGAAGAACCTATTTACCGGGTACCACTGGTTCAACTGTTCCTCGCCCTGCACCCGTGGAGGTCAGTGTGACCTTGTGGACATTCTCTCTTGGGAGGACTGACTGCAAAGGTGGGAAAGGAAGACACTGGGTGTGCACCCAGTGGATCCTTAATCCATTCAGAGACAGAAAACTAGTTCATTTCTACTGGTGTCAGCCCTGTATTTGGCTTCATGTGCTGTATTTATCAGACTAATACTTTTCTTTCTCCATCTTAGCCCTCTGCCAATAAAACAGGAAACAGAAAGAAAATCTGAGATTGAGCTGCTCCCAGCCTTGGTGATGACAGGGTAGATCCTGACACTGCCTGAGTCAAAAGCAAAATGACCATCCTTTCCTGCCAGGCAGAAAGAACCCAAAAAAGTACATTACCCTCCCCTCCTCACTTTGAAAAAGGGGTAAGCATGGGGTATATAAGTAAGAAAGCATTACGCTGATCTGTTATTGGTTAAGACCCAGAACACACAGAGAGGTAAGGTGACACTGACCTTTTTCATTACAGGGGCAGGATTCAAAGTGATTTAGGAAAACTGATCAAAAAAACAAAAATTCAAATGTGTGTGTAATTCCTGTTGGGCCTAATTTTTGGTATTCTGAAGCTCCAGATCTGTCCTTAGGGTGTCTAAGGAACTTTGGGTGTTTCTTCAGCCTGCGAAGCAGAGGTAAATGTCTTGTTGACTGCCATCTTAGTGGAGAACCAGACTTGATCGTTCAGAACTCACCTTGAGGATGTGATGCAAAGTGAAATAATCCAGACACAAAAGGACAAATACTGTTATGATTCCACTTGCAGGAGGGGTCTAGAGTGGTTAAATCCATAGAGACAGAAAGTAGAATGGGGAGTGGACGCTTGGTAAATGATGAACCACTTAAAGTAGTAGTTATAAGAAGCCATACTTGGAGGTTAAAATAAGAGATAACACTGCTTCTCCCAGAGAATATCCTTGCAGAAAATTCTTCTCATCAAGAAGGTAAAGGATGAATTAAAATTTTTGTGCATTCGTTATCTGATTACTGGTCTCTTCCTAATATTGGGAGAAATCCAAGAAGCATTTGAAATATAAACAATGTCTCATGCTGTAACACCCAAGCAGATTACAAGCAGGTAATTTATACTGAATGTACAGACATGAGGACTTTGATTTTAAGAGAATATTTATTTTGTTGCATTATCTCCCTGTTATTTGTAGGCACCATCCTTCCATGATAACATATGTCCACTTACATCCATTTAATTGCTCTAGTAAATCTGAGCCTTGGACAAGTTTTCCTATGCCATCTGACACACAGAAAGGCAGGAAAAACCTGGGGGATAGATTACTAATTTATAGCTTATCTCAATTTTGATTTTTCTTTCTCAATGTAACCTACTCACTTGAGAAAAAATAAATTAATTAATTATTTTCTAGATATTGCCCTTATCCACACTTGCACAATCCTGCCAAGGATCAATAATCGGTTTCTGCAAAACCACTAGCTCATTTTATCACCACTCTAAATGGCTAGGTCTGCTGATAAATGACACCAAAAATTTCCATTAAAATAATAGGCCTTTCAAATAGCTCCTCCCCTAAAGACCGGCAAACAGAGGAAAAAAGAGCATTAGGAGAGGACTTCAAACAGGCTGGATCTCTTAATGAAAGGGTGTCAAATCTGAACATAATTCATGATGACTGAATCTGAATTCCCTTGATGTTTCTGGAGCTCTCCACCAGGAAGATATTTCAACTTAAAAATTTCAACAAGTAAATGCAACATCCCTGTTGGTACTATCATTTCACTGAATTACAAAGTTGAATTATCAAGAACTAAAAGAAGTTCTTCCTGAAATAACTCTTAAGGGTGAGATTTAAAGTTTAAATAAGGGTTTTAAGGAAATGAAAACAAACAAAAAAAATTAAAAACACACTCAGAACTTGTCACTTAGACCCTAGTGGAGCACACTATTTCCTTTTCAAAGCCAGCAACAAGGGTACAAGCTGGATAGATTCTGATCTATTAAGACATCACAGGATGCCTAACAAACTGAGGTCTTCTATGTGCAAAACCACCCTTATATACTGTAGCTCTGAAAGGGAAAAGTGTGGCGTGGGACCTTGTTTCAACATGATTCACAATCACCAGTTAAAAATCAAGAATTGTATTTGTTCTTTAAGTTCATGTGATCTTATCTGAGAATGGGGTTTTGCTCATTTTTTTAAGTTGACATTTTTTTTAGCAGATTGGGAAGCGGCATAAGTCTTCTTGCTCTTTAATAAATTCAGAACTTCTAAATGGTTAACTCCGATCATGCTTCAAAATAACTATCATTTCTGTAATTATGAATAAAATAAACAAAGATAGGGCTAGCCAAACCAAGAAGCAGGAGTATCTATAAACCACGTACAAGGATCCTAAAATAAAGAAAGGCTTTTGTCTTACTACGCTCTCGTTCATGCCAGAATGTCCCTGTCATCAGTCACTATATGAAGGCCTGGAGAAATTAAAGTCAGCAAGAGATTAAATCAAAGTAGTTAAGATGGAAATGAAAACAGGTGGGAAAACAGGAATTGAACTGTGGGCAGGAGAACTCAGCATCAGGACTTGGGGAGGGATAAAAGGACCAAAATTGTGGGAGTTGATACGAACATGACAAGCAAACACTCTTTTACTTTGCAAGATCATTAAATTGTCAACGTTAACAAACTGTGTGTGTGGACACAGAAATGTACAAAATAGTGACTTCAGAGACAACTATATAGAAAACTCCATCTAAACACCGCTGGTTTCTAATGACTACAACCTTGCAGAAAGGGGTTTCTCTGGGCCCTGAGCTCTTTCAAGAATTGTGTGCTCAGATTACTTGTATCTCATGCCTTGCTTGAAAAATAAGAACTGTGGGTTTGTTTGGGGTTTTTTTCACTCACTTCTTGATAAATCCTAAAATGTTTCTCTTACCCCTCTCCTAATTAGCTATTCTACATGTGAACTAACTGTGAAATGCTTTGGTCCTATCAACCATTTCTCTTTCAAAACAAAGTGCTGACAGAAGTCAGCCTTGCTGCCTTGCTGCCCCAGAATGCAGCGACAAAGGAAAAAGGCCTGACCTGACCTAAAATTAACTGAGGGAGGTATTAACATAACTAATAGATTTTCTTTAGCTTGATGATGAGTAGTTTTGGCAATGGGTACAGGAACCTGCTAGGGTCAGTTATTTTTCAAACTCTCTGCCCATGATGAGATACATTTTCATGGCAACCAAGTCCTTAACTATGCATACAACACAATTTAAAATATATTAAAAAAATATGTACCTTGGGAGCGCCTGGGTGGCTCAGTGGGTTAAAGCCTCTGCCTTCGGCTCAGGTCATGATCTCAGGGTCCTGGGATAGAGGCCCACATCAGGCTCCCTGCACAGCGGGGAGCCTGCTTCCTCCTCTCTCTCTGCCTGCCTCTCTGCCTACTTGTGATCTGATCTCACTCTCTGTCAAATAAATAAATAAAATCTTTAAAAAAAAATATGTACCTCACACACAAGTCACGAGACAGTATTTATCACGGCATTCCATTTTCTTTTCTACTTTTCAGAGTCTTGGTTTTTGAAAGATGATGGTTAATAACCCACGATGTTGATTTAGTGATGTGTTACGGGAATTGGTTGTGAGGTTCACAGATTCAAAACTACTCCTCTGGCTTATCCATTTTATAATAAAGGATGGACTTAAGTAGAAATGGGGAGATGCTTTAGTTCTGGGATGTTAGCACTGGAGCTAAAGGACAAAGAAGAAGCACGGGGGCACCTGGGTGGCTCAGTGGGTTAAAGCCTCTGCCTTCGGCTCAGGTCATGATCTCAGGGTCCTGGGATCGAGGTCCATATCAGGCTCTCTGCTCCGCACAGAGCCTGCTTCCTCCTCTCTCTCTGCCTGCCTCTCTGCCTACTTGTGATCTCTCTCTCTCTCTCTCTCTCTCTGTCAAATAAATAAATAAATAAGAAGAAGCAGGGGTCCCCCCTGAAGGAGACAGACAACAATAACAATGTCACTGTGTCACCACCCTACTGAGCTCGAGGGAGGACAGGGAGCAACAAGCCTGCAAGCGCTGTAAGGTGAGTGAATTCAACTCTGGCCTTTCTCCTTAAGTTGGCTGGTGGGACATGTGGTCCACGGGACTTGTGCTATTTTACTTACACACTGAGGTCAGAGAATTTGTCTTCAGATCTAAAGAACAGCCATCCCAGAGAACACAAACTAGGTCTAGAGGCAGCAAGGAGCAGGAAATGGGACCAGGTAGCATAACACAAAGCAGGCAGATTCAAATTTAAAAAGTAAATGAGAAACCATACCTTTTTAGATTTATTTTGGAGGGTATATCCTCTGTACCAACCTGCCAGGGAATAAGAAAACACAATCTTTTATGTTATCTGAGATAATATAAAGATATGAGCAAAATGCATCCTCATATTCTATTGGAATGCTGGGATGGAATCCAAGAGGCAATTAGCAGACTAATTAGAATATGTGCATTTTGGTTGAGTACACAATCAAAATCTAAATCTATTTTGGAGCTTTATTCTCTTCATAAGTAAAGGATTTAAAATTCACATAGAACCACGCTTCATCTCTGCTCCTTTGGAGAAAGGACAGGACAAAACAAAACAAGACAGAAGGCAGCTCAATCTCTTAATACTTTAATACTTTAGACATTCAGTAAGTGTTTTTGCACGAATGTAGAAGGTCTTTCATCCATATATATACATTCTACAAGTCACCCTATACTATTAAAATAAATACTTTAAAATAATTTATATAATCTCTCTCTTATCTAAATTCCCAGGTGAAGAACAACTCTTCTGGGACAATTTTAAACTGGAAAGACAAATCTTATATAAATATTTTCACCTAAAAGAGTTGAAACAAATAATAAAAGAACATTTAAAACAATTCTTGGCAGTGCTATTCACACCCCCGACAATAAAAAAAAAAAAATTTGTTGGCTTGATGAGGCTTTAAATAAATCCTTTAACTTCTTTATAAAAATTTCAATAAATACAAAAAATTCAATAAAAAACATTTCAAGATGCTTTTTCACCCTCTATCTGGTAAAGGGAGCATACAATTCAATCAATCCATAAATAGATAACTTATATTAAATATTTATTGATCACCTACTAGAAACTTAAGGGATATGCCAATAGGGTTCTAGAACCATCTTGTAATTTGTTCTACATGAAATCATCCAGAAAAAGAGACACAATCGATTCTGGATATGTTACAAGAAGAAAGCTGAATTTACCTTCAGCAGAAATTTAAGAATATTATCACAAATTTTTAAACAGTCAGTATTCAAAATTTAAAGAATTTTGCTTGGGCGCCTGGGTGGCTCAGTGGGTTAAAGCCTCTGCCTTCGGCTCAGGTCATGATCTCAGGGTCCTGGGATAGAGGCCCATATCGGGCTCTCTGCTCAGCAGGGAGCCTGCTTCCTCCTCTCTCTCTGCCTGCTTGTAATCTCTCTCTGTCAAATAAATAAATGAAATCTTTAAAAAAAAAATAAATAAAAAAAAATAAAGAATTTTGCTTTATTTTTTTTTTAATAGGAAAGAATAGGATACTATGCTGTGAAATTGTTACAGGTTTGTATGTATCAAGGCCTACGGTTGAGAAAAAGATATTTGAACAGGAAACACTGCTCCCAATTTCGGATGCCAAAGTGCAGGAGAGAGCCAGGTGTAAGAAGAATACCAGGCTAGACATGGCTAGCTGGTTCTGCTGCCCCAGGAAAGTGCCCTTGCATGAATGACTGGCTTCAGGCTCATCCTGGGGTGGGGGAGGGGCAGGCAAGCTGAGAAAACAATGGTCTCTTCCAAGCAGTTTCCATCTCCCTGTGTCCTACAAAAACCAAGATGTAACAGTTTGGACTTTGCTCCACTGTCAGAGAGAAATGTCTCTGTACTTGTGTAAACAGTATTTTTGCACAGCCATTCATCACAGAATTATGCTTCCGAAACCTGTCATTTTCGAAAAAAAGATTTTTTTTTCTTTACCTCCTAAGTCTCCTCTGGAACTGTGGTTTGTGTAAAACTCGTATCTAAAAGCATAAAATTACCACACTGAATTTGTAGAATGTTCATTTTGCTTGGCATTAGGTACTAGCAGAAGAGAGTCTATCTCTGGAGTTTTAATCATACACTGTCGGGACCCCATAAATTCAATTGCTAATAACTGCAAGGGAGATGAGCAAGAACAGGGTGTTCCAATTGATCCCAATATTTAAAACAGGATAATTATAGTTAAATATGGTATGCTTTTAAGGCTTCCAAATGCGTCATGATGTAAGAGACAGCAAAGGCTCTAACAAACAAGCACCTAAAATCAGTAAGTAGTGTGAACTGGAGAGAATCTCGGATGCTTTTTAAAATTAGTACATTATTAAAATGAAGAGAACAGTGGGGGATGGTGAGTCCAGAGGGCCAGTCTTACCTAGATTTAGGTGAAATGTCAGTCTCAAACACTGAGTTTGCAAGCCCATAGATTCACAGACTGGAGGTTGCCAGAGGGAGGTGGTAGAGGTGAGGGTGAAATGGAGAAAGGGAGTCAAAAGGTACAAATTTCTGGTTATAAAATAATGAAGTCACAGGGATGTAATGTACATCATGGCAACCACAGATAATAATACTCTGTTGCATATTTGAAAGTTGCTAAGAGAGTAATTCTTAAAACTGCTCATTACAAGGAAAACGAATTTTTAAACTATGTATGCTAATGTATGTTAACTAGACTTATTGTGATGAACATTTTGCAATAAACACAAATATCCAATCGTTGGGGTGCCCGGGTAGCTCAATCCCTTGGATAAGCAACTGTTTTCAGCTCAGGTCAAGATCTCAGGGCCCTGCGATCAAGCCACCCCCCCACACCACCCCCACCAAAATGCAAATATTCAAGGGCATTCAGATCTTGGGTTTAAGCAAATGGATGGCCAGAATTAATTCTTTGGGACAGGAAGACTGAAAAAAGGAAAGCATTGGGGGATGTAAGATAGAATTGAGAGATGTACCTTGGCCCCTCTGTTTCCCTTCCTAAACAACTGAGCCCTGAGCCAATAGGTGGGACAGGGCAACTCAGGCATTTGCAAGGGGGGTGGGGAGGGCATCCACACAGGGGGCCAGACTGGCACGTCCTGTCAAAGCCAGGCAGAACAAGGTAGGCATCCATGGGGGACGGGAGGTCCACAGGAAGAGGGTGAAAAGAACAGCATCCACAACCACGACTTGGGGGTGGGGGACAGTGGAATGACACGAACTATCAGGAGAACAGGCTGAGGGAGGAGGTGTGGTCATGAAGACAGAGGCTGGTTACATGCTGAGGACCTGATGAAATAAGGAAATATATTAATAAGTAAATATATTAATCCTGGAAGCCAGGTTTCTTACTGTCACAGGACAGAGTTACAAGAGAGGGAAAAAACTAGAATGAACCCTGAGATGCTGGACTGGACTGAAGGTACTCATGTGTACACATGACTCCTAAATAGGTAGACAGGTGAAAATGAATCATGTGCTAACCTGTACTTACACACACATGCACATTATCCATGGTTCTGCTGATACCTACTGGTTTTTACTGTTTTTGACTCTGAGAAAGACGATGATAGAGAGCTCAGGAAAGCAGCTATGTAAGTGTCCTGGAGAGCAACCAGTCCAAGATGGAGCAGAAGGGCAGAGGACTCCACGAAGAACAAATCCAAGAAAGCAAGTGGAACTGTGAAATTATCTCATTTGTCTGAACATATGAGAAGGAGGTAAACACTTCTGTCAGAAAGTCTGGACATGAAAAAGAAGTAGGTCCACAGAAAGCCAAGAAAAGAAGAATTAACACCTCTAGAAAAACATTACTCAAGACAGGAAATAGAACAAAGGTACGTTCCACAGCATCTGCAGCTTATACTACACAGATTCAGTAATCTAAATAATAACTTTTAAAAAATTATGATCAGGCGCCCGGCTAGCTCAGTTGGTAGAGCATGAGACTCTTAAAAAATTATGATGTATTTATACTGGGAGGCCTCTGCCAGACACAGACAGGTATATGCATGCCTTGTGGGAATTATAAGAGAGCTAAATCCTTACCTTCCATAAGAAGCAGTTAATAAATGAAAATGGAAATATCAAGTAATAGACACATGATTCTTTTTTTTTTTTAAAGATTTTATTTATTTGACAGAGAGAGAGATTACAAGTAAGCAGAAAGGCAGGCAGAGAGAGAGGAGGAAGTAGGCTCCCTGCTGGGCAGGCAGCCCGATGTGGGGCTCGATCCCAGGACTCTGAGATCATGACCTGAGCTGAAGGCAGAGGCTTTAACCCACTGAGACACCCAGGCGCCCCTAGACACATGATTCTTTAGAAATGAAAAAGCATATACCAAAACCAAGGGCTGAAAGAGTTGAAGGTAGAATCAGAAACCAATAGGAGGTGGGAAAAGACTGCTATTAATCATTATAAACTTGATAGAAATGACTTGGCCTTTAAAATTATATGCAATGATATGCATAAAATAATACATTTGAAAATTAAGACAAAAAAGACAGCTAATAAGTCCTGGTAATCCAGGATTAGAAAAAGCAAAATTATAGAGAAAGAAAACACATCAAGGCTGAGGTTGGTGTGAGGTTGGCACAGGGGACGTGGGAGAATCTGGGGGTGCTGACAGAATTGTTCTCTACCGTGTGGTGGCATTTCATGATTGCGTGCATTCGTCAAAACCTGTATGCTAAATAGGGTGAATTCAACTCAATGTAAATAATATTTTTTTTCTAGATGAGATACTACTCTACAATCACTTGAATGGCTAAAGGTAAAATAATGGACTCTAGCAAGAGTTGGTACAGATATAGGCAATGAGAATTCTCTCACATTGTTTGTAGTTTCATGTAAGATTAAACATACATGCACTATATGTTAACTGGCAAAATTTAAAGAGCAAAACAAAAACCACCAAAAAATATACATATGACCTATGTATGACCTAGCAATATCCCCACTTCTAAGTATGCACCCAAGAGCTGTAAAAACTGGGCACCAGCTGGTGGACCAGTTGGTTAAGCATTTGCCTTCGGCTCAGGTCATGATACCAGGGTCCTGCTATGGAGCCCCTCATCGATCTCCTTGCTCAGCAGGGAGCCTGCTTCGCCCTCTCCCCCCAAATTGCTGTTGAACTCTGTCTCTATCTCTCAGATAAATAAATAAAAAATCTTAAAAAAAAAAAGATCAGTAAAAACATACATCCATAAAAATACTTTACAAGACTGTGTATCAAAGCTTTCTTATTAATAGCCCCAAACTGGAACCCATCGAAATGTCCATCAATAGGAGTATCAACAAACTATGGTATATTCACATACTAGGGTATTACTCAGTGATGAAAAGGAATGAACTACTGTCATAAGCAACATCATCAATGAACCTAAGAAACATTATGTGAATGAAAGAATCCAAACACAATAGACATGCATAATTCCATTTATATAAAGTTGAAGAGCAGGAAAACCAATGCATGGTGACCTTCCTTGGAGCAGTAGTTGCTTTTTGGGGCAAGAATTGTGTAGCAGAATGCAACAGGGAGCTTCTTGGAAATGTTCCATATCTTGACTGGAGTATTAGGTACATAGGATGCATTCATTTGTCAAAATTCATTGAATTGAATACCTAAGATGATGTATATAAGTTTTACTGCAATCTTTAAAAGCCATACAAAATTTTACACTGTCATGTAAGCATTGCAAAGTAACCCCTTCAAGGTGATACAGAATTCCATGATTGTGACATTGCTCAAATATTACTAAATATTTTTGTCTGAAACCAGCATGAGCCACGTATGAAAAATCACAGGACCGTTTCTCCTTCATTTTTACTTTTTACTGTGCCTCCTTAAGACATTAGCCATCTTCCCTCCTCACTTTATGTGCCAATGCTCAACTGAATGAGTTTTGCTATATCAATTACAAAAGATCAATTACAGATTGGAGATTCACTGACTCATTCAACAGAGAGATGCCAAGAGAGCAAGACATATAGTGTCTCCATCCTTCCAAGTCTTGCTTTATCATGGGAAGAAAAAAAACCACGTACCTGTAAACACCCAGCAAATAAAGTAAATGCAAGTGGGGCTAAATGGTATTAAGGAAGGAGAGGACTGTGGGAGAGGGATGGGTGGGGGTGGGGCTCTTTCAGAACCTGTGGTTAGAGACTCTCTTGGATGAGCTACTGGAGCCATGGGGTCTACATCACTAATGTGGTCATTCATTTATTATAGATAAAAACACTCACTGCACACCAGCGGGCCAGATATTGTCTTTAAGGAGGAAGGAAATAGATCCATAAACAAATAATTGAATACAAGGGCTTCTAACGGGCAGACTTGAAGACACTGGCACACAAAGGGAGAATTATGAATGTGCGAAAGACTCCGAAGGCAATTACTGCGGGGGACTCAAGACTTTCTGAACCACAAAAGCATTATTTAGACGTGTAACTCATGATGGAGAGTTTTGTAAAAGCTCTCTTCGTTTCACAGTCCCACAATAAATTATCCCCACCCCCAGAACAATAAACCGTTTCTGTGTTGTAAAATATACACAAAATATACTATTTTAACAATTGTTGGGCACCTGGGTGGCTCAGTGGGTTAAAGCCTCTGCCTTCGGCTCAGGTCATGATCCCAGGGTTCTGGGATCTAGGCCCGCATCTGGCTCTCTGCTCGGCAGGGAGCCTGCTTCCCCTTCTCCCTCTGCCTGCCTCTCTGCCTACTTGTGATCTGATCTCTCTCTGTGTCAAATAAATTAAATTAAATTAAAAAAAAAAAACATTGTTAAGTGTTCAGTTCAGTGGCGTTAAGTACATTCACAATATTGTGATACTGTTGACCTGCCAGGAATTAAAGGCAAGAAACAGATAGGGAGCTATTGTTTACATGCACCACCAGGTGAGGGAGGGGAAGGGCTGAGAGGAGCCATAGAGGAAGAGCAGGTGCTAGATCCTGTTTTTCCTTTAAGTGTCACTGGTCTTGTAGTTAATTACGCCAAGGTCAAAGGTCCATCCCCTGTGGGGGAGGTAAACCCACTGGGTTACTCTAGCTGGTTCCCATGGCGAAAGCCTACCCTCCCACACCCAAGAGAATGTCCCTCAAAGAGATAGCTGAGGTCCCTGCAGGGAAGCTGGTGAGCAGAAACAGCTGGGTGCCAACTCCTCGGAGAACAGACAGAAACAGCTCAGGTGCTGGACCCTTGTCCTCCAACTACAGGATGCTCACTTTCCAAATGCACTGGGCAGCTCACTGGTGTTTTTATTTATTTTTTTAATTTGAATTCAATTAATTAACATATAGTGTATTTTTAGTTTCAGGGGCAGATTCATCAGTTGTATATAACACCCAGTGCTCGTTACATCACATGCCCTCCTGAATGCCCATCACCATCCCTCCACCCCCTCCTCTCCAGCAACCCTGTTTGTTTCCTGAGATTGAGTCTCCCTCTCTGATTTCATCTTGTTTTATTTTTTCCTCCCTTCCCCTAGACTCCTCTGTCATTTCTTAAATTCCACATATTAGTGAAATTATGTAATTGTCTTTCTCTGATTGACTTACTTTGCTTAGCCTAATACTCTCTAGTGCCATCCATGCTGTTGGAAATGGCAAGATTTCTTTTGGCTGAGTAATATTCCATTATTCCATTATGTATATATGCCCCATCTTCTTTATCCACTCATGTGCTGATGGACATCTGGGCTCTTTCCACAGTTTGGCTATTGTGGACACTGCTGCTATAAACATTCGGGTGCACGTGCCCCTTTAGATCACTACATTTGTATCTTTTGGAGTAAATACCCAGTAGTGTGATTACTGGGTCATAGGGGTAGCTCTATTTTTAACTTTTTGAGGAACCTCCCTACTGTTTTCCAGAGTGGCTGCACCAGCTTGCATGCCTACCAACCTCACCAGTGCTTTTGGAAAGGTAAGTTCAAAGGCAGAAAGGAAAAGGATGCAAACATAGTAAAAGATGATTCTATTCTTTTATACCTCTTGGGGACACAAATCAGTCTTCCCAGTTAAACATCTTAGCTCAATCTTGTGCCTTTATGATACACAGATAAATGTCACAAGCGTGAGTTCCAAAGGAACTCAGACTCCCCCGAAATCTAACACCCTTACTTAAAATAGAGGAAACGCAGCCCGGGAATTGGAAAGGTTGTGTAAAGTCAACCAGTGACTTACTATCTAAGCTGGGAATGCAAACACAGGGCTCCTACCACCCAGTTCATCATGGTTTGCCTCCCACCACCTGCGTCCACAGCCATACAGCGAATGGGATAGTTGCTCAAGGCAAAGGCACTGCCTCTCATGGGAAGGAAGTTTGGCCATGGAATCCAATCAATATAAAACACCCATGCATGCAAGCATGCCAAGCAAGTGGAAATGAAAGAGATGAGGTTTCCATCTTGCATTTTGTTTCTTGAGTGAACAGGAAAGAGGCCTGTCTTTGTGGTGCCTGGAATATAGCGGCAAGCTATAAACTTTTAAGGAGTTCATCAATGGGAAAGAAAAGGTCCCATGAGTTGGTGGTCATGGGCAGAACAGATCATGCAAAGGCTGCATGATAAAATCCACACCTCCAAAGCATGATCTGACAGCAGGGTACCAGAGACCCTTCTCTCCCCCTGGGCTCTCACACCCAGTGGGCAGAGCTGGGCAGGGCCCGAGCACCAGCCTGGAGGCCAGAATGTCCAGAGAAGAGGAGGGATCACTCCTTATGAGGAAGGAAGATTCATCTGAAACGCACAGGCGTGATTCTGTGCTTACCTGCTCCGTGGCACTCCCATTTCTTCAACTGTTCAAGTACTTAAGGTGTTTGTGGCTTCAGTTTCCTTCCACAAAAACATTCTACACTTTTCCCCATCTTGTTACCTCATCACTCCATAGCTAAAATGCTAAAGTTTCTCCTGGTTGCCTACAAGAGACGGTAACGTCAGAGACTTCTTTCAAGCAGCAGATACCTCCTGAGAGAGGCAGGAGGACCTGGTCCAGGGTGGAGGTGGGGGTGGGGGCAGTACAGTTGGCAGAATGGAGAGATGACACATCCAAATGGCCACTGCGAAAGGAGGAAACGTCTCTTGGCTTCACAGGCACCCTGCAGCTCAGTGACCCGGGGGAAATAAAATTTCCTCTAGTCTAATCAACATCATTACTCTGGTTTGCCAACTCCCGCTGTATTTCCTGGATGTGGCTTTTTTCTTCTTCTTTTTTAAAGCAAGGTAATCCTGCCAGCAGTCAGTCGTCTTACTTTTGGTTCTAATTGCCCTCCTCTGTGATGCGTGTGTCTAGCTTATCCAACTAGTTCAAGAAAGCTGAAATGCCAGGATACAGCATATAGTTTCACTGCAATTCACTGTTAAGACTGGTATTGTCATCAGCACCAATTTACAAGATGGACAAGAGATGGATGCAGGTTTGTGAATGAGGAATCGGTTCATCAAGCAAGATATATTTAGGGGGCCCATTTTTTTTTTAATTTTAAAGATTTTATTTATTTATTTCACAGAGGGAGAGAGATCACAAGGAGGCAGAGAGGCAGGCAGAGAGAGAGGGGGAAGCAGGCTCCCTGCTGAGCAGAGAGCCCGATGCGGGCCTCGATCCCAGGACCCTGAGATCATGACCTGAGCCGAAAGCAGAGGCTTTAACCCACTGAGCCACCCAGGCGCCCTAGGGGGCCCATTTTTATAGAGATCTATGCAAGGCTCTGTGGAGCCTCCAGGGGTTTGAGAGTTTAAACCCCAAGTCCCGATCCCAGAGAATTTCTAATCTGATCGCTAGCGGAACAGACACACAGACAGAACAGAGGGAAGACAAACTGCACAGCTAGTTACGGAGGATTTCTGGGACTGTAGGCAGACAGCTTTGCTTGGGTGACCGTCTAAGCCTCCCGAGGAGGACATCAAGGTAAAGGGCACGCACACAGGCAGCCTTACTTTCTGAAGGGAGAATGGAGGCCCCAGCAAGATAGGAAACAGCCCGAGCAGAGGCACTGGAAGCACGCGTGCCTTAGCCTGGAGCACTTGTGACACTGATGGCACTGTCCCCAGACCCTGTCAGTCTGGGCCACTTAGAAACCTGCTTCGTGTTCCTCCGTGGAATGCATCCTAAAAATGGAAAGGCAAAGCTGTACTTACAGACCCTGGAAGTGAACCACTGGGCTCTACTTTTGAGAACCAGACAGAGAGGCAAGGAGACGCTGTCAGGGGTGTGACAACATCAACAGTGCCAGAAACAGAGGCAGGGACCCAGTGGTGGTGACGGCAGTATGAGGCCCAGTAGCAAAGGATCAGTGGCAAGGGCACAAACGTGAACCACGTGGGACCTTCCAAGACTGTGCGAGCCACAGACCGCTGGGTTCAGTGCAAATGCCTTCTGGACTAACACAGGCAGGAGGGCACCGCTGGGGACACCAGCTAGACACTCGCTGCCACAAACATACGGGGAGGGAGACTGCTTCAGGTTGGGGTGATCAGAGACCTCTCCAGAGACCTCTCTGCTTACTTTTCCTTCTTTGACCCGCCTGCCACATCTAAGGGGGGTTGGACACACTGTGGGTAACAGCTGTCCAGCCCCTCAGTAATCCTGACCTGGAGTGTGTGGGCTGGGGGAAGGAGGCCCATATCTCTGGGTGAGGGATATCATCCATCTCCAGGGTGCTATGCTCCCTTGGAACAGATGTGCCTACCTGCTCAGAGAATGCCAGCTCTTGAAAACAGGTGCAGTGGGGGGCGGGGGGCAGATGAGGCACATGGGTCCCGGGGGTGCAGGGGGCCCAAGCACACAGTGGGCTTGGAGAGCAGCGAAGCGAGGAGACACCCCTCCCTCCCAGGCCAGAGCAGCCAGTGAGTGTAGATGAGCGGTGGGGGAAAGGAAGTTCAGAAAGAGCTCACCCCAACACAGACACATTCGGGGTGGTGGGAAGCTTGTCTGACAGCTACTTAAAAGCAAAAGAACCTCACTCTCTTTGAAACACTATAGGTTAGGTCCAAAATAGAGAAGCGTCATTTCCTCAAAGGCCTTGCAATGTGGAAATAATATTCTACTTAGACTCCAAAGGACCATGGTGAGAATCACAGCTGTACCATTTAAGAGCTAGGTAAAGTTTCAAGTTTCTGAACCTGATTTTCATGTTTACTGAAAGAGCATTGGGAACTCCAGTCTCCCATGACTGTAAGAGCTAAGATTCAGTACATGAAAGCCCTCAGCTCAATGTCTGACACACAGAGGAGATTAAAATGCCAGACAAATTTGGAACTGAGGGTACCAGTGACATAATTCAGGGACTATCTCCCACTTCGAAGGCCATCGTCTGCTTCCTGGACTAATGATGGCAGGTGAAAGTCCTCTTTGTTTTGTGAAGAATGTGTCTGTGCTTCCTGGAAGAAGAAGAGCCTCCCTAAATTATTCTCAAGTTACTGACAAGGAACAAAGCTAAAGTATACATAAGGCAGCTGGGATACCAGGCGAAGGGGAAGCTTTACTCCAGAACCGTAGCACCTGATAAGACATACTTTGATCTTCTGAGAGTAAGTTCCCTGCCCCCAAGAAAACCATAGACGAGATGACTAGAAGGGAACGGTAACAAGAAAAAGTAGAAGAAACAGCTTGGGTGACAGAAAAACTATGACAATGGCTAAAATAATTGAGAAAATAGTGCTGAGAAACTCAGGGCCTGAGCAGATTTTTGGCTGAATGCAGCCAAAAAAGAACTCAAAAGTTACCCAACGAGGGTCTGTCTTCTAGGCCTGACTTGACATTCAGTGGGCAATGAATGTGACAGGAAGACTAATTCAAACACCCGTCCTCTCCCATTCCTTCAATTCCAACTATAGGGTCAGACTCTTCAGGCTGCGCTGGTAAGCGCTAAGCAAGCATTCGAGGTTAGGAATTCAGTGTCAATTACTCCTGGCCATTGAGAAGGTGGACTGAAGTGCTCGGTACAGTCGTTGAAAAGCTCATATTGCTATTGTCAAAGTTAAGTGCACGCATATTTAATAATGCTCAGATAACACATTCTGGGCACAGACACAAAGAACGTAAGAGTATGACAAATAATTCATCTATGACAAGCATCTCCTGCCCCGGCCACAGCTCTGTGTAGCCTGCTCACACAGGGAGGTGAGGCCAGGGAAAGAACCACAGTTCTCCGCAGTTCTAAGACGCATTGGCAGCATTTAGGTTTTTCAGGCAGCGGGCTTTCTATTGCATAATTTGCTTTGCTGGGTTGAGTAAAACGGGACACTCCAGCACAGAGTGGGTACTTAGGATGCCCAAGTCCCCTTATAGGCTTTTTGAGATCATAAATTGCTCTCACATTACTACGAGCAAAGTAGAGGCATAAATTTATCTTCTCTCTCCAGATGTAAGCAAGAGGAGAAAAACCGTATTCCTTTTTGCCCTCAACCAATCTTAAACTTCCCTCTAGGACTTTCTCCTTATACTAGTCCCTCTACACTAGTCCCTCTCTGAGTCGTAACTAGCCCCACGGTGTTTTGATACGCCACATTTCCCAATGGAGATAAGACACCTAAAGGCATTTTTGATAAAAGTTATACACCAAATAATGTGAATGACCCCGCATTCAGAGGTGTGAAGGGAGCCATGAGTGGTTATGTGTATGTGTGGGATGGAAGGAGCCTGCCCACAGCTTTGCCACCTTCTTGACCCTGTGACCCCCCCCCCCAGGATCCCTTGGAAACCAAAATTAATGGGACACCAAAAGTTCTGAGAACATTCCTCCAGAGCATCCCCCGAAACGTCTTTGCTCTCAGGCTGAGTTTGCCTCCTTAGACGCGTGGGTGGCCGTTCACATGGGCCAACTCCAAGTGCCAGTTCAGGACAAAATAACTGAATGAAGGCACCACTCAGAAAAAGGTTCTGACCCAAATCCTAGAAGATCCCACGTATGCCTAATATACTAAGAACAGACATTTTAAAGATGGCATTTTAGAAGCACATTCCAACAGATCTCAAAAGGAAGAACAAGAAAAGACATTCTTTTGGTAAGTTTAAATCTGAGAGGAGACTTCTTACCGACTCTACTTTTTTTTTTTTTTTAAAAGATTTTTTTTTTATTTATTTATTTGACACAGAGAGAGAGATCACAAGTAGGCAGAGAGGCAGGCAGAGAGACAAGGAGAGGAGGAAGCAGGCTCCCTGCTGAGCAGAGAGCCCGATGCGGGCCTCGATCCCAGGACCCTGGGATCATGACCTGAGCCGAAAGCAGAGGCTTTAACCCACTGAGCCACCCAGGCGCCCCGGACTCTACTTTTTAATTAGTTTTTCTGTAAACACACTCCTGCCGCCACACTCATCTTTTGAAAAACACATCTCGGGAACATATGTCCCCAGTAGCAGGGAGCTGACAAGCAGTACTTAAGGTCAAACAGATGTGGGAAGTGACCGGCACACTCAACAAAATGCCACAAGGCCTCATTTGCTTTCCAGGCTAATGCCAGAATGTTCGCACGCAGTCCTTCTCATAAAATCCAAGCTGTTGGGCTCACTGCCATTGATGTTTGTGAAAGGCAGTTGTTTTTATAACTAGAAAAGGGTGAGGCTATGGATTCTGAATTACAATAAACTTTCAATGATCCTGACTAATGGGGTAACAAAAGTAAATGAAAGTTACAAACACATCAAAAGCCATATCTCAGCTTACACCCAGTAAAACGTTATACATACTGTTTAGAACTGATTTTTTTTAAAAGTTCCGATTTTCTTCGTTCCTCACTCGTCTGTGACCACTGGATATGGCCGACCAAATAGCGAAGGCAAAGAAAAGAGGTATGATCAAGGAATGTCAAGGCTACCGGGTTGGGTAGCTGCTATATAGGACCATAGGATGTGACAACCCATCTTCTTGACTCACACGTTCCGAAAGAGTTCAGTAAGACCTTACTGTGTCAGACAGTCCAGTGAAGGTCCAATTAGCACATCTCAGAGAGATGATTAAGACTCTGCTTGAAACAAGTTCAAAAGCACTCTCTTCTTTTTCATGCTTCCGTTAAACTAAGTTTTGTCAACCATGGAGCCAAAATTCAGGGCCACGTAACTATCTGCCATAAGGCTGTCCATTGTACTTGCTCACACACACACACACAAAAGCCTGCTTTATAAAGATTCAAGATATGTACAGCTCAAGTCATAATCCATATTAATTCCCTTTATTATAAGGGAATGGATTTCTTGATTAAGGTGCATTTTAAAACTGCACTCATTCTATATAGAAGAAATCACATGGATATATTAGGGACCTCCTATATATACACAAATGCTTCTTTTCATGTCAACTTTTCAAGATAGTCTGTTTCGTCTGGTTCCACTGCAATCATTTGTGCTATCCTTTGGGTACTTACATATTACACTAAAACTGTACAAAGCTTTATGCTGTGCCTGCTTTTGTAGAGCTTGGAACGCCTTTGAGACATTATCTCATTTTGTTATGGCCAATTGTGTTACGCTTACCCCCAGAAATCACTGTTATACCAGCCACCCTCTCTCTTGAGCTTGTGAGTAGTTTATGGAGCTGAAAATGAGTTAACCAATGGATAGGAATCAAATGCAGGAAACCAGTACCCACTGGTGGAACAGCAGACACTGGGCATTAAATAATCACTTATGACTGGAATCTGGTTAATTATAGGAGAGGAGAGCTTAATGGTAAAAGGAATGCTGTAACCTTATTTTTCAGACCACTTTCATTTAACCACTTTGAATTCAAAAAGTAACCCAATTTTAGATACAATGACCATGACACAAAAAGAGTTTAAGTGTCCTGTCCAGGACGGTCACCCTTGACAAGGACAAAATGATCTAATCTAAAGTAGTCCATCCTTCTGCATTATCCCTCCACAACCTGTCCATCATTCGAGTCTTCTTCTGGGCCAGGTAATACCAGCGTTTCTTCCTTATAGCACTTTTAAGTATCTGAATTGTTTTGTGTACTTACTTTGTTCACTTGTTTTTGTCAAGCCCTTGAATGAAAACCTTATGAGAACAGGAACCTTGCTGTTTCGTCACTCAGGTGACCTCAGTGCCTAGAACATCTCTTGTGCTCAATAAACGTACCTGGCACATAATAAGAGCATAATACTTGCTCAGCAAGTGTTTTTGAATGAATAAATGACCACAACTGGAATCTCCAGGAGGCAGTGATTTTTTCCACCATGCCCATGGATCTGGGGTGAGAAAACATTCTAGATGGAGAACACCTGTCTCACTACCAAATCCCTTGTCTGGTTAAAGAAGCAAAGACAAGGCAGTGACTACAGGCTAGGCTAGGGCCAAAGATTAAGAAAGGAGAGGACACCTGCTTCCATCCTTGAGGCTTTCTGTTCCCTGAAAAAGTCTCTGAAGGAAAACAATTCTCAAGAGCCTGTGAAAGATGAGCAGCATACAGATTCTCAGTCAATTCTACTTCCCTGCCCCTCTTTTTAGTAACAAATGAAGTTCAGGGGCAAGGTGACAGAAAGACATGAGTGATAGGTGATCGCAGCTCACTCATTTGGGCTATTTTGGAGGCAAAACTCAAGTAATCGGTCTGGCAGTTCCCCAAAAGGTTAAACATAAAAGCTATTATGTGACCCAGCAATTCCACTCCTAGGTACATACCCAAGAGAACAGAAGACACATGTGCACACAGAAACTTACACATAAATGTTTATGGCAGCCTTATTCAGAATAGCTTAAAAGTATAAACAACCCAAATGTCCATCAACTGATGAATGGATAAATAAAATATGATATATGCATACAACAAATTTTATGTAGCCATAAAAAGATAGGAAGTACTGAAACATGTTATAATGATGATGAACCTTAAAAACACTACATTAAGTAGAAGCAGCTAGTCACAAAGGACCACATATTATATGATCCCATTTACATGAAATGTCTAGACGTGGCAAATCTATAGAGACAGAAATTAGGTTGGTGGTTGCTCGGGGGTGAGGGATAATGACCACCAAATGGGTACAGGGTTTCCTTCCGGGATAATGAAAATGTTCTGAAAGTAGACAGTGATGATGACTGCCCAACTCTGTGAATGGCGCACTTTGTAACTAACCATTGAATTGTACACTCTAAATGGGTAAATTGCATGGTATTTGAAATAGATCTCAATGAAGCTGTTATTAAAAACAAAAGCAAAAAAACTCATGCATAACCAAATCCTTCTGCAGTCTGCAAAGGGTGGGGAAATGCTGGAGCCTCCCGTATTTCCCTCACAGAAGGAGAAGAACAGCTCTGCCTATAATATGTGGGGTTTTATGGAGGTGACCCCCTACCCCTCTTACTCTCCACACTAGCTTGCCTTGCTCCAATGGGCTTGCCTTGGTCTCGTATTTTATCTTCACTCATCTACCAGACTTCTGCAGAATACCCACCTGCTATGCTAGACACCCACCCTGAAAGGAAAGGTGAGTGGGCTTTGCCTTCAAGGAGCTACCACTTTCGTAATTATTCATTTGACCACAGGGCAGGAAACAGCAAAAGGAAGAGTCCTAAGTGGTATTCTATGGTGGGTTGTGGGCAGAAAAGAATTTTCCATATCTGAGCTCCAGCGAGGTAGACTCCTGTCCACACCAGAAAAGCACACACGAGTCTGGTGTGTGAATATCACAAAGGCCAGTCAGGGCAGAGCATGTAGTGGGGAGCCGGGGTGCCCGGGAGCCAAATCCGACAGGAAGCTGGAAGACACAGAACCCCTTAGGCCATGAAATAGTGCCAGCATTAGCCTTAAATTCCATCTGGCAGTACTTTGGGTGTTTCCATTCTGTTTATTTTTATTTTTTTTAAAGGAAAGAGGAGATGAGAGAGGAGGGAGAGAACTTGAGTTATTACTCAGCATTTCCACCGTATTTAATGTTTGCAAAGGACTCCTGCCCTCACTCAGTCCTGCACTGCCTGAAATAATAAAGGAATCTGAGAACCCAGCCAAGAACTTGAAGTACTTAGGAGATATAAGAACCTATCACTGCATCTGGCAAGGCAAACACTTAAAAAAACAATTAATCCCATAAAATAAGCACTATATAAAAACTTAATCCAAAATAATAATCTCTGCGGGCGCCTGGGTGGCTCAGTGGGTTAAAGCCTCTGCCTTCGGCTCAGGTCATGATCTCAGGGTCCTGGAATTGAGGCCCACATCGGGCTCTCTGCTCCGCGGGGAGCCTGCTTCTTCCTCTCTCTGCCTGACTCTCTGCCTACTTGTAATCTCTCTCTCTCTGTGTCAAATAAATAAATAAATAAATCTTTCAAAATAATAATCTCTGTAAAACTGGCAGGCCACTTGGTGGTGGGAGATGAACTCCGTAAACTCATGTTCTAAGTCTGCCCATTCATACCTTGACACATGGCAGTTTTGCTGAATGGGCATGGTCATCTTTTTTTTTTTTTTTTTTTTTAATTTTATTTTTATTCTTTGCCCAAGGGGTACAGGTCTGTGAATCATCAGGCTTACATCTTTCACGGTCATCCTTTTTTTGACATGAAAGATTCCTATGGCACACCCAGAATTATATGATAACAATTAACATGCACACCAGCTTCCTGCTGTTAGGACTAGAGCACCAGGATCATCATATTCAAGATGCAACATCGATAACGTGGCAGGTTTTTGTGTGACTGTCTATCAGAGGGGCCAGCACCTGCAAGCATACCGCTGTATGAGCTGTGAAACACTAGGAGCACTGTGGCTTTTGGACTTGAGCTCCAGAAGGTACTTGAAATGGATGTGTTTGTGCATCTGTGATTCCATTTATATTCAACCAAGCTCAGTGACACCCCCCTCAGCTTGCTCCAGAGAGTGCTACCTTTAGTACTGTTCATTGGTCAACCGGCAGACTATTCAGTAAAGAACAGAGAGGATGCAAATATAAAATGCTCATTAATAGGAATCCTATGAGGACAAAGTGCTTCAATTAACTATTTCAAAAAATATGTTGGGGTCACATAGAGATGAAAAAAGAATTTTGAAAATGTATTCAAAAGACATCACCTACTTTATTTCCAATCAATTCTCCACTCTTCCCTCCTACACTCCACAGTACACTTAGAAAAAGTTGACACAACACCCACATACATGTACACACACATACACATACATGTACATGCACACATACTGAAAATCTAACATGGTAAAGTGGGAATTACGCGGTCAAGATCTGAAAAAGACCAAAACTCAGAAAGATGAGACCAGCATCTGAGGCTTCTCTCTTCTTGGGGCACCTGCCAAATTAAAACAAAATGTCCTGGGGATGGCTCAGTCATTAAGTGTCTGCCTTTAGCTCAGGTCATGATCCCGAGGTCCTGGGATCGAGTACCGCATCTGGCTTGCTGTTCGGCAGGAAGCCTGCTTCTCCCTCTCCTGCTCCCCCTGCTTGTGTTCCCTCTCTTACTGTGCCTTTCTCTGTCTAATTAATTAATTAATTAATTAATTAATTAATTAATTAATTAATTAAATCTTANCTCTTACTGTGCCTTTCTCTGTCTAATTAATTAATTAATTAATTAATTAATTAATTAATTAAATCTTAAAAAAAAAGTGTCCTGAATGGCTGAGCAGCATTTCTGATGGTCTTATGGGTCTAGGAGAACAAAAACTAGAGTCCTGGACTGCCAATGAGTTGGCTGTAATTTCAGACAAACTAAGGAAAAATCATTACTATAGATTTAAAAAACAGGAATTAAAAGTTCAAACTGTTTAATATAATAATTCTAAAGTTAAACTTGTATGTACATAAAAACAGGTCTGAGAATATATAAAGCAAAAAACTGACATCACTGTAAATCATTACTGACATAAACTGCAAGCATGGTGGAAGATTGAATACGGTTCTCTCAGTGACAGAAAATGCAGAAAAACGTTAACGTATAGCAAATTAAAATAAAAGAGAGAGAGAAGTCAGAATCTGATTGTCATCTATAGAACTCTCACCCATGATCCTAACATACATTCTTTTCAAGCCCATATGGAAGAGGTACAGAAACTGAACATACACCTTTCAACCATATGATGCAAAAACGTGTGCCCACAAATACACTAAATAGAATGGATTAATCTGGCCCCTTACAAAGAGGTATGACCTAGTAAGTTCTGAGGGGATTATGGTTTCAATAAGCAAAGGAGTCCTGCGATGAGACGATAGTGGATTGTCCCTTGTGTCTCAGAGACATAGGGACTACATGGAATTGATGTTGGGCTGGACCTGAGATGGTAAGGATGAAAACAGAAAAGAGAGTAGAATGGGAAGAATCCACACAACCCCCCTCTCTTCTCCCTTCCCCTGGGAGTTGCATGATTGTACTTTGATTTGTGTGGAAGGGAGAAGCAAACCCCTGCTCTCTGCCTAAAAATAAAGGGAGGCAGCAGGAATAACAGAGTCTTCTGTGCAACTGGACAGAATGACTTAGCTTTTCTAGGGCCAAACCCTGCTTCCTTTCCTCCCGGCTTCACATCCCTTCTTCCCCATCCTAGGAATCCATCCACATTAGGTTCTCGGTGACCACCTCTGCCATCCCACCATTACCAGCACTTACTGAGATGAGGGGGAGTGCAGATCCTTAAAATCTAGAGATACTGATTCTGACAAGCCCCATTCTACAAGAAAAATCTGCTTAGCGTCCCACCTCATTCCTGTCTCAATCTTCAGAGAGAACAAATGGGCCCTAAAAATTGGTCTTTGCTTTGATCCTCAACTTCAGTGGTCTGGGTACATGTTTGTTGTTTTCAGGGGACTTGAATCAGAAATGTGGATATGTGGAGGAGTCCTGTCAGGAATCAGAGAGCTTGAGTTGGAGCTAAAACTTGGGGTGGGGTGGGATGTGGTGAGGAGTGAGGGGGACATGACTTGTGCCTCTCAGACAGATCAGGGGTCCTGAATACTACCCTACAGCCCACTAATAGGTTAACAGTAACCACCTCCCCAGCCCGAGCTAGTTGCAAGAAATATACTAGTGGGCTTTCTGGATCAGCTGTAGCCCTGACCTAATTCTGTGAAAGAATCTCAGCAACACCAGTAGGTCTCTTCTTCATTTCTCCCCCAATCTGGCAACATTTAGTGCTGAGTAGAAAGAGCCACTTAATCAGCAGTGACTCTTTGGCATGACAGCCAATCTGGTGTCTCACATGGCTCATCCCAAGCCAGCCCTGTGACACATCCTTTAGCATCCAATGCCTGGGCTTCAACGATTCACATACTTTGAGTTTCGGGCATGTGCGGAAGTTTGCACTCCTGTATTCAACGAGATGTTTTGAAATTGCCCTTGGTATGAAACTGTATAACCTAAAGGACTTGCTGGATTTTTACTAGCACCACTTTAGGAAGTAAAGCATGTTGATGTTTGCTCTAAGTGCCTCATTAATAAGTAACTTCCACGATTTTTCCCCTTCCCCGTTGGCAGAAGGCCATCCAGACTTACCCTCATACATCTCCAGGATGTGAACCGTGTCTCCAATCTGCAAGGAGAGCTCCACATCTTGAGAGGCGTTGTAGTTATAGATCGCTGGAAAGGAGAAATACATGGGGGAAATGGCATCAGTGGCAGTTAAAATACAAGTCCCTAAGCAGTACATGCAGTGGCTCATGAATTACTTATTTAACAAACAACCCTCTATTTCATACTTTCATGTGAATCACCCACTGCAAAGCAGAGGACATTCTCCTCAACCCCCATGACTGGCATGTTCGTCATTCTTCCATCCGACAAAAACTGGTTGGTTGCCTACAGCATAGTGTGTTAGAGACCAGTGATGGCGACAAAACACACAGATGTGATCCTTGCCCCAGGGGTTTTTAATCATCTAGGAGAAGGAGGAGGATATTTAATGCATAGTATTACAGAAACAACTACTTAATTTAAATTGTGGCAAGAGTTATGAAAGAAAAAAAAACAACAAAAAAACAGGCAAGGGGCACCTGGGTGGCTCAGTGGGTTAAGCATCTACCTTCGGCTCAGGTCATGATCTCGGGGTCCTGAGATCGAGCCCTGCACCAGGCTCTGCACTCAGTGGGGGTCTGCTCCAGGGTTCTCTCTCTCTCTCTCTCTCTCTCTCTCTCTCTCTCTCCCCCTCCCCCTGCTCATGCTCTTACTCACACTCTCACTCTCTAAAATAAATAAATAAATCTTGGAAGGAAGGAAGAAAGGAGGGAGGGAGGGAGGGGAGGAAGAAAGAGAGAGAGAGAGAAAGAAAGAGAGAAAGAAAGGCAGAAAGAAAAGAAAGAAAGGCAGAAAGAAAGAAAAAACCCGGCTACAATGAGAATATGCTGTGGTGTTTTTAGGTCGGTCCCCTTGTTCATCAGAAACAACCAGCCTACAACACCACTAAGCTTATGATCTGTAAGACATAGAACAAGCCATCTCCTCACTTCCCTGACACAGTAATTGGGAGTCAAAAGGCCACTCTGAGTCCCATCTACCCTGGAGGAACAGGCTGACACAGGGCGCGCTGCAGACGTGGCTGCCCTGTCCCAGTTCCAAGCATCCTAGGGACCTGGATGGCCCCAGCAGCATCTCATCAAGGTCACCTCAATCACCACATTCTTAGAACTGGCAGTGACTGGGCCAGATTATGAAAAGTAAACTAAGTCTTATAATTCAAAAAGACAAGAACCCTATTTATTTAGTTAGTTTTAAAGATTTTATTTATTTGACAGAGAGAGAGAGAGTGTACAAGCAGGGGGAGTGAAGAGAGGGAGAAGCAGGCTTCCCACAGAGCAGGGAGCCTGATCGTGGGGCTCGATCCCAGGACCCTGGGATCACATGAGCCAAAGGCAGACACTTAACCACTGAGCCACCCAGGCGCCCAACAACCCAATTTTAAGACGGGTAAGAGCTCTGAAGAGGCATTTTACCAAGAATCATATGGTGGTTAAGACACATGAAAACATATCCACCATCATTAGTCATCAGGGAAATGCAAATTAAAACCACAATGAGATACTACTTCACACCCCCTAGAATGGCTATAGTTTCAAAAAGGCAGACAACCGGTAAGAATGCGGAGAGACTGGAACCCTCAGACATGGTGAGTAGGAATGTAAAACGGCCCAACCTCTTCAGAAAACAGGTGGACAGTTTCTTAGAAAACTAAACATAAATTTCCACTGTGGCCCAGCAATGACATTCCCAGTTATCTTCGAAGAGAAATCAAAACTCGTCTGCACAGCAACTTCACATGAATGTTCACAACTGCTGACGTAGGCAGAAACAGTGCCCCCTGGAAGACAACCACATCAAATTTCTGGAACCTGTAAATGCTACCGTGTGTGGCCAAACATCTGAGTAAGTTAAGGATATGAAGGGGCAGACCTTCTTCTGGCTTATCAGGGTGGGCCCCGAAGGCAAGCACATGTATCCTGATGAAAGAGAGCCAGAGGGAGTTTGGGGAGACGCACAGAAGAGAAGGCAACCTGGAGATGGAGGAAAAGGCTGCGTCAGGGACTGGCATTACCACCAGCGGAGGTGGCAAGGAAGGGACTCTCCCCGCAGCCTCTAGAAGGAGCACGGCCTAGCAACACCTTCACCTTAGGCTTCGGGTCTTCAGAACCATGAAGGCATACATTTCTGCTGGTTTTAAGCCACCAACTTTGCAAGAATTTGTCACGGCAGTCATAGGAAACAAACAGAGCATCATTTTTATTCATCAAAAAGTGGAAACAATTCATCAACTGACCAACAAATAGATATGTAAAGTCAGATATATCTACGCATGGGACTCTACTTGACAACAAAAAGGAAGGAAATACGGATACATGCTACAACACAGGGGAACTGCAAAGACATTATACTAAGTGACAGCCAGAAGTGAAATGCCTGTTTTAGGCTTCCATGTATTTGCAATGTCCAGAACAGGCAAATCTATCGGAGATAGTACCGCAGATTACTGCTTGCCTGGGCAGGGGAGAGGAGGGAAGAGCGACTGAACACAGCAGGTGAGAGGGAGGTTCTCAGGGAGGTGGAAACATTCTCGAACTGGATTGAGGGGATGGTTACACAACTCTGTGAATTTACTAACATCCACTGAACTGTACATTTGAAAGGGGTGGATTTTATAGTACACAGAGTTCAAAAAAGCTGTTTCTTAAAAAAAGTAGGTCTAGCTGTTACCCTCACTCTCTTAATAAGGGATCTGCATCCTCCCAAGAAGAAAGAACCACCTCAGAGATTCACTTCTAGCCATTCCCCTGACAATTCAAGGAACCGAGACGTTCCCCATCTCTGCAGCTCTAATGAGCACATGAGGATGGTCACTCAATCCATCCTCCAGATCCCACAAAGTTACTAAAAAATGGAGAAAGGTGTCCCCACACTGAGAACTATGGGTACTCACTGCTCTTTCTCGAACCTGCGATGAACCCTCTGTCTGCCGCCTGACTGCGGGCTTTTCCTTACCCCATAGTCTAACCGTGAGTGGAAGGAACACACCTCCAGCCACGTCTTTTTCAAGGGGCCTCTTTTTGGAGGGATGCACTCAAAGTGTGTTCTTCTGTAGTCTTGGTACAGAAGCCTGGACAAATTATGCTGAAATTAATTTACTATTGAGCTTTTGGACTAGACTGAATTCAGAACAAGGCTGGGCTAACGAAGTGGGTTCAGAGAAACTACACCCACTGGATTGAGATGTAGCTATACTTATTCATGGGCCACGGGGCACAGCTGCTATTGCACCAAAGTTCTCCTCCTTCATCTGAGCGTCAGGTCACTCAATGGTTTTGCCCACTAAGTATATGTCTGGTTTTCCATAGAAAATGTACATCTCATAACCTTGACTCCCCCTAGACTGCATTCACTGACTCCCACTGAACCTGTCTGTTCCTTCCAGAGGCCCTGCTCGCAGATGGAGACAGGAAGTAATGAGGCTGCTGTGTCACAATGTGTTGTGTAATGACCAAGCTCCATCTCTTCCTCATTCTTGTCATCAAGAAAGGAGGCAGAAACTCTCAAAGGCAGCACCTAGCATGAACATCTACCAAGGACTGTTGTAAACACACACACACACACACACACACACACACACACACACACCCCAGTATGTTTCCTTAACTCCTAGATTCCTAAATCCTCCAAAATTATCCTGGCCTTAATTATCCCCCTTAGCCTCCATCATCTGCCAAATTCTACCCTCTGCGCCAGTCAAGACTCTCACACCTAAATTCTGTGCTAAAACCCACGGTTTATCCCAGCTTGTAACAACAGCTCATCTTCTGCTACATAACAACCCAAAGCTCACATTCACAATTCCATTTGACAAGTAACTACTGACTCCCTATCACTCTACATGAATCTGTTTCTTCTGACATCTGACATCTTTTCCTTCCAACACAGTTTGGGTTGTTAATCTCAGATAATCTTGGTTATCACCTGCCCCCAATCAGAAGGTAAACTCCTCACACATGTGGATCTGGTTGCACATTATTTTTGTGTCTTTCACATTTTCAGGCACTGGATTAGATCCAAAGAACATGCTCAAGACACAAAAGTGACTTTTATAGAATCTACCAATTGATTCAGTCATTCACCACTTCTTCCCCAAACCTTAAGATACTTCTGTTTTCCTGAGAAGCAGCAGCTGTGGTCCCCCACCCCCGACGAAAGAGATATCAAAATCACCTCTCCTGCCACTCTTTGTTTATTACACAAGAGAGAATCTGCTTTTCCAACCCAAGCTTTCAAAGAGATACCCACGGGAGGCAGAACCCTTCAAAAATGGCTTTCACTGGAGTAAAGTCACTAGGTAGAGGACATTCATCTGTCTCATGTCTTCGGGCAGAAGTGCCAAGAAGATTCCCAATCCCTTACAACTGTCATCTCTTCATTCCAATGATGCACTTTTGAACCTTTCCCACCCTCTCCCACTCCCTATTACCCCTCATTTCCACTGTATTTTATGTTTTCGCTTCCATATGTAATACAGTAACTATGAGAAGTGCGTGCCACACACCAATTTATTTAATAAGGAAACAGATTCAGAAGGGGTAAACAACTTGCACCAAATAATTCGGCTTTATAAGCAGCAAGGCTGTTCCTAATGCTGGTGATGATGCCTTCATCACATTTTACAAGGCTGCTCCCGAATGGTGAAGGAATAGCCCTGAAACAAAGAGAGGAGCCTCACAGATTCTCAGTATGATGTCTGCTTTAGATTTCTCTCATAAAACGGAAATCCGACTTCCAAACACAAGCTTTATTATAAGAAGCAGTGACTGGTAATCACGTTGTCCGCTAGTCTGGTGCTATTTGGAGAACAGGCATACGACTAGCTCTCAGTGGATGGTGTTTTCTTCCTGGAATGTAATTATTGCAGAGAAAGACAGATAAAGGGAAAATAAGGGAAACTCTGAGGGTTAAACAAAACACTATTGAAGACTCAACTATACAGCTTACACACACATGACCTTGAATGAGTTCTCAGTCTGAGCCTCAGTTCCCCATCTGTAAACTAGGCATCAGATCAGATGACTCTAAGGGTCCCTGTGGCTCCAACATCCTCTGATTCATGACGTGATGATAAGAAGCAAGAGAAACAAGTTGCGCTGTTTTGAACTAGCAGGCCCACCACAATCTCTTGTTTTGTCTGAGGAAATTAAGCAAGAACAGGGAGTTGCTGAATATAAATTGCTTTGTTGGCTGCTATGTGCAAGGTTGGGAAAGACGAATTACTGGAATTTTTCCCTAAGCAACTTACTGTTTATATCATGAAAGTGTAATTTTGCAGAGCTAAGTAGACAAGACAGTATGTCTACAAATGTAAAATAGTTTGCACTTTACCAAATCTTTGATTTGGCCTTTTCTTTTGAACCAGGCTTCTATGAGAGAGGTAGAAAGAATGTTAGGGTCTTAAGATCATGCTATAAGAAAAAAAAAAACAAAAAAACCCAACACTAACAGGCCCCACAACAAGGATCAGTTTCGACAATGAAAAGTCTATGTATTACTAGCATTTAATATTTCTAATAAATGAGGTTCTTTCATGAATCCTCAAATTACAACCCCCTGAAGAATAACTAAAAGATGACATTTCCTATTAGTCATTTGGTAGAATCTACAAAAGATCCAGCAAACACAGACCAAGGTCCCAATTTGAATTATTTACTATTCAGAATATTAAAAAGATGGCCAAACTTCATCTTTTTCGGTATTATCTTGATCTACCTACTTTCAGCCATTAGAACTACAAAAACAAAAAAGGCATATCCCACCTTTGCTCTTCGTCCCAGATTTAATGCAATATGTCCCCAAAGGCCGAGTGGACTTTTTTCTTTTGCTCTTTAATTCCAGTCTACTATAAGGATCAGAGAATCAGATTCAACAGTAGGTCTGACTCCAAGAAATAAAAATCTAAGGCTTACACTGATCATTCTATTTAGGTTCCAAACTCATCTTTTTAGGATGAGATGACCATGATGGCTCCTCTCTACTCAGAACCATCCCGGCCAGGGGCCATCAAATGAGGACAGCAGCTTATGTTTCTCACCCACAGTACTTCAAGGACCAGGCTCTTACGGGATCCTTAATTTCATTCTCTAGACTACTGAGGAGAATAGCAGACGTATCGACCAATTCATTGGGAATTCTATAAGAAATCTCTATTTTAAGGATTGTATCTATTTCTAGATGGAACTGATAAATACCTTTAACTGGAGAGATATTTCACAGATATTTCAAATATAGTTTATGGACTGTCTCACTGTTACCAAGTGATTACTATATACCATTTCATTTAAACGCATATGAAATTAAATCTACATGGAATGTTTGAAGGAGAAAAGCTGAAACAAGGCAAGTCACAATTATGGGGGAAAAGTTTATATTCTACAAACATGTGGAGCTTTCTCCCACAGCTTCCCCATCTAAAGAACGGAGGCAACAGTACAATCTTCATAAGGTTTTGTGAAGCCTGAAGAGGAGAAGTATGCAGAATCCCTAGGGCCATGACCAATACCTGGTGGACAATGAAAAAATGGCAGTCATCCTCCCTTTCTTGCCCAGTCCAGCTCCCCTACTCTGAGCACAGTGGCACCCAGGTCCTCAAAGATGGACACTTGCACCCTTACCAATAAGCCAGTGGAAGTCATTCAAAGAAGACTAGAAATCAGGAAGGTGTGTGGAGAAGCAGAACAAGCTAGCCCAGCAGTCCTTCCAGGGTAAAGATTGCTGGGCAACTCAGTGCAGGTGTCCCTAAGGACAGCAAAACCACTTCTTGGCAGGCAGCTGAGAACAGAGTTTCCCTAAGAAGCAGCACGAGAGTGAGGGAATATTTTAGTATTTTAACCATTTTCTTGCTGTCCCTCTAGTATCTCTACAGTTCCTCAACTGGGGAACCAGGGTTTTATTCAGAATAGCAAAGATGCTTCAATCATGTACTCACTACAGTACTCTCAATCGGAGTACAACATTAGAATACATTCCAATATTACTCATGCCTACAGCTTTATTACCTTCTATTCTCTTCCACTGATCTCTTTCTTGTTAAGAAAAAGTAAAAGAGAAAAAAATCGGAGGGAAACTAAGGCAGGGTTTTAATGATGAAGTAATAATATAAAAACAAAAACAAAAAACTGACTTACTACTAAGCCCAGAACACCTTCCCCCAACAAAATAAGGTATGAATCAGGTTCTTCTTGGTATGCATTCTTACTAAATACAAACCAAATAGAACTGAGATAAAAAATGATCAGATCCAGGATTGCGCCCAGTTTACTGCATCTAACTTACGGACAGAAATCACAAGTGAGGAATAGAGAATCTGAAGATAAAAGCCACAGACTACTGTGGAATCTAGAACAAGCACCCTGAAATGACAGGCAAAAATGTCAGTGACTATTTTCTCCACACATACATGAATTTGAGACCAAACACAGTTCACTGAGAAAAAGAAATGATCACCAACCATGCTGTAAAACCCATTACTTTGACAACATCCAGCTGAAAATAAGAATACAAGAGCAGCAGGTTGGGGCCTAGCCTTACATCTCAGCAGGGCATGTCCTAGGACAAGCTTGACTGGTCGCCTCCCCGCCGTGGACCACAACCAGAAGGGTCTGAGAACTGAACCCCCGCGCCTTCCACCTTATATCCACCACAGTCACATCTTGCTGCCAGAACAGTGAGAAGACAGAGTGTGTGTCTATGTGGCCAGGAAAGAAGGGGAATAGAAGAGCAAACAGTTGGGGAGAAGGCCAGAAGCTGAAGAAATTTGGGAAACCATTTGGTCAAATCTCCTTGATTCATAAATGAGAAACTGGAAGCCGTGTGTGTGTCTGTGTGTGTGTGTGTAGCTGAAAAATCACATGAAGGTGAAACCTACTTACAGTCAGGCCACTGAAGATCCTTTCCACAGCTTGGCCAGAAAACTACCATCCCAGACTCTCACAAAGTCATTTAATCTTCGGGCTTCAATGTCATCATCAATAAAATGACATCTGTGAACTGGTATTTTACCTGACTCTTAGGGTTGTTGTAAGAATAAAATGAGGGGCATCTGGGTGTTTCAGTCGGGTAAGCCTCCGACTCCTGACTTTGGCTCAGGTCCTGATCCCAGTGGTAAGATCGAGCCCTGCACTGGGCTTCACGGTCAACGGGGAGTCTGCTTAAGCTTCTCTCTTTCCAGGACGCCTGGGATGCTCAGTCAGTTAAGTATCTGCCTTGGCAGGGTCCTGGGATCAAGCCCTGCATCTAGCTCCCTGTTCAGCGGGGAGCCTGCTTCTCCCTCTCCTCCCCACTTGTGCTCTCTCTCACTATCTCTATCACTATCTGTCTCTCTTTCTCAAATAAATAAATAAAATCTTTAAAAAAAAAGATTCTCTCTTTCCCATTCTCTCTGCCCCTCCCTTGCTTGTGCATACAATCACTCTCTCTAAAATAAATAAAGGAATAAAAAATAATAAAATGAAAAGAGATATAAAAGTGAGTAATTTTTACTAATATGTTTAGAATCAAGATATTTCAGCATAGAAGACAAGTACAATATAAAAAAAAGATAAGGGCGCCTGGGTGGCTCAGTGGGTTAAAGCCTCTGCTTTCGGCTCAGGTCATGATCTCAGCGTCCTGGGATCGAGGCCCGCATCGGGCTCTCTGCTCAGCAGGGAGCCTGCTTCCTCCTCTCCATGTCTCTCTGCCTACTTGTGATCTCTCTCTCTGTGTCAAATAAATAAATAAAATCTTTAAAAAAAAAAATAAAATAAATAAAAATAAAAAAAATAAAAAAAAGATAAATCTGGGCTAATCTGTGAATTAGAAATATCATTATGAAATTGGAATTTTTTTTTCTAAAAAATGTATATTTTATATATGTTTTTCACTTCCACTGTGGCTATAATGGACTAGAGAACACATCAGGGATCACACAACTCTCTCGTCTTAAAGATATAAAAAATTGGCAAAATAGGACTAATGATTTTCAGGCACTGAACAGCATGCAGTGCAGGGGAGGGACCCCCGAGAGGACAGAAATAGATGAGGTACAACCCAGATGGCCTGCAGGTGAAGGTTGTGCTGGTTCTGCCTAACCATGATCAAATGCAAACGTGGAGAGAGTAAGTTTCCTCATAACTTAACTGCATCCCAGAACAAGAGTCAAACTCCCAACAAAATAAGATTTATAGTGTCCGCCCTCCAGTTCAAGATGAGCAGGCATGCAAAGAAGGATGAAAATACCACCTAAAGTCAGGAGAAAAATGAATCAATACAAAAAGACCTAGAAATGACAAAACAATAAATCATGTCTCAGATAATAACTACAGGATTCAAATGATACAAAGTGTATTCTTTGACTACAATGGAATTAAACTAAAAATCAGTAAAAGACATTTTAAAAATCCCAAAACATTTGAAATTGAGCAACATGCCTCTTACCAGCCCAAAGACCATTCAAAAATCAATGTAATCTATCACATTAAGAGGAAAAAAAAATATGATCATCTGTATAGATGCAGAAAAGGCATTTGATAAGATCTGATATCCATGCCTGGTTAAAAAAAAAAAACTGTCAGCAAATTAGAAATATCTTCATCCTGATAAAAAGCATACATGATACACCTATAGATAACATCATATCAAATTGTCAAATATTAAATGTGCTTTCCTAATACTAGAACAAGGTGAGGACATCTGCTCTCATCATTTCTACTCCACATTTTAATGATGGTTCTATCTAGTGTAATAAGGCAAGAAAAAGAAATAAAAAATTTACTAATTGGAAAGGATGACATAGAAAATAACATGTATCAGAAAATAACATGATCATCTACATAGAAAATCTTAAGACATTTACAAAAGAGCTGCCAGAACAACGAATGAGTTTAGGTGGTGTCAGGACCCAATTTTTGTCGATATACAGAAATCTATTGTATTGTTGTATACTATAACCAGGAAACTAAAACTGGGTTATGATGTAATGTGCATTTCTTCCCACAGATTCTCAGTGAAACAGTTTGAAAACCAGTACCCCAGAGGAAGTCTTACAAACGTGTACTAAGAAATAGGTACAAGAATGTTCACAGTAGCAGCATTTATAGCAGCAAAAACTGGAACCACTCAATGTCCATTGAAAGGAAAATGGAGAAATAAATTATGACATATTCAAACAGAGAGTACACCAAAGAAAATGAATGCGTGCAAATACGCACACATACCATGAACAAAATGCTGAGCAAATAAAAAAGAATCATTGGAGAAATATGCACAAGATGATGCTTTTAGAGAAAATCCAAAATCGGGCGCCTGGGTGGCTCAGTGGGTTAAAGCCTCTGCTTTCGGCTCAGGTCATGATCTCAGGGTCCTGGGATCGAGGCCCGCATCGGGCTCTCTGCTCAGCNTCTGCCTGCCTCTCTGCCTCCTTGTGATCTCTCTCCCTCTGTGAAATAAATAAATAAAATCTTAAAAAAAAAAATCCAAAATCTTGTAAAACTAAATGATTTAGGTTTTTAAAATATACATGTATATATGGTAAAACCATAGAAAAAAACTGGAAATAAAACACATGAGTTTCATGATATTTTTATATCCAAGCTTGGACTGGAGTGTTAGACTACTAGGGGGAAGCATGGATATGTGGCTAATATCCAGAGAACATATTTTTTGCAATTCACTGGATGGTGATACACAGGAGGATTCATTACTGTTCCTCTTCACACTCTTCACAAGTGTTCTGTTCAATGCAAAGATATGGAAAATCTTTCCATCTTGTTTCTCCTTGCAGTCTGAAGAAAGGTGAATATATTATTTCTCTGATTTAATTTTAGAACAAAAGAAAAATCTAAATTGTGGACTGTATTTCACTATAATTATTTTACATCTTAAAAAATTCACTCAATTTCCACTTTCTTTTCACATACATTCGAACATAATCAGAAGTAGAGTAGATAAATTTTTCCAATTCAATATGCTTTTCAAGTTATTGCCAAAGCATTGAAATTTTACGCATGCATATTCATAAAAAATATATTGTTCATAAAATATAACAACCTAACTTACCATACAACACAATCTAGCAAAATAACATTTTTTCAATGAGAAATCTAGGCTTCTTAGTTTTTTGGCATTTAAAAATAGAAATCATTCTAAAGCTAGTGGAAAGATAAATTTCCTGGTCTTCCACATTAGCATGTTATATTTTATTTCAAAATAATGAATTAGGCAGTAAGCAGTGATCTATAGTATTTATATCTGCTCCAACAAAACGTGTTACAGTTTCAACTTCTGTTTCTATGCTGCGAACCACAGAGGACAAAATCACGTACCATTAAAAGGCAATACATTTTATGATGAGCTGCACATATGACATAATCACACCCACTTCACTCCCCACTCACATCCCCGGCCTACTTCCCTGCCTCATTGGAAATTTTTTATGATATCTGAGCATACTATAGGTAAGGAGAAAAAACAAAGATCAGTCTATTTCAGTTAGATTACTAGAGACTTTATTCTTTGAGTCATTCAGGCTTGACAGCTGCAGAGTCATCGTAGACCTGATGCTCCCCATTTCCACTCCTGCTGTGTTTGTGCTTTGCTCATCATTTAGAACTCAGGTTACTACTCTTGAGTCTTTGCTAATTGCCCTGCTCTCAGTCGCTCCTGAGATATGAAAAGGACAAACAATGACAACTACATCACAGGGCTGTTGTGGAGATTAAGTAGTATTCCTACAATAACCACCATAGGAAGAATTAGCTATCACTGGCATTACAACACTATTCTCCATAATCATGCCACTCTAACACTTTTCTGATAAGACACTCAAAAATCTTCCCATAGTTCTCTATTTTCTACTGATGCGTATGATTTAAGAATTTTCAAAGCTCATCCCTTCCTGAGTCTTCTTTGGTAACCCTCTTTGCTTGAACAGTTCTCTCTACTTTCTTCCATTTGACCGCATCCTAGCCATAAAGTAAACTTAACAAAAGCTCAACTACAAACTAGCTGGGATTATCCCAACCTTTGATGGTTTTACCACTTGAGGGGTTGCAATACTCCATCTATTCCACAGCTTAGAGTTTGTTTGCTGTGTGACTTGACCTGCCTAGGTCCCTCCTAGGGCTCTGTGCAAAGAGGAGGCTCAGGGCGGGCGCCTGAGTGGCTCAGTGGGTTAATGCCTCTGCTTTCGGCTCAGGTCATGATCTCAGGGTCCTGGGATCAAGGCCCGCATCGGGCTCCCTGCTCAGCGGGGAGCCTGCTTCCCCCTCTCTCTCTCTGCCTGCCTCTCTGCCTCCTTGTGATCTCTCTCCCTCTGTGAAATAAATAAATAAAATCTTTAAAAAAAAAAAAAAAGAGGAGGCTCACATCAGGCATGGCCCCATGTGCCTATGGGTTTCTTGACACTTGTCTTCTTGAAGAGGTAACAAAACAGGCCCCATGTAGATTTGTCTCTACTTATCTAAATTACAACAGCTTCTTCCCCTCACTGAATTTCCTCAAAAGAAAACTAAGAGCATTCAAGATAGCGTCCTTTAGTCAAGTCCTGTCTGTACACCACTGCAGACAATCTTTGTTTTTTTTCTCCTTACCCACACTATGCTGTGATACTATAAAAAAAAGTTCCTCTGGGGCTGGGGGATGGGTTGGGGACCTAAGTGTGGAGTAACATGTATGGGAATACATGATATGTGAAAATGTGCCAAGTACAGGGGATATTGATGGCACTGCTCCCTTAACAAATAGGGCTGATTCCAGATTTTCTCTATCTTGATAGTTCTTTGGGCCTTTCATGAAATTTCAGAAAGAGTAAAGTTTGTCACCTAAGCTTAGAGCCATTTTCCCCCTTTCAATTCTCTGTCATTCAATGGAAAGTTTACAATATTGTTTTTGTTATAAATATCTGACTCTCATATTTGTCATCTTATGCTTTCTATTTCCTGTTAAATATTCTTGTTTATTTTGTTTTGTTTATCTCTTGCTCTGTGGATTCTGGTTTTCTTTTTCCCCTTCTGGTTTTATAAGGTAATTCTCTGTATAGAGAGGCTTTATTTGTATTTGTCAAAAACTGGAAAAAACCCAAATGGCCTTCAATAAGAGAATAAGCAAATAAGGTGTGGTACATCTATACACCAGAATTCTACTCAGCAATTAAAAGGAACAACCACTGACACAATATGAATCCCAAATGCATTATATTAAGTGAAAGAAGCTAGACTCAACAGAAGACATTTACACTGTCTGATTCCATTTACATAGAATTCTGGAAAAGACTAAACTATAGAGGAGTAAGACAGGCCAGTCAGTACTGGCTAAAGGGATGGAAGGGAGCTGACCAGAAAGGAGCACAGGAAAAAGTTGGTGGGTAATAGAAGTATTTCACATTTTTATTGGGGTGATAGTTGCACAAATGAATTAATTTGTCAAAATTCACAGACCTATGTGCTAAAAAAAGGTGAATTTTACTGTATGCAAATTATACCTTGCTTTTTAAAATTTTTAATTAAACAGCACAAAAAGTTTTTTGACTCATGATTGCTTTGCCACTTTAAAAAATATTCCTGAATTTATCTTAATTATCAGTATCTTAAATCAGACATTAATTAACTGATGTAAGAAAAACACTTTTATATCCTCAGATCTACACCACTTCTTAGTTGTTCTTCTCATAATCTGGCAAGCTTCATTACATAATATTGTAGTTAATTGATTATTTTTATATTTTTATCTGTTTTTAGAAAAATTACTGTTCCATGTTCTTTTGCACCTATATTTAAACTAATTAGTTGTGTGTAGTCTTGTCTAATTGGTTTCTGATTTCCTACTAATCTTTTTATAGCTTTACTTCCTGATTTTTGCATTGTTCAGGTTGATCTTTAGGTTGCCTAGAGTACATCTCTACTATTGTTTGAATGCTTGTATCTACCCCTCACCCCCCAAATTCATATGTTGAAATCCTGACTCCCAAAGGTGATGGTATCTGCAGGCAGAGCCTTTGGAAGTGATTAGGTCATGGGGGTGAAGCCCTCATGAAGAGGATTACTATCTTGTAAATGAGATCCCACAGAACTCCCTAGTCAGTTCCACTATGTGAGGACAGGAAAAGTCTGTGACCAGGAAGAAGGCTCTCATCTGACCATGCTGGTACTCTAATCTTAGACTTCCAGCTTCCAGAACTGTGCGCAGTAAATTTCTGCTGTTTATAAGCTACCCAGTGTGTGGTATTTCATTACAGCTGCCCAAAAGGACTAAGATTATCAATCCCCTAATAATACATTTAATCTGAGCATATATGTAGAACTCTTTTCTTGGTTCATGTATCTGTGAATTATTGTTGCCTTCAAGTTCAACGGAGTTTAGAATTCTTGAGTCAAACAACCTTTTGTTCAAAAGATTCAAGTACACAAAGACGACCCAGGTAAACAGAAACATAGGAAGTTCCTGTAAGAAAAGATAATAATAACAGATCTCAACAAAGATCTCAATACTCTAAATAAAAGGTATACTAAATTAAATTCCAATTAAAACTCCAATGAAGTCTTAAAGATTTTGATACATAAATGATCATGAAATTCATCTAGAAGAATAAATGTATGAAAAAATTAAAAATATTTTGAAAATGAAGAATTAACAAAAAGATACGTGCCTGTAATACCTTTTTTAAAAAGCTACAATGATGAAACTAAAGTGGTTATTTAGAATAGACAGATCAGTTAGCAGAATTTTTGAAATCCAGAAATAGACCCAAATATAGGAAAATATTAAATGATAAAACTGGCAATTTAAGTAAGATAGGGTAGAAATAACTTATTTAATAAATGTTGCCAAAATAATCACCTTCCTGGGTAGAGAAAAAATAAGATTGATGTGCCTTCATCCCATATATGGAAACAAATTTTAGATGGAGTAGGAATTTAATAAAATAAAAACCATAAAAGTACTAAAAGAAAAATACAAGGCAATATATTTATAACTCTGGAAAAAGGAAAGCCTTCCTTAGTTGATGGCCAGGTCAGAAAGCAAAAAAGACTACAGATTTGGTCAGAAAAAAATTTAAGCTCCCATAGAACAAAAGGCCATAATGACATGAGAAATGAATCACAAACAGGGAAAAAAATATTATGGGAAAAAATAAGGGAAAAATTAATATGCTGGTATGATATCAATAAATGCAGAAAAAGCATTTGATAAAATCTAGGAACCATTTGTGGTACTGTAATTTATAGTAAGAAAAATGTATATTTGGTCTTCATCCCATTCACGACATAGAGCTCCTAAAACTTTGGAATTTCCTGGGTGATAAGAGTATTAGAAGCACCTTTCATTCAATTACTGGTCTTTGACCTTGATTTCTAACACAGTGCTCCTAAAACCCTTGTAATTTCCTGGATGATAGAAGTGCCATTTGTTCCAATGAGGTAACTCCAGACGGGCTCCTGGATAAGGGCTGGTCATTGGAAAGACCAAGTCATGATTAGAATCTTGGAATTTTCAGTCCCAACTCCCCCATTCTCTTGATAAGGGAGAAGGGCTAAAAATGGAATTAATCACAGATCAATGCTACTTGATGAATCCTCCATAAAATCCCCAAAGTACAGAGTTTAGAGAGCTTCCAGGTTGGTGAACATGTGAACACACCCCTCCCCACATAACTTGTTTTATGCATCTCTTCCATCTCAGTGTACCTGAGTTAGACAATTTTATAATAAATTGGTAATGCAATAAGTAACATGTTTCACGAAGCTCCATGAGCCACTCTAACAAATTAAACCCAAAGAAGAGGTCACGGGAACCTCTGATTTATACCCAGTCAGTCAGAAGGACAGGTAACAACCCGGACTTGCAACGGACATTCTACGTTGGAGGGGGTCACTGGAATCTCTGATTTGTAGAAGGACCATAAGAAACGCAAGTAACAGCTTGAAACTGGTGCCTGAAGGTTTGGGGGAAAGTTTTGTAGGACTGAACCCTTAACCTGTAGAATCTGACACTATCTCCAGGCAGATAGTATCAGAACTGAGTTGAATTGTAGGACACCCAACTGGTATCCAAAGCACTGCTTGTTGGTCCCATACACACACACACATACACACTCACACTGGAATTGGTTCCAGAACCAACTTACCATTCATAACAATACTCTCTAATATAAGAATAGAGGGGATTAACTCCACTTGTTAAGAAATATCTACAAAAAACCCAAGTTAGCTTAGTGGTAGAAAACTAGAAGCTTCCCTATTAAGATCAATAACAAATCAAGGATGTCCCTTCTCACCACTTCTTTTCAACATCAAACTGGAAGTCCTAGATAATGTAGTAAGATAAGACAAGGACATAAATGGCATGTAAATTGGGAAGAAAGAAATAAAACTGTCTTTGTAGATGATGTTTGCAGACATGCTCATCTCCACAGAAAATCTAAAAGAATCTTAAAAAAAAATACAAGATTAACATACAAAATTCAGTCATTTTCCTATATACCAGGAACCAACAAATGAAACTTGAAATTTAAAACCAATACCATTTACATTAGCACCCCAAAAATGAAATATTAAGCATAAATCTAATAAATTATGTACAAGATTTACATGAAGAAAACCATAATGCTCTGACAAATGGAATAGAAGAACTAAATAAATAGAAAGATATTCCATGTTCATGGATAGAAATTCATTATTATCAAGTTGTCAGTTCAACTTGATTCATCTACAGTCAATGCATTACCAACCAAAATCCCAGCAAGTTATTTTGGGTATATTGACAAAGTGATTCTACAGATTACATGGAGAGGCAAAAGGCCCAGAATAGCCAAAACAATATTGAAGGAAAAGAACACAGTTGGAAGACTAATACTATTGGTTCAAGACTTACCATAAAGGTACAGTCACCAAGATAGTGAGGTACTAACAAAATAATACATTGATGGACCAAACAGAAGCCCAGAAGCAGATATACACAAATATATCTTTGTCAAAATATATCTTTATCTCTGACAAAGGTACAAACGCAATACAATGGAGAAAAGATAGTCTTTTTAGCAAATGGTGCTGAACTGGACAACCACATACACCAAAAAAAATAAATAAATAAAAGAAGAAGAATTTAGATACAGACCTCACACTCTTCACAAAATTAACTCAAACTGTATCTTAGACCTCAGTGTAAAATGCAAAACTATAAAACACCCAGAGGATAACACAGGAAGAAATCCTGATGACCATGGGTTTGTTCATAATTTTTTATATATAATATGAAAAGCACAATCTATGGAAGAAATAACTGTTAAGCTGGACTTCATTAAAATTAAAACTTCTGCTCTGCTTAAGACATTCTCAAGAGAATGAGAAGATAAGCCACAAACTGGGAGAAACTATTGGCAAAAGATAGTATTTGATAAAAGACTTTTATCTCAAATATACAAAGAACTCAAAACTCAACAATATGAAAAATAAACAATCCAATTAAAAAGTGGTCAAAGATTTTCACAGCCATCTCACCAAAAAGAGATACTCATATATAATTGACAAATGAGCATATGAAAAGACACTCATCCTATGTCAGTAGAGAACTGCAAACTAAAACAACAATGAAATGCCACTATAGACCTATTAGAAAAACCAGAATCCAACAATGACAACACCAAATGTTGGTGAGAATGTAGAACAACAGGAACTTTCTTCCACAAGAACTTCCTGATGGGAATGCAAAATGGTACGGCCAGTTTGGAAGAGAGTTTAGCAATCTGTTTAAAAATTAAAAAAACTCTTATCCTATGATCTAGCAATTGCACTCCTTAGTATTTATTCAAATGAATTGAAAACTTATGTCCACACAAAAACATGTACAGGGATGTTTACAGAAACTTTACTCATAACTGCCAAAACTTGGAAGCAACCAAGATGTCCTTCAGTAGGTGAATGGATGAATAAACTGGAACATTCGAACAGAATATTATTCAGTGCTAAACAGAAATGAGCTATCAATCCATGGAAAGCCATGGAGGGAAATCAAATGCATATTACTAAGTGAAAGAGGCCAATCCGAGAAAGCTACATACTGTATGATTCCAACTACATGACATTTGAGAAAAGGCAAAACTATGAGGACTGTAAAAAGAGCAAGTCATTGCCAGGGGATGGAGGGTGGGAGTAGGGGTAGGAGTTGTGGAGAGACTGGTGGAGCACAGAGTACTCTTAGATGATTTTTTTTGGAGATTTTAAAAATGAAACTATTTTGTATGCTACCGTAATAACAGATACATGTCATACATTTGCCCAAGCCTACAGAATGTACAAAAACTAGAGTGAACCCTACTGTTACCTACGGACTTGGGGCAATTACGATGTGTCAATGTAGGTTCATCAACTGTAACAAATGTACCATGTTGATAATGGGGGAGTATATGCATGTGTGGGCAAGGGATATATGAGAAATCTTTGTACCTTCCTTTTAATTTTTCTGTGAAGCTAAAAATGTTCTTTTATAAAGAATCTTTTAAAAAATTACAACATATATGGCAACAACAGAAAAATGTATGCCATAAAATTTAACCAATCATGATGAAAAATGAAGATTTTTACTCAAGAGAAAAATATGCAAAGAACATGGACCAATTACAAAAGACATAGAAGTGTCCAATAAATGCATTATATCTCCACCAAAAATAGTAAAATGAAAAAAAAGAGCAATCCTTTTTTTCCCCCATCAGGTTAGGAAATATTTTAAAATATGGCAATTCTCAAGGTTGGAAGAATGTGGGACTGGACAGGTACTCTCAAACACTGCAGAGTAAGAATACCAAAGAGATATTTTTTGGGAAATGTCCCATTTCCATTTAGGAAATACGCAGTACATTTAAACAGACCTTTTTATTGAAGTAAAACTGACACACAGATATACAGTTTGATTAATTATTAAGAAATGAACCTGTGTATGTAACCACCACCCAGGTGAAGAAATAGAACATTAGGAGTACTCCAGAAGCTCCCTTCTTGACCCTCCCCAATTTCCTTCTCAAATATAACCAGTCTCCTGACACTATAGTTTCCCTTGTCTGTGGTTAAGCAGTACAGAGAACCTGAATCATACACTATATATATGCAATTCATTCAGATACTTGCTTTTACTAGTGGTTTGCTCATATTCAATGCTACACAGTATTCTATTTTGTGAATCTACGATTTATTCATCCATGCTGGATGGACATGTGGGTTGTTTCCAATTTGGGGCCCTTCAGCTACATGCTTCTATAAAATCAACACCTTTACACATGTCTTTCAGTACGCATATGTACTCAGTTCTATAGGATATTTACACAGGAATGAAACTGCTGAATCACATGGTATATGTATGGTCAATTTTAGTAAATATCACCGAACAGCTTTAATAGTCATTGTATCAAATTACACACCCAACTGAACAGAGTTCCATGTAGCTCCACATCCTAATCAACATTTGGTTTTAGAAAAGAAAAACAAAAAAAATCAATGATCAAATCATCCATATCTTGAAGCTTAAAAAAAAAAAGTAGCAAATTAGGTCCCAAGGAAGTAGAAGGGAATAACAGAAAGAAGAACAGAAATTAAGTAAGACAAAAAATATGCATTCAATTAAAAGGACCGACAAAATCCAATGTTGTTAGAAATTAAAAACTAGTGTCAACAAATTTGAAGACTTAGATGAAATGCAGAAATTCTTCTGAAAAATACAACTTAACAAAATTGACAGAAGAAGAGTTAGAAAATCTGAGCAGTACTATTAAAGAAACTGAATGATTAATACTTTTTCCCAAACAAAACTCAAACCACACATGGCTTCCCTGGTGAGTTCTATGTAACCATTAAGGAAAAATATTACCAACCCTACAGAAAGAAAAAAAAAATCACAACTTTTTATACATGAATATTAGAAATGTACATAAATTCTGACATAGCACTTACAGGAATTTATTCTATGATGTATTTATTTAAATGCACAAAGATAAATGTACAGGAATAATCACTGTGGTATTGTTTATTGTTAATGACTAAATTCTGTCCCCTCTCCAAATTCCTATGTTAAGTCCTAACTCTCAGAACCTCAGAATTTGACCATATTTGGAAATAAGCCTTGACAGAAATGGTCAAGTTAAAATGAGGTCCTTAGAGTGGGCCCTAATCCATTATGACTAGGATCCTTATAAGAAGAGAAAACATGGACAAATATGCACGAGGGGAGATGATGTAAAGACACAGGGAGGTGATGCCTGAGTGGCTCAGCCGGTTAGGGGGCTGCCTTCAGCTCAGGTCATGATCCTGGGGTTCTGGGATGGAGTCCCACATCGGGCTCCTTGCTCAGCACGGAGTCTGCTTCTCCCACTGCCTGCTGCTCCCCCTGTTTGTGCTTGCTCACTCTTACAAATAAATAAATAAATCTTAAAAAAAAAATAAAATAAAAGACACAGGGAGAAGCAGGCTATCTACAAGCCAAGGCCTGGAACACAGCCTTACCTCACAGTCCTCCAAAGGAAGCAATCCTGCTGACACCTTGATCTCAAACTTCTAGGCTCCAGAACTATGAGACAATACATTTCTGCTGTTTAAACCACCCAGTCTTTGGTACTTTGCTGTGTCTGCCCTAGTAAATTAATACATTCATAAAAGCAAAAGGGCAAGAAATAATACATCATTTGATTTTTTTTAAAGATTTTATTTATTTGACAGAGAGATAGCACAGTAGGCAGAGTGGCAGGCAGAGGGACAGGGAGAAGCAGGCTCTCTGCCGAGCAGGGAGCCCAGTGCAGGACTTGATCCCAAGACTCTGGGATCATGACCTGAGCCGAAGGCAGCTGCTTAACCGACTGAGCCACCCAGGCACCTTCATTTGATTTTTTTTTTTTTAAAGATTTTATTTATTTATTTGACAGAGAGAGAGAGAGAGATCACAAGTAGGCAGAGAGGCAGGCAGAGAGAGAGGAGGAAGCAGGCTCCCTGCCGAGCAGAGAGCCCGATGCGGGCCTCGATCCCAGGACCCTGAGATCATGACCTGAGCCGAAGGCAGAGGCTTTAAACCGCTGAGCCACCCAGGCACCCTGATTTTTTTTTTTTAATTTTATTTTTAAGTAATTTCTATACACAACATGGGGCTCGAACTCACAACTCTGAGATCAAGAGTCGCATAGTCTACCAACTGAGCCAGCCAGGCACCCCCATCAATATATCTATCAGAAAAAGTTGTTTAAATAAATTATAGAGTACATCCATACTGTGAAATACTACAGAGTCTGTATGAAAAGTGAAGTATGAATATGCATGGGGATTGAACTAGAGTGTTTTCTTTTTAAGATTTTATTTATTTATTTGAGAGAGAGAGAGAGCTCCGCATGAGCAGGGGGAAGGGCAGAGAAAGAGGGAGAAGCAGGTTCCCTGCTGAGCAGGAAGCAGGAGTCAGGGCTTGATCCCAGGATCCAGAGATCATGACCAGAGCCGAAGGCAGACACTTAACTGACTGAGCCACCCAGGCACCCTGTACTACAGTTGTTAAAAAAATGTCCATAATTTCTCCTTAAAAAAGTATACTGTTATATCTATCTATCTCTAATGTCCCATTTTTGTTAAATAATTCAACGTGTGTTTCAAAAGCACAGAAAATGTCTGCAAATTCACACAATAAATTGTTAATGTGTTCATGAGATAAGAGAAGGCATTATCTGGTGCTTTATGGTTTGGTTGAAAATGATGAGCATGTATTGTTTCTTTAATCATAAAGAACAACTGGAGGTATGCAAATACGTACACATATACCAAATTATATGTAATCGGATATGTAAACAGATCAGAATCACAACTGGACTTTTAAAAAAACTGAATAAAACGGTTTAAAAGTTTATAAGAATGAAAAGAGATCTGAGAACTGATAACATTTTCAAAAGGGATTTTTCTTTCAACCCATTAAAACTATTTACAAAATTTCTATAAACTCAAAGCAGTTTAGTACTGATAAAATAGTGCTATTATGAAATAGATAAATAAAACAAAATATAGAAAAATAAACAAATGGTATTAAATAGTCTAGAAAAATATGCAAATACGTATGATAACATCATTTTAATTTAGTGAGGAAAAATGATCTAATAAACAGTGCTGGCTATTCATCTGAAAGAAAACAAAATTTGACTCCCTATCTTATCCCTAATACAAATAAATAAAGAGCTAGTACACTTTGAAAACATACTCACTTCACATCTACAAGTCCAAAAAATAACAGCAAACTGTTATCCACCAGCAGATTACAGTATCTGGTACTAACAGAGGGGGTCAGCAGGTTCACATCTCATAAAGTACTGGTATGAATGTGAACTACTATAAATTTTTTGGAAAATAATCTGACAATATTCTTTGGAATATTTTTGGAATTTCTTTGGAATAAAAGCATCGGCATATAAGGAAATACAAATATAGGTGTTTATTGCAGAATCGTTTGTAGTGGTAACCAAAGTGGAAATAACCAGAAGGTTCAAAAAAAGGAAACATTAAATAAATCACCAGACACATATCTTATGAATAATTAGTCATTTTTGAAAGACATGTGAATCATAACTATATTCAATGACCTGGACATTTGCCCATCATATGCTCTTAATGGATTAAAAAGGAAGAAAAAAGAAAGCAAGTTGTTGAGTAATATGTGTAATATGATCCCCCTACCTTTTTTTTTTTTAAATAAACAGGAAGCAAAAATTAGCCTATATACACATCTGGTTTGTATGAGCACTGAGATAGGTGTTGATGACACAGCTAACTTACTTTACTTTTTAAAAAAATGCTTAACTGTGGTAAAATACACATAACATTAAATTTACCATTTTAATTATTTTCAGGTACAGTTTAGTAGTGTTAAATATCTTCACATTGCTATGCAACCAACCCCCAGAATTTTCTCATCTTGCAAAACCGAAACTTTTACTCATTAAACAATAACTCCCCATTTCCCCTTACCCTCTAGCCCTTGGTAACCACCACCGTACTTTCTGTTTCTATGATTTTTTTAAAGATTTATTTATTTATTTTAGAGAGAAAGACAGAGAGAGATACCATGAGCGGGAGGGGGAGAATGGAGGGAGAAAAAGTCTCAAGCAGACTCTGTGCTGAGCATGGAGCCCCATGTGGGGCTCGATCCCATGAACCTGAGATCACCACCTGAGCCAAGACCAAGAAGGGCACTCAACCAAATGCACCACTCAGGCACCTCTCTGTTTCTATGAATCTGACTATTCTAGGTATCTCATAAAAAGGGAATCCCACAGCATTTGTCTTTTTGTGACTAGCTTACTTCATTCACCATAATGTCCTTAGGTTTATCTATGTTGTAGTATATACCAGAATTTCACTCTTTAAGGCTGAATAATATTCATTGTATGTATATACCACAATTTTATCCATTTATCCATCGATGGACACTTGGGTTCCTTTCACCTCTTAGCTACTATGCATACAGCTGACATGGACACAGATATACAAATATCTCCTAGAGACCCCTCCTTTTTTTTTTAAGATTTATTTATTTGAGAGAGAGACAGAAAAAGTACATAGGGGTAGGGGAACAAAGGGAGAGAGAGAAAATCTCAAGCAGACTTGTGCTGAGCAGGGAGCCCCAAGTAGGGCTTGATCTCATAACCTGGAGATCATGACCTGAGCTGACATCAAGAATTGGATGCTTAACTGACTGAGCCACCCAGGTGCCCCTAGAGACCCTGCTTTTAATTCTTCGGGGTCTTACCCAAAGGTGGAATTGCTGGATCATATGGGTAATTCTCTTTTTAATTTTAGAGGAACCATCATACTGGGTTTTCATAGTGGCTGCACCATTTTACATTCCCACAACAGGCTATAAGGGTTCTAATTGCTCCATATCCCTGCCAATATTATTATTTTTTTGATAGTAGCTATCTTAACGGGTATAAGGTGATACATCATTTTGTTTTGATTCACATTTCTCTAATCATCAGTGATGTTGAACATCTTTTCATGGGCTTGTTGGCCATTCGTACATCTTTGGAGAAATATCAAGTCAAATCCTTTGTGTATTTTTAAATTGGATTATTTGGGGTTTTTTCACCATTAAGTTGTAAGACTACCTGAGAAGGGTGCCAGCGGGGCCCCGGGTGGGGGTGGAGGCAATGAAGCCAGTAACTTTTTCTTTATTCATCTCTGTATTATTTAGTTTGTTAGGAAACATACAGATGCCTTTCAGATTATTTTTATATTTAATGAAATAGGAAAGTAAGATGAATCTGTGCCCCATTGCCAAGAGGGGCCTCATGCCAACCCCTGCAAGTTCTTCCCATCTAACTGTTTTAAATTAGTTTCCCTCTCCTAGTGAACATAGATCTATTCTCAGCTCATTTCTACCTTTTCCAACTGCAAGGGAATGAGATTCAGAATGACTCACTTGTTCTTTTTCTTATGGATATAAAAAATATCAATAATACTTTCTGTATGCACTTGTTAATATACAGATATTATAAAAAATAAGAACTCAAGAATATTATATAAATGGAGGAAGCTTAAAAATGCTTAAGATAAAAATGCCTCATTTATTCAATATATCAAGTACAACTTGGTCTTGTTCTAGTTGCTGGAGAGAGAGCAGGAAACAAAACAGAAAAAGTCAGAAAGCGATAAGTGCTATAAAAAGTAATGCTGGGTAAGCAAGGGTGGGGTAATACTCAGATAGGATAATCAGAGAAACTTTCTCTTAGGATGGCCTCAGTTGTAACAGGCCACAAATGTCCACACTTCACCCATGAGGTACAGGATCTCCCTACTTAACCGAAATTGAATTCTGTTTAAAGTTTGTGAGAAATCTAAATAATCACCTACTAAAACAGATCTAAATCCATCTTAATATATAAGTATGCATTTATAAGGTTTTCTAAAAAGAAGTCACTTGTCATGGGAGGAATATTGGTGTCCCTTCCCAAACTCATATATCCTCAATAAGATGGTATCTGGAGATGGGGTTCTGGGAGGTAATCAGGTTTAGACGAGGTCATGGCAATGGGGCTGGCCTGATGGGATTCGTATCCTTACAAGAAGAGGAAGAACCAGACCTCTCCTTCCTCCCTTAACCACGAAAGGACACAAAAGGAGGCTAACTGCAAGTCAGGAAGACCGCCCTCACCAGAATCCAACCATGCTGGTACCCTGATCTCAGACTTTCCAACTTCCAGAACTGTGACAAACAAATGACTATCGTTTAATCCACCCAGTCTATGGTGTTTTGTTAGAATAGCCCAAGCAGACCAAGACATTAATTCACTTGACTATAGCAATCCGTTCTTACCACTCATTCTCATTTCACTGTTTATGCTTCATTAAAAATCCTTCACTTATTCATTTTTTTTTGGATCATAAAACATGTGCCCTGTTTAGAGGATGAAGACCCAGCATATGCATATTGCATATTGCAAATCTCGACCCATGGGTAAACCACCAAGCCCCCACAAGGATGAAAGAATCAGCTACTCAGGTCCAGAGCTTTCCACAGAAACCCTCAGCTGACCAGAGCAAAGGCCCCAGAGCAGGAGTGTGGGTGAGGTACATTCTCACGGGGTGAGAGGAAATCAGTGGACAAGGTTACACAGCATATCGTTTGCTTGGCAGGTAGTTGTCAGTGACAACAAGGGTGGAAGACATTTTTGGCAAATTTCCTCAAACGCTCCATCCTTCCTGCAGATGGGAAGTCTGCTTATAGTAAAGGAAATACTGATGTCCCATGGCCTTTGTGAAAGTTCTTCTTTAGCCGACTGTGCTCTGTGCTTGCTAAAAAGAAGTGAGAGTGTTCTGGGTTTTACCAGGAGCCTCTGCTGAAAGGTAGGAACAGGTGGAACAACAAGAGATGAGATAGAAAGGCATGAATTCTAATGATCTCTATCTCAGTGTGGTAATGTGGCAATAATTACGATTCCTGGTCTTCATCCTATCTGATTAGAGGGGGAAAAAACGAATTTACAGAGATCTTCTTACTTACTCTCAGGGAACTTCTGTGAAACAGCTAGCAGTTGGGCATATCATTCTTTTCGTTGTATTTGAGAAAATAAAGGAGTGTCTGAGTCGGGGGAGATTCAGGCCCCCTGTCTCCTAAGAGTTATCATATCCACCCATCCAGAAGTGAACACGATATGACCCACCGAATTATATTTCCATTTATTTTCAAGATGGGGCTTGGGAACTATTCCTAAGTGATAAGGCAGAGGTTCTCAGGGGTATGGTCTGCCTTTCTGATCCCCTTTGAAATAATATCAGTATTATTAAAAGAAAGAAAAACCTACAACCACCCTAGAAACCAAACAAAAGCACGATCCCCATGCCAGGGCCTTTGAGAGAGTCTTCCTACACTGCAGTGTACACTGGAGCAGCATGAAGAAAGCAAGAACCAACTCATAATTTCTCCTTGAGAGAAAACAGCAGCCCCGCAAACAGCAAAGATCCTAACAAAAGCCAGCACTCCTTGCTAACGTGGAGGGATGAGGACATTTTTTCACTCCCAAAAGGCCTGGAGATGAGTTCGGATAAACAGGAGCACAGGGTAGCCCTGGGGCTGGTGAGCTGATAGCATCAGCATAACTGCAGCCGGCTGGGTCTGGAGAGGAATCCCAGCTCCACCTACTAGTTACTAAACTTCTCTAAGCCTCCATTTCGTCCTCTATCAAAATGCCTAGTAACTGTGATTTTTGCATAGGATTGCTGTGAGGAGTAAATGAAATGGGAATGCAAAATGCTTAGGACAGTGTCTGCAAGTGTTCATCTAGAGATGATGATGGTGACAGTGATAGTGATGGATAGTGATGGCAATGATGATGGTGATGGCAATCATGGTGATGATGATGATCAGTGGTGGAACTTAAGATTTAAGATTTGGCAAAATAGAGCTAAAGATTTTATGTCTTCTTAACAGTTGATCCAGTAATTTTTCACTTCTTAGAAATATTCTTTTGGAAATACAGAGAAATAGACAAGAGAACTTAAACATAAAATTTAGTTGCATTTGGAAAAATAGCAAACGAACTAAATACCTAACTGTAGTGTAGATTTTGAAAAATTACGTGTAGAAATAAAGCAATATAGATAGATTGACCATGATTATAGAGAGACTGGAGAAGCAGGTTGTCCAGATGGGGAAATTTGAGAGGCTGGATAAATGAATGACATCCTAGCCCCATACACTTCCAGATAGCAATTCCTTCTCTACCCAACAGGAGACAGGAAATTTATCCTCTGTTAAAAACTGAATGACAGGGACACCAGGCAAGAGAGAGGGACTGGATTGAAACAGGACAAAGAGGGTTACATAATGAAGTTATGCTGATGACCCCAAGCCCTCTTCTCCCACTGATGTCCAAGAGCAAAATCTTTTCTGGGAAAATCTGAACTGCCCTGCCCAGAGAAAAATCTATAGATGAAGGCATGTGAAGGTCTTCCGTGAAAGAAAGAAAGGGGAGGGGAGGAGAGGAGAGGAGAAGAAAGGAAAAGTTTAGGGAAGGGAAGGGTCAGGGAAGGGAAGGGAAGGGTTAGGGTCGGGAAAGAGGGAGGAGGGGAAGGAAAGAAGAGAAGAGAAGAGAAGAGAAAGAAGGGAAGGGGAAAGGGAAAGAGAAAGGGAAGGAAAGGAAGAAAAGGAAAGAGTCAGTTCAGAGTTTCCCATTTGTATATATGGATAATTGGTCAAGGACCAGCAAACATTTGGGGAAGATTCTCCAAATTGACGAGTCCTGCACTGAAAAGAAAAGAGACAAAAATAAGAGAGAGCAGAAGAAAAGAAAAAGAAAGAAAAAGAATTCAGCAGAAAGAAAAGTAGAGCAAGTATCAGAAGTACAGTCTTACGACACAAAGATACGGAAAGACAGTCCATGCTCATGGATTGGAATAACAAATACTGTTAAAACATCGATACTACCTGGGGTGCCTGGGTGGCTCAGTAGGTTACACATATGCCTTGGGCTCAGGGCTCAGGTCATGATCCCGGACTCCCAGGATCGAGTCCCACATCGAACTCCTTGCTCAGTGGGGAGTTTGCTTCTCCCTCTACCCCTCACCGCACTCTCATGCTAGTTCTCTCTAATAAAAAAAATAAAATCTTTTCAAGAAATGTCTATACAACCCAAAGCAATCTACATATTTAACGCAATCCCTAACAAAATACCAAAACCACTTTTCACAGGACTTGAATAAAAAATCTTAAAATTTATATGGAACCACAAAGATCCTGGCTACCCAAAGCAATTTTGAAAAAGAAAAGCAAAACTGGAGGCATCACAATTTCAGATTTCAAGTCATATTACAAAGCTGTAGCACTCAACACAGTATGGTACTGAGACAAAAGTAGACACACAGATCAGTGGAGCAGAATAGAAAACCCAAAAATAAACCCACAATTATTTGGCCAATTAATCTTTGACAAAGTAGGAAAAAATATCCAATGGGAAAAAAGTCTCCTCAACAAATGATGTTGGGAGGAGGAGCGGCAAGATGGCGGAGGAGTAGGAGACCGATTATCATCAGGTCCCAGGAATTCACCCAGAGAGCTATCAAACTATTCTGAACACCTACAAATTCCACCGGAGATCGAAGAGAAGAAGAGCAGCAATTCTAGGAACAGAAAATCGACCACTTTCTGGAAGGTAGGCCATGCAGAGAAGTGAATCTGAGACGACGGGAAGATAGACCCGGGGGGAGGGGCCGGCTGCCGGCAAGGGAGCGAGCAGCGGAGCACAGACTCGGAACTGTGAGAAGTCGGCTCCACTGAGGGACGTCGCCCCAGAGACCAAGCGGGGGGTGAAGCCCCTGCAGGGACAGTGTGGTCTCAGGACCCACGGGGACACAAAAAGACCAGGGGTGTCTGAGCGCGACCGAGCTCCCAGGTCTCAGAGAGAAGCCGGCGGGAGAGACGGAGCTGAGCTGAGGTGTCTCTCAGCTCGGGGTTACCTTGGGCTGTGATCTGAAGCTCAGCCGGGCCACTGATCTGTGAGCGGGGACCCCACGGGC
>LNAC01001178.1:29248-63925 GCA_002007465.1 Ailurus styani | reverse complement strand
GAGGAGCGGTGCGGGAGCGGCTGCAGGAATCTGCCGGGTTCGGAGATTCTAAATGGGGCCGCGCCAGAGACAGAGACACTCGGTCACAGGCCGGGTGACCTCGGAGAGCGGCTGGAAACCAGGAGTCGGGAGGGACTGCTTTTCTCTGAGGCGGGCTGAGGGCTGAGGCCCCAGGCTCTCGGCTCCTCCGGGTCGGAGACTGGGAGCCGCCATTTTCAGTCCCGTCCTCCAACGAGGTACGGAAAGCGTTCAGGGAACAAAAGCTCCCGAGAGCGAACCCGAGCTGATTACTTAGCCTGGCCCCTGGCGAGGGCGGTGGGAATCCGCCTCGGGCAGAGACACTTGAGAATCACAGCAACAGGCCCCTCCCCCAGAAGACCAAGAGAAAAATATAAATAAATAAAAAACAAACCATCCAGTCAAAGTCAAGTTCAAGTCGCGGAACCCCAGAACTACGGAAAAGCAACGGAGACAATTCATGGCTTTTTCCCCATGATTCTTCAGTCGTTCAAAGTTCATTGATTTTTTTTTCTCTTTGAAATTTTTTCTTACTTTTTTCTTTTAAAATTTTTCCCTTTTCCTATTTTAACGTNTTTTCCCTTTTCCTATTTTAATGTTCTTAACTCTTATATCGTATCAACACTTTTTATTCTTTTTAAAATTTTCTTTGTTATAATCATATTTTATCCCTTCATTGTTTTTAACCTTATTTTTTTGGATATTTATAGGGTCTGTTCAATTCACCAATCTAATAGATATAGATAGATAGAGACAGAGATAGAGTTATAGATATAGATATAGAAACAGAAATAGATAATATAGATATAGGATTTTGTTTTATTCATTTTTGTTTAGTTTTTGTATGATTTTGTGTATTTAGGTTTTTGTTTGTTTGTTTGTTTGTTAGTTTTTGGATTTGGTTTTTTTTTGTTTTTTGTTTTTTTTGTTTTGTTTTGTTTTGTTTTTTTTTTTTTTGTTTGTTTTTTTCCCCTCTTACTTTTCTACCCAGTTCCAGGTCTCTTCTGAGTAGGTTAGTGTATATTTCTCTGGGGTCATCGCTACCCCTTAGTATTTAGTTCTCTCATCCATCTATTCCTATCTGCATAAAATGACAAGGCGGAAAAAATCAACACAAAAAAAAGAACAAGAGCCAGTAATGACGGCTAGGGACCTAATCAATGCGGACATTAGTAATATGACAGAACCAGAGTTCAGAATGACGATTCTTAAGGTGCTGGCTGGGCTTGAAAAAAAAATGGAAGAAAATAGAGAAGCTGTCTCTAAAGAAATAAAAGACCTTTCTGGAGAAATAAAAGAACTAAAATCTAACCAAGCTGAAATCAAAAAAGCTATTAATGAGGTGCAATTGAAAATGGAGGCTCTTACTGCTAGGATAAATGAAGCCGAAGATAGAATTAGTGATTTAGAAGACAAAATGTCAGAGAAAAAAGAAGAGGATGAAAAGAGAGACAAACAACTACTGGACCATGAGGAGAGAATTCGAGAGATAAGTGATGCCATAAGACGAAACAATATTAGAATAATTGGGATCCCAGAAGAGGACGAGATTGAGAGAGGGCCAGAAGGTATATTGGAGCAGATCTTAATACAGAATTTCCCTAATCTGGCAAAGGGAACAAGCATCAAAATCCAGGAGGCACAGAGAAGCCCCCCCAAAATTAATAAAAATAGGTCCACACCCCGTCATCTAATAGTAAAACTTACAAGTCTTAGTGACAAAGAGAAAATCCTGAAAGCAGCTCGGGACAAGAGGTCTATAACATACAATGGTAGAAATATTAGATTGTCAGCAGACCTATCCACAGAGACCTGGCAGGCCAGAAAGAGCTGGCATGATGTATTCAGAGCACTAAATGAGAAAAATCTGCAGCCAAGAATACTATATCCAGCTAGGCTCTCACTGAAAATAGAAGGAGAGATAAAAATCTTCCAGGACAAACAAAAACTCAAGGAATTTGCAAACACCAAGCCAGCCCTACAGGAAATATTGAAAGGGGTCCTCTAAGCAAAGAGAACCTAAAAGAAACATAGACCAGAAAGGAAGAAACACAATATACAGTAACAGTCACCTTACAGGCAATACAATGGCTCTAAATGTATATCTCTCAATAGTTACTCTGAATGTAAATGGACTAAATGCCCCAACTAAAAGACACAGGGTATCAGAATGGATAAAAAAACAAGACCCATCGATATGCTGTCTACAAGAAACTCATCTTACACGCAAAGACACCTCCAGATTTAAAGTGAGGGGATGGAAAACAATTTACCATGCCAATGGACAGCAAAAGAAAGCTGGAGTGGCAATCCTTATATCAGATAAACTAGACTTTAAGGCAAAGAATATCATAAGAGATGAAGAAGGACACTATATCATACTAAAAGGATCTGTCCAACAAGAAGATCTAACAATCATAAATATCTATGCCCCTAACATGGGAGCAGCCAATTATATAAACCAATTAATAACAAAATCAAAGAAACACATTGACAAGAATACAATATTAGTAGGGGACTTGAACACCCCCCTTACTGAAATGGACAGATCATCAAAGCAAAAGATCAACAAGGAAATAAAGGCTTTAAATGACACCCTGGACCAGTTGGACATCACAGATATATTCAGAACATTCCATCCCAAAACAACAGAATACACATTCTTCTCCAGTGCACATGGAACATTCTCCAGAATAGACCATATTCTGGGTCACAAATCAGGTCTCAACAGGTACCAAAAGATTGGGATCATTCCCTGCATATTTTCAGACCATAATGCTCTGAAACTAGAACTCAACCACAAAAGGAAAGTTGGAAAGACCTCAAATACATGGAGGCTGAAGAACACCCTACTCAAGAATGAATGGGTCAACCAGGAAATTAAAGAAGAATTAAAAAAATTCATGGAAACAAATGAAAATGAAAACACAACTGTTCAAAATCTTTGGGATACAGCAAAAGCAGTCCTAAGAGGAAAGTATATAGCAATACAAGCCTTTCTCAAGAAACAAGAAAGGTCTCAAGTACACAACCTAACTCTACACCTACAAAAGCTAGAGAAAGAACAGCAAAGAAAGCCTACACCCAACAGGAGAAGAGAAATCATAAAGATCAGAGCAGAAATCAATGAAATAGAAACCAAAAGAACAGTGGAACAAATCAATGAAACTAGGAGCTGGTTCTTTGAAAGAATTAATAAGATTGATAAACCCCTGGCCAGACTTATCCAAAAGAAAAGAGAAAGGACTCAAATTAATAAAATCATGAATGAAAGAGGAGAGATCACAACCAACACCAAAGAAATACAAACAATTCTAAGAACATATTATGAGCAACTCTACACCAGCAAATTTGACAATCTGGAAGAAATGGATGCATTCTTAGAGAAATATAAACTACCAAAACTGAACCAGGAAGAAACTGAAGACCTGAATAGACCCATCACCAGTAAGGAGATTGAAGCAGTCATCAAAAATCTCCCAACGAACAAGAGCCCAGGGCCAGACGGCTTCCCAGGGGAATTCTACCAAACATTTAAAGAAGAATTAATACCTATTCTCCTGAAACTGTTCCAAAAAATAGAATTGGAAGGAAAACTTCCAAACTCCTTTTATGAGGCCAGCATTACCTTGATCCCCAAACCAGGCAAAGACCCCATCAAGAAGGAGAATTACAGACCAATATCTTTGATGAATACGGATGCAAAAATCCTCAACAAAATACTAGCCAATAGGATCCAGCAGCACATAAAAAGGATTATTCACCACGACCAAGTGGGATTTATTCCTGGGATGCAAGGTTGGTTTAACATTCGCAAATCAATCAATGTGATACAAGACATTAATAAAAGAAAGAACAAGAACCATATGATCCTCTCAATAGATGCTGAAAAAGCATTTGACAAAGTACAGCACCCTTTCTTAATCAAAACTCTTCATAGTGTAGGCATAGAGGGTACATACCTCAATATCATCAAAGCCATCTACGAAAAACCCACAGCGAATATCATTCTCAATGGAGAAAAACTGAGAGCTTTTCCCCTAAAGTCAGGAACACGGCAAGGCTGTCCACTATCACCACTGCTATTCAACATAGTACTAGAAGTCCTAGCCTCAGCAATCAGACAACAAAAAGAAATAAAAGGCATCCAAATCGGCAAGGAAGAGGTCAAACTCTCACTCTTTGCAGATGATATGATACTTTATGTGGAAAACCCAAAGGACTCCACTCCAAAACTGCTAGCACTCATACAGGAATTCAGTCAAGTGTCAGGATATAAAATCAATGCACAGAAATCAGTTGCATTTCTATATACCAACAACAAAACAGAAGAAAGAGAAATTAAAGAGTCAATCCCATTTACAATTGCACCCAAAACCATAAGATACCTAGGAATAAACCTAACCAAAGAGGCAAAGAATCTGTATTCAGAAAACTATAAAGTACTCATGAAAGAAATTGAGGAAGACACAAAGAAGTGGAAAAACATTCCATGCTCATGGATGGGTAGAATAAATATTGTGAAAATGTCTATGCTACCTAGAGCAATCTACACATTTAATGCAATCCCCATCAAAATACCAGCAATTTACTTCAAAGAAATGGAACAAATAATCCTAAAATTTATATGGAACCAGAAAAGACCCCGAATAGCCAAAGGAATGTTGAAAAAAAAAAGCAAAGTTGGCGGCATCACAATTCCAGATTTCAAGCTCTATTACAAAGCCGTCATCATCAAGACAGTATGGTACTGGCACAAAAACAGACACATAGACCAGTGGAACAGAATAGAGAACCCAAAAATGGACCCTCAACTCTATGGTCAACTAATCTTCGACAAAGCAGGAAAGAATGTCCAGTGGGAAAAAGACAGTCTCTTCAACAAATGGTGTTGGGAAAACTGGTCAGCCACATGCAGAAAAATGAAACTGGATCATTTCCTGACACCACACACAAAAATAGACTCAAAATGGATAAAAGACCTCAATGTGAGAAAGGAATCCATCAAAATCCTCGAGGAGAACACAGGCAGCAACCTCTTCGACCTCAACCGCAGCAACTTCTTCCTAGGAACCTCACCAAAGGCAAGGGAAGCAAGGGCAAAAATGAACTATTGGGACTTCATCAAGATTAAAAGCTTTTGCACAGCAAAGGAAACAGTCAACAAAACCAAAAGACAACTGACAGAATGGGAGAAGATATTTGCAAATGACATATCAGATAAAGGGCTAGTATCCAAAATCTATAAAGAGCTTCTCAAACTCAACACCCATAAAACAAATAACCCAGTCAAGAAATGGGCAGAAGACATGAACAGACATTTCTCCAAAGAAGACATCCAAATGGCCAACAGACACATGAGAAAGTGCTCAACATCACTCGGCATCAGAGAAATACAAATTAAAACCACAGCGAGATACCACCTTACACCAGTCAGAATGGCTAAAATCAACAAGTCAGGAAATGACAGATGTTGGCGAGGTTGCGGAGAAAGGGGAACCCTCCTACACTGTTGGTGGGAATGCAAACTGGTGCAGCCACTCTGGAAAACAGTATGGAGATTCCTCAAAAAGTTGAAAATGGAGCTACCCTACGACCCAGCAATCGCACTACTGGGTATTTATCCTAAAGACACAAAGGTAGTGTTCCTCAGGGGCACGTGCACCCGAATGTTTATAGCAGCAATGTCCACAATAGCCAAACTATGGAAAGAACCTAGATGTCCATCAACAGATGAATGGATAAAGAAGATGTGGTATATATATACAATGGAATATTATGCAGCTATCAAAAGAAACGAAATCTTGCCATTCGCAACGACATGGATGGAACTGGAGGGTATTATGCTGAGCGAAATAAGTCAATCAGAGAAAGACAATTATCATATGATCTCTCTGATATGAGGAACTTGAGGGGCAGGGTGGGGGGTTGTGGGGGGTAGGGAGGGAAAAATAATGAAACAAGATGGGATGGGGAAGGAGACAAACCATAAGAGACTTCTAATCTCATAAAACAAACTGAGGGTTACTGGGGGGTGGGAGGGTAGGGATAGGGTGGATGGATTATGGACACTGGGGAGGGTTTGTGCTTTGGTGAATGCTGTGAAAGATGTAAGCCTGATGATTCACAGACCTGTACCCCTTGGGCAAAGAATAAAAATAAAATAAAAAAAAAATGATGTTGGGAAAACTGGATACCAACATGCGGAAAAATGAAACTGGACCACTTTCTTACACCATACACAAATAAAAACTCAAAATGAATCAAAGACCTAAATGTGAGACCTGAAACCATAAAAATCCTAGAACAGAGCACAGTCATGTCTCTGACATTGGTCGTAAGAACATTTTTCTAGATATGTCTCCTGAGGCAAGGGAAATAAAAGCAAAAATAATTTACTGAGACGACATCAAAATAAAAAGCTTCTACACAGTGAAGGAAATAATCAACAAAAGTAAAAGGCGCGATGCCTGGGTGGCTCAGTCTGTTAAGTGTCTGCCTTCTGCTCAAGTCACGATCCCAGGGTCCTAGGGTCGAGTCTCACATCACGCTCGATGTGGGGAGCCTGTTTTTCCCTCTGCCTGCTGCTCCCCCTGCTTGTGTGCTCGCTCTCTCTCTCTGGTAAACAAATAAATAAAATATTAAAAAAAAACAAAAAACAAAAACTAAAAGGCAACCTACAGAATGGGTGAAGATATTTGCAAATGACATATCCAATGAAGAATCAGTATCCAAAATATATGAAAAACTTATAAAACTGAACACCCAAAAAACAAATAATCCAGTTAAAAATGGACAGAAGACATGAACAGACATTTCGCTAAAAGAGACATGCAGACAGCTGACAGGCACATGAAAAGATGCTCAGTATCACTCATCATCAAATGCAAATCGAAACCAGAAATGAGATATCACCTCATACCTGTCAGAATGGCTAAAATCAAAAACACAAAAAACAAGTGTTGGTGAGGATGTGTAGAAAGGGGAACCCTCTTGCACTGATGGTGGGAATGCAAACTGGTACAGTCACTCTGGAAAAGAATATGGAGTTTTCTCAAAAAGTTAAAAATAAAACTACACTATAGTCCAGTAATCTAGCACTACTGGGTATTTACCCCCAAAATATAAAAAACAGTAATTCAAAGGGATATGTGCACCCCTATGTTTATAGAAGCATTATTTACAACAGCCAAATTATGAAGCAGTCCATGTGTTTGTTGATAGATGAATGGAAAAAGAAAATGTGATACACACACACACACACACACACACATACACATACACAGGAATATTTTTCAGCCATAAAAAGTAATGAAATTCTGCCATTTGCAATGACATGCCTGGAGCTACAGAGTATAATGCTAAACAAAATAAGAGAAAGACAAATACCATATGATTTCACTCATAAATTGAATTTTTTTTTTTTTTTTTTAGAGAAAGAGAGTGTGAGCAGGGGATAGAGACAGGCAGAAGGAGATGTAGAGAGAGAATTCCAAGCATGTTCCACACCGAATGTGTAGTCTGACCCGGGGCTTGATCCACAACCCTGAGATCACAACCTGAGCTGAAATCAAGAGCTGAACAGCTAATCGACTGAGCTGCCCAGGTGCCCCACTCATTCGTGCAATTTAAGAAACAAAACAAATAAGCAAAGGAAAAATAGAGAGAGAGAGAGAGAGAGAGAGAGAGAGAGAGAGAGAGAGAAACCAAGAAACAGACTCTTAACTATAGAGAAAAGACTGACAGTTACCAGAGGGGAGGTGGGCGGGGGGCCAGGGTGAAATAGGGGATGGGGATTAAGGAAGGCACTTGTAATGAGCACCAGGCATTGTATATAAGTGTTGAATCACTATATTGTACACCTGAAACTAATATAACACTGTATGTTAACTATACTGGAATTAAACAGATTATAAGTAAAATTTTGTATTTCAAAAAAAAAAGTAAAGTCTTAGGAGCTATAGTTACCTCTAAGATTGAACTTGCAATGTTTAAGAGGCATTACCAACACATTACACCAAAATTTCCTATTTGGTCAAACCAGAGGTATTGAAAGAGATTTCAAAAGAAATTGTTTTCTTATCATATGATCTCTCTGATATGAGGAACTTGAGGGGCAGGGCAGGGGATCGTGGGGAGGGAAAAAATGAAACAAGATGGGGTCGGGAAGGAGACAAACCATAAGAGACTCTTAATCTCACAAAACAACCAAGGGTTGCTGGGGGGTGGAAGGTAGGGATAGGGTGGCTGGGTGATGGACATTGGGGAGGGTCTGTCTATGGTGAGTGTTGTGAATTAATGATTCACCGACCTGTACCCCTGGAGCAGATAATACATTATATGTTAATTAAAAAAAAAAGAAATTGTTTCCTCACTATATAATTCAATGTTAAATTAATGCCATGTACTGGATCATCTAAAATTATCTTATGGCTCTCTGAAATCATAGACACGGCTCCCTTCTTGCAAGTACTGGCCTGGGCAATAATATTCCCTCATGGCCAACCTTGAGCCATTGTCCTCCACCAACACATCCCACTCAAGAGCTCAAGCTTGATTTCTACACTTGGGGTAGTTGGAATAAAGGTACTAGAATGACATGCCTGACATCTGGCATATTCAATGCTGCTATCAGTTGACATCGAAAGACGAACCCCCAACTCTCAAACAAGCTAATTCCACTCACCAGGACAAGTCCCACAAGTAGTAAGTTCAGAAAGTGGTTGGTGACTCAAACAACTCATTTCAATTGCTCCTTTTTAAGATGCCCGTTATTTGGGTGTACAGAGATCATCAATATATTTACTCATTTAAACACAAAAGGAGTTCTTTAAACTCCTCCCAATTATCACATGAATTGTGTGTGTGTGTGTGTGTCTGTGTGTGTGTAGTATAGTGTTTCCGGCGTTTGAAAAGATTAAGAAAAACCTGAGGTTTATTATTTCTAATTATTTAATATAGAGATCACATAAATTTTTACTCGATCCAAGTTGGGGAAAACGCTACCAAAGTTAATAGTAGTCATTTTCTATCAGTAAATTCTTCAATAATAAAACAACACTGCTTTAATAAATGGTCTTTTTAAGGTATTAAAAAAAAATATGTGTTCCAATGATACTGTAGTCAGAAACACTGCCAGAAATAGAAATAACAAAGTCCAAGACATTGAGTAGATTGCAAATTGCTCTCCTGCCCTGCTTGGGAAGAATAATTCCTTCTTCCTCAGTCTTCCCCCTTCTGGAGAGGGGCCGTCTCTCCCTCAAAATGAATTACCACCATGACCTGCCCTCTAAGTCTCCATGGATACCTGACTCAGCACCTGATCATGGGCTCGGTGCTGGGGCCCAGAGGCACGGAGAAGCAATTCCTGCACTCTGATCTGAACGTTCCGTACCTCTCTCTCTTCGGCATCTGTGAATCCAAGACAGACACACAAAAACCTCCCTGCACCCACCCCTGCCTCACACAAATTGACACTGTTTCGTTCAAAGGTGCTCTCTTCCCACAGAATATGCTGACTGCCATGTCACTCTAGCTGATGCATGGTTTAAAGCTGAAATCAAACTGGTCACCCAATTCCCTCATGCTTTTGAAACAGACACAAAGAGCCAGCTGAACCATTGTTAGGGCATTCCCAGGTCTGAAGAACCATATCCCAGTGCTGGAGAGAATGACTCCATCACAGACACAGAGCCCAGGATGTCCCTGGCTGAATGACCTGCACATTTTCCCATAACCCAGCTCGTAGATCATGCCACTTCCTTCCAAAGAGTCATCTCATGACACTTGGCAGAAATATGTCCAGCCAGAATTATAGGATGCCTTTCATTCTACTCACCAGCTTGCTGTGGGTAAGAGCAAATTTGGAGTTGGCCAGTGGGCGAATAAAAACAAGGTGGGCTAGGAACACTGACGAGGCATCCCATTCTGGTCCTCTGTGCCATGTCCTTACCTCAGCCCACAGGCCTGGAACACATGGGCCTCTCCCATAAGACATAACCCAACATCCTGTCCATCTCTGTCCCCCTCACATTTACACAGGGCACAGCCTGTGGAAGGATAACCCTCAACCAGTGTGCACTGAACTGATCCGACCTACTTCCACACAAGAAAAGAGGAGCAAGGGACAGGCATTTGAGGTGGGCCGTAAGACCACAGTGAACCATCTCAGCCAAATAGCCTTGAGACAGAGCAGGTGAGTCAGCAGCAGGGGCAGGAGGTGGGGGCGTTGACAGAACAGGAGTGAGGGCTTTCCTTAGTACCCCTGAAGCAAGAATCACTGTGCAAAGTGAGAGGTACCAACCTTGACTGAATAGGAGACTGAAATCAAGAACTACTCGATCTGAGGTAACCTATGTTCAGGTGTGAAAAGGCCACTTCTCCTTTATCAGAGGTGCTGAGAAACGGTCTGTCCCACTCGCACCCCCGGATTACTTAACCCTAAACCACTTCCCACTCACGGCCACATGTGCCCTACCAGTTCATCCTGCTACGCTACGCACCCCCCTGCCCCACCACCAAACTTGCTGGGAGCGTGAGCAGACTAGCCAAGGTTAAAATCAAAAGAGGAACAAGCCATGTGAAGGGAAGAATTAGTTCTCTAAAAGCAGAGAGGCAGGTGGGGGAGCAAAGAGAACTCGCTAGCAGGTTTGTACCAGTGCATGACCCGCCCCCTTCTCTGAATGTCCTGAAGGGGCCTCCTTCACCGTGGCCACAGTAAGAAGCAGGACATTGCCCAGCTCCATTGCAGGTCACTTTCATGAATAAATGTGTTTATGATGTCAGGATTAGAGTGAGTGCAATTCTGGATATGCATTTAATTTGCGTTATTACTTCTCCTTGGGGGGGAGGGGAGGTATTCGCAAAGAAAGTTGATCCCTCCCGGAAGGCTACTTAGCAGACGGTTCTAATTAGGCCCTGATGTAGCATGAGGACAACCCAGAAGAGGGTAAAAACGAGCTCTGCCGGCCAGGTCTCCAGTGTCTCACCTCTTGAAAGCCTTCAGAAGAGAGGCACTATACATGCGCCCTACCCAGTAAAAGCTACACCGGTTTTCCCGGCCAGAAGGGGAGAAAGCTAGAGATCAGCTTTGTTTGCTGCAGTTGTGCATTTCTCGGGGTGCCCCAGACATGTGTGGGAAACAAGCAAGTACGTGGAGGTGAGCAGAGCTCTTGGAACGGGCCAGTTACCCCAGGGAAGTTGCCATAACACACCCGGCCTTCCCATACTGCCGTTTCATTTCAGGCCGGAAACAGAGGCCCCTCCACCTCTTGGGTCTGGGCCCGATCCACAGGAAACTTCTCTCTTGATTAGACTCCCACTGAGCCCACAGTTCAGCTTTCCCTTTTTCATTCCAACCTACACACTCTGCCACTCCACCAAGAACAGAGTCAGGGGGCCTTTCCAAACAAACTCGCCCACCCACAACCACTGCAGGCAAGCTACAAAGCTCACGCGAAGAATTAACCGTGCCTTTTTCTTGGAATTGAGAAACTGGCCTTTGAACCACAAGGGAATATTCTCTAAAAAGCAGATTAATCCTCACTGAGTGTTGGCAGTCAAAATTCAGGGGTCAATTAAACAGAGCCAAGAACTAATGCCTTAATCTGTTTCCTGAGCGTTCACATGCAAGGCCTGAAGAGGTGGAGGATTCTGTCAGGCCCAGAATTCTAGGTACTGCTGGAAATCACACCAGCCTTCTACAGCCTTCCTTCTCCAAGGTTATCCTGCAGTTCAGCAGAAAGGGGGTTTCAGCCCTATCACTTACAAGCACCAACATAAGCAAAACAATTCAGATGCTAACTACTTTGAATGAATTGGTCACAGTCACATGACACATCTGGATATTTCCTCTTAAAACAGACTTTCCAACTGAAATGGGATCCAGATGTTATAACCAGATGTATATTTAGCTCCCTTCCTAGGGGGTACCTATGTAATGAAAACTCAACTTATTGTGACTTTTATGTGTACTTCTCACTTCTGTTACATAGAATGCAAGCCCCTCCACGCTTTGGACATGGCATTCTTGCTCACTGCACGGAGCACAATGCTTGGACTGCAGGTGGTCCTCAAAAGCTGGTCCAATCAATGAAGCAATACATAAATACAATGAAAGTTTCAATGAATCGGATTAAGCACCAAGCAAAGTTAGGAACAAAGTGTTTCCTGTAACAGGTTATGCAGATGGATTTGGAAAATCTTGATCCCCTTGTTAACTATGAGTATTCATCAAGTTAACAGCCAGATTTTTTATTTTTTATAATAGCTGGTGATTTCCATTTGAATGGTTCTTTACATGGAAGCTTTACAAGAAACTTTTCCTTAGATGATAAACTGTAGAAAACAGTAGCCATTCTTTACGACCCAATTCAAGTGGTCACATTTCCTGAGTACCTAGCATGTGCCAGACCCTGTCTGGAAAGCTCTCAGGCACTTAGCCACTTTGTCCTTACGACCCTCTGTAGTAGGCTCTGCTATCATCCCCACTGCAGAGGTGAGGAAACTGGCGTGGTTGTTTGCTGGGCCTCCCTGACCTCTCCAATGGAAAGTATGCACTTCCTCTTCTGAAACCCCACTTAGCACATTTTGTGCTTCTCCTATCAGACATACTGCACTCTCCTGTGTACAAGTAATAACTCAAGCATCGACCCATCCCCTCTGCTCCACTGGAAGCTCCCTGAAGGTGGGGCTACCTTATTCCCAGGGTACTGCCAAGGCAGAGCCAGCAACTGCTTATCAGGGTCCCCTGGGCAGTTTTTCAGACAAAACACAGCAGAGGCCTGGGCCTTACACCCTGGAGATTCTGGATGTTGGCTGGTGCTCTGGAACCTTTAGCCTCAGAAAGCTGTCGAGCTGCTATTGACACACACCAGGTTTGAGGATCACTGTCTTACTCAATCAGCCCATTGTTTTGCACGTTGTGTATAATGAACAAAACGCATCAGTGAATGAATGGTTTAATAAATAACCATTATTATGAGATGTCAATTAAGACACATACAACTGTTTTTCAGGTGGACGCAGAACTACCCCCATCCACACTATGCCAACCCCTCTACCTACCACCCACTATTCCCTCCCTGCCCCCTTCCCTCATTCAGCTCCCAGCCTCGCTGGCCTTCCTTACCGCTCCTCAACTGTACCTGGAACACTCCTACCCTAGATCTGCAATGCCGAGCTCCTTCTTTTCTTCAGATCTCTCCCAAATGTCACCTCCTCAGAGGAGTGATCTCTGATGGCCCTAAGTCAACCACAGCACCGTCCCCTATCACTCACCATGGAGTGACAATCCTTTTTCAATATTATCAGCCCTTAACATCAACTGTCATTATATTATATATACTTCAAAATCTGTTATCTATTTCTTCCTGCTTAGAACACACACTCCGGGAGGTAATGGATTCTTGGAGGGAAACCTAAAAGCCTACCCAGCTGTTTTAAGCCTTCTGTTTGTGGTGTTTCAGAGAAGTCTTATTTCTCATTTTGACAGAAAGAAGGGCCTAGCTGACTTTCTAAATTCCTTCCAGGATCCCAAGTCTTAGAAAAATAAAACTTTACAAATAGAAAAAGGCTCAGGCATCATGTAATGCAGGGGTTCTTCTTAATCTGGGGTCCATGAGTCCCTGAAGATTTCGAAACTTCCTAAAACTGTATGTGAAATTTCGTCTGCGTGCGATATGCACAATTTTCTGTGGCAAGAATCCACAGCTCTCATTAGGGTCTCAAAGGAGTTTTATTTCTCAAACAAAAAGTTAAAATTCTCTCGGCAAAATCCTTTATTATGGCTGAGGAGCTGGAGGCCCCCAAAGAGGCGGCTTAGGAAAAGCCAAACAGCTGGTTAGTGACAAAGCTGCGCAGAGTACACATCTGTCGATCCCCAAGCCATCCCTTTAGCCCCCTCCCCACCATGTCCCCTAGAAAGAGAAGACCCTCCCCTCATGACTATGCCAGACTGCCACCCTGGACCCTGGACTCTGGGAGTAGCTACTTCATTGTGTGTATGACTAAGCCTGGAGCAAAAACAGTGCAGCATGCTCTCCCCCTTGCTCCCAATTTAATTATTCACCAGTTTGCAAGTAGAGAGAACATCAGAGGGGTGAAGGCTCAAATTTGCCCTAAGCCTCTTTCAAATGGCATTTCATACCAATGCAGTACAGGGCATCTTCACGTACCCTCACTCGCCAGATGCCTTCCACTAATAAAGAACTTCTTTTTCTCCTAACTGCCAATGACTCCGATTTTCTCATGATTTCCTATTGTGGCGAGTGCCAACAAAATATCACCCCCCCATGTGCTACTGGCTATTCTTCCAACGTCATGGATTCCAAACCAGCCCTGCTGGAATGAAAACCAAGATTCACAAGCCATCGGGAGGCATGCAGAGAAATAAAGGACGGAGCATACTTGACCTTCAATTAAAAGCACATGATCTGTCCTCTCCTTTGAGCTTACAGAAAGTTCTGCAAGGAACTCTGAGGCCCCAAATCAACTTTTTCAGTTAGGCTATCACACTGTAAGGAACGGAGACCCACCCAAGTTGCATCAGGAAAAGGGACGTTCTGGACCTGGAAATGGAAACTGCTGAGAACAAAGAGGGCTCTGGAGCCTGGGTGCGCCCCCGCCCCCCCCCCACCTCCACTCCAGAGGCTGTAGGGCTGCTCTCCACAGTTGCTCCCTTCTATCAGTCAGCTTCCTCAGTTTCCATCTGGTTTTCCTGTTTCCTTTCTTCTTTGTTTATGTGTCGCTGACACACAATGGCAACGTTAGTTTCAGGTGTCCAACATCGTGACTGCACAAATCTATACACCATGCCGTGCTTGCCCCAAGTGCAGCTACCATCTGTCCCGTTGCATTGTACCGTAATATCATTGGCTGTATTCCCTATGCTGTGCCTCTTATTCCAGTGATTCATCCCCTCGCTGGAGGCCTGCATCTCCTACTCCCCTTCACCCGTTCTGTCCCTCCCCCTCCCCCCTTCCCTCTGGCACCCACCAGTTTGTTCCCTGTATTTACAGGTCTGATCCTGCTGTTTACTCATTTGTTTTTTGCGATTCCACGTGAGTAAAATCATATAGTATTTGTCTTCCTCTGTCTGACTTACTTCACTTAGCATAATACCCGCTACATCCATCCTCCATATGATCTTTTAGCTTTTGCCTCTTGGGATTCTTTCATTCAAACTCCCAAGATACGGACCATGACTGACTCTACTTCTTTGGGCCAACCCATGTCACTGTCCGGACTACGGGAGAGCTTCCCTGCAGTGGCGTGCCTACCCATACGCCAATCGGCAATGGCCGAGGGAGTCAGATATGGTGTAAGACATGGCTGGTTACCTAGGCCTTCCTGAAGTCTGCTGCGGAGGCACTGGCCAGACAGGGACAGTGACTGTTCCAGGTACTGCATCAAACTGTTAGATAGTGTGCAGCAGCAGGCTTCTCCTGACGTGTGAGAGTCAACTGTTAAATTTGCAGGGATTTTTGTGAGCCATTGTTAATCCACTGGTAGTTTGAAATTGGCCACAGTAGGAGTATTTATACCCTAGACATTGGCAAATGCTACAAATTAGGGCTTTCTTTCTTTCTTTTTTCTGAAGAGCTAGTTTGCCATTACACCACCAAAGCATTAATGGTTAAAGAGGAAAAAAAACCAATGAAGGTAAACAGGGCTCCCTGACAATCTGACATTTGATAATCTATGTCGCTTCCCCCTTCTCTTCACCCAGGCTTTGCTGAAGCCAGAACAGACGGCTTCCTCATTCTGCACTTCCCACAGATACCTGCTCCGCAGCCCGGAGCCAGGGCTCATGCCAAGCCATATTCCCAGCCTTCCCAAACCTCGATGCCCATATCCATAAAGATCAACTTCTTACCTGAAGACTACCTAATTCCCTCAATTAAGATAACCTCTGCTTCTCTAAACCCCTAGAACCCAAAGTGTACAGCTCTGTGCCCCTTTTTCATGTTTAGCCTTCCACTTTAGTTATTCCTGACTTCATAATATGGGATCCTTTCATTCATTATAAACTTCTCATCAACAAGATCTATGTCCATTTCTCCTCCAGATCCTTCCAACTGCTGAGCATATTACGCTTTTCAGTTAGACACCTGATGGCACATGGTGAATGAATACAAAGCAATGATCTCAATAATGGTTGGTCAATAACACATCTCTCCCTCAACTTCATGCACCTACCATTCCAGACCTGCTAACTCATGAGTTCCCCAATAGAGATGAGCCTGACAACTGAATCAGCAAAAACAGGATCCATGAAGGCATCAATACATCCCATCTAAAGGCATGTATCTGGTCTGCGCTGATCTTCACTAGATCTAAATGCCCACAGGAGAAGGAAAAAAAAAAATCAAGGATATAACATAGGGATTAAACTTTGACCTAGCAATAGCAGATTCATACTTCAAACCACCTACTGAACTTGATCAATCCCTTATTAAAGCTGATCTCTCTTTAAGACTTTGAGAAAGATGACTCTCAGAGTTTTAGGGGAAATCTCAGAACTAGGAACCAGATCACAAGTTCATTGTCAAGAGAAAATTAGTTCTTTATGTGATGAGTCACTTAACCAGCCTGAAGAGTCTATAAAAGCCACCAAGTAGTTAGAAGGGAAGCTATCAGATTACAATTGGCACGTGAAGAAAAGAGCCCTGAAGAAATGGGCTTCTTTGCCCCAAAGCTTTTCCTAGACAACACCTTCCGAGTAAGGCTTCAGGCACAAAGTTCAATGGCCTATAGACTTTAGATCTTGAAATTCTTGGTCAATGTCTGTGGCCTTACCAGCACTGCTCAATTAATTTGTAGAAATTTTCAAAAACTGAAAATTCTTCACACTCTGAGAATCTGGAAGGTGGCAGAAAATATTATCTCTATTTTACGGATAGAAAATGGAGTGAAAGAGAGTCAGGCTACTTGATTGTGTCTATGACAGCGACTGAAATACAAGCCTGGCTTCCTAATCCTGGTTTCAATCCTTCTCTGTGGTTTTCATTCTACCCATCATCCCTTCAAACCCTAAGTGCCCCAGAATATAAGAAACAAGTGGCCTTTATGAGATGGATCATTCCTGAAGCTTAATCCAAACATGTGCACATGGTGTTAAAAACCAGTAAAAAAAAAAAAAAAGGTACCTCAGAACTAAGGCAGACAAAAAAACATGGTAGAGTGCCTATTTCAGCAAGAAAAGAAGCCCTCTCATCTTCCAAAAGTCTAAAACCCTGTCACCCAAGGCTGCTGATAAATGCAAGAAGATAAAAACATATTAGGGGGAATGCACGGTTCACTGTAGATAACATGTATATTTCCTTCATCTGTCATTTCTCGATAGCAGTTTTAGGAAGACAGGACCACAGAAATGCTATACTTTCCCTTAGGTTTTATAATCACTAGCTAAAGCCTCCTCAACCTGGAATTTAGCCCCCTGGAACCTAAGAGAAATCAAAACTAAAGAAGGGAAAAAAAGAAAGCAAATGAAAGCAAAATTCCANGGGGCCCCCCCCCCCCCCGCCCAATACCCTTGGACTTGGATCTGATCTTTGAAAATGGAGGTCTTTGGACAACAAATGAGGGGCTGTTTTCCAGATCCAAAATCCATCCTCATGTCACTGCCTTAAATCAGAATCAAAATGCCACCAAAGGACAGTGGACGGGATCATGGTCCGCTTCACGGAGTGAGCCGTTTGCTTCTGAAATAAGTTCTGCTGTCAAATCTGAACAGAGCAGGCAGGCTCATATCTAATTCAGGAAAGAAAATATAAGAGATGGATTCAAAATTTCCAAGGCTCTTGGCTTAGATCGGAACTCGAACATGAAAGGAATTCTTCCACAGAGTCAAACCATTTCGGAATCCGCGAGCTTCCAAAAAAACCTCCCTGAAGCTATCAGGCGATTAGAAAAAAAGCTGGAGATGCAATCCTCAAGTTGCCCAACATGAACTGGGTACTAGCCTCTCCCGAGGTATCTAAGGTTCTTCTGAAATACTCCGCAGTATTTTAGACGCAGTCAATTCTTTGACTCACCTAGGCATCGGTCTTCTTTAAGAAAGGCCCATAAGCCCACAAGACAATCATTCAGGATTCTGTCCTCCATGGATTCCTATTTTCAGATTCTATGATAGTCTGTGTGATAGGGCCAGAAATGGCCGGCTACTGGTCACAAATGTCTGTGAGTCCATGACTGGAGATGAGGCTGGAGAAGATGTACTTTGTGGCATTCTATCAAGCCAAAGGGAAAGAAGCCAGCCTTTATGAAGCACCTACTGTTTCTAGGTATTTTCCACACATTCTGTATCTTACATAATCCTCACAGCCCATGAGCCATTGGAACATAGCAGGTACCCCGAGAACGTGTACTTTCTCAGAGCAGTGAGTTAGTCACAGAGAGTAGGGATTCAAATTCCAGTTGGCCTGACTCAAAACACCCATGTTAGCCCATTAGTTATGTGTGAATTTATTCTTTATTTATACCTCTTCAGATCCCAGACCAATCTGAGCCAGTGAGTGGGCACTACTCTAAAAGCACAGAAACAGATAATAGAAGTCCCCTCACCCAGAGACCTCTGGGAATTCAAGCATTTTCTATGACAATTTTTGCAAGACCAGGCCATTTCTAGCCATAAGAGCTTTGACACTGGAAATATACTAGAGTCTAGTCTGGACCTTTGAAGATGGGTTCAGAGCTAATCAACATTAACTACTTAATAATCAACCCTGCTCTGCAAACAAGAGCACCTGATTGCCAGGTCAGTGTACTCTCAGGCAGGCTCCTGCCTAGCAAAATTTCAGATAATGATTGCCATACTGCCTGTGGTACCAGGAAGTGTGCTAACCATATTCCTACCTTCTCACTTGGCTTAGAGCCTTACATGACTTCATAAAGCAAAGAGTCATAAAAGTCAGTAGACCTGAACTTCAAAATTCTGAGCCATAAGAAGCTACCCTCCAAAACTTCACTCTGCAGCAAATGGCTCTTGCATCTGCCTGGATAATTCTGATTTCTAGCATGGCTTGGCCACTGGCAGTAACTACAGTCTGCAGGACGGGAACTGGTAACCACGTTGGCTTACCATGTGGCACTGAGCAAGTCAACATCGTCACCCTGTTCTTCTTAACTTACTCAAAACATAACTTATTTTTTTATTTTTTATTTTGTTATTTTTTAGTTTATTTGAGAGAGAGAGAGAGAGAGAGCATGAGCATGAGAGGAAGGGGGCAGAGGGGCAGAGAGAGAGGCAGACTCCCCACTGAGCAGGGAGCCCAACGCGGGGCTCAATCCCAGGATCCCAAGATCACGACCCGAGCTGACACGTAACCCACTGAGCTACCCAGGCGCCCCAGAACACGACTTATTTTTTTTTTAAAACGCATACCCTATTAGTGAAGCTTTTAGAATACAGAAATAATTATATATAAATGTTCTGTTTTGTTAGTGAAATATTTTATTTTACGTAATGCAAGACCAAGTCTTATGTATGCCATGGGACTGTCCATTACCTTATCAAAAAAACACCGTGACCTGACACTTACAGTCTTTGAACAGATAGAGGAGTCAAAGCCAGAGACTAATGATTTATCAGCCACAAAATCCAGATTCTTAGAAGAGCCAACAGATTAAAATTAGTGAGATGTGATTCTACAAGTTTTTAGTTTTAAGATTATAAAGAGATGAGACTAGTGTAAACATGAAAATTCTATTTGGTCCTTAACTGAAGAACAATCTTGGAATTGGTTTTTGATTATGAACAAAGAGACAGTGTGTCCTGAGTAATTCACCCAACTGTAGAAAGCAAAGTATGCTAAATTATAGATGGTCCTCGAGAATACAGGGACATATAAAGTTAGATATTTGCTAGAATATGCAAGAGTCAGCAGAGTTTGAGAGATGGGGTCGAAGACCTAATTGCCGAACCCAGCCAAGACATCCTGTGTGATTTGGGGCAAACCACCAAAATACTCTGTTTCATTTGCTAGACCTCTAAAACACAGGTTACAAAAGCTTTTAGGTCACACATTATACTAATAATCATAGGATCCTTAAGTCCAATTTATTCATTTGTTCAAATTGGTAATCAATCCACATGGCACAAACTTTAAAAGGTGCAAAAATACTCAATAAAAGCTCTCTACTTCTGATATCCAATCCACCATCCCCTTCCAAGAAACAACTGATGGGCAATTTCTTACATACAGCTTCAGAAATGGTCTAGCATTTACAAGTACACGCAAACACACACTCTTCTCTGTCTACTGCATTCAGTGCCTTGAACCGTGCCTGAAACAGTGTGTATGGCACAAATACTTATTTAACAAAATACTTCAGACACTTTTTGCATCTTGCCCTTGCATTCATATATATCTTGGAAATAGCCCATATCAAGGTATAGAGAGCTGCCTCACTCTCTTCCTAAAATTTTTCTTTCAGTGTAATATACATACAGGAAATGCACACACCATACACGTACGGTGCACTGTTTTCATAAACTGAATCACCTAGCTACACGGCACCCTGGTCAAGAAAGGGCAAGCATTACCAATAACCTAAATGTTCTCCTCATCCTCACTGCCAGCACACCTTTCAATCACCCTGCAGGGACGCCTAGAGTAACAACTACCCTGACTTCTAAAAACCAATTACTTTGGCCTGTATTGGTATTTATAGAAATTCAATAACACAATAGGTACTCTCTTTCGTGTTCCTTCTTTCCCGTAGCCTTTTGTGAGATTTAACTGTATTTTTGTGAGGATGTGTAAATCCTTCATTCTCACTGACCTATAGTATTTCATTGGGTGGGGACACCATAATTTACATATATGTTCAACTGCCAATGGGCATGTATGTGGGTTTCCAATTTGGAGCTATTTTAAATAGTGTACTTGAACATTCTGCACAAGGCTTTTGGTAGAAACTTGTCATTCCCCTAATAGTGAAACTGCCGAGGCACAGAGGAGGTCCACGCCTAACTTTCCAAGGAACTACTAAACTGCTTTCCAAAATGGTTGTACCAATGTACACCAGTCACATGTCCTCATCAAGAGCTGGAACGATTCCATGGTTTTGTTTTGTTTAAATATTTTATTTATTTGTGTGAGAGAGAAATCAAGCGAGCACGAGCAGGAGGGAGGGGGTAAAGGGAGAGGGAGAAGCAAACCACCCTCTGAGCGGGAAGCCCAATGCAGGACTCGATCCCAGGATGCTGGGATCATGACCTAAGCCGCAGGCAGACGCTTAACCAACTGAGCCATCCAGGCGCCCTCCATGGTTTTGTTTGTTCTATTTAGCTCTTCTGGTAGGGCTGCCATTGTGTTCATAACTCTACAATGACAAATGCAAAGCAGCCACCTTCCAAATGTTTACCGGACATTTGGATTGTCATCTTTTATGAAGTGTCTATTCAAATCTTTTGCCCATTTTTCTATTGGGTTATTTTTTCCTCTTACTGATTTCTAGTTCTTTTTTTTTTTTTTTTTTTTTTTTTTTTTTTTTTTTTTTTTTTTAAGATTTTATTTATTTATTTCACAGAGGGAGAGAGATCACAAGGAGGCAGAGAGGCAGGCAGAGAGAGAGGGGAAAGCAGGCTTCCTGCTGAGCAGAGAGCCCGATGCGGGCCTCGATCCCAGGACCCTGAGATCATGACCTGAGCCGAAAGCAGAGGCTTTAACCCACTGAGCCACCCAGGCGCCCTGATTTCTAGTTCTTTACATGTCAGCAATACGATCTGTTGGTCAGACATGTATACTGGGAATATCTTCTTCCTTCTGTGGGTTGTTCACTTTCTGTGAACAGAAGTTCTTAATTTTAATAGACATGGTATCATTTTTTTTAAGTTGGTATTTTTTTGTGTCCCTTTTTAGAATCTCTGCCTACTCCAAGGTTAAGGTGTTTTCTTATGCTCTCTCTCTCTTTTTTTTTAAGATTTTATTTATTTATTTGACACAGAGAGAGATTACAAGTACGCAGAGAGGCAGAGAGAGGAGGAAACAGGCTCCCTGCGGAGCAGAGAGCCCGATGCGGGCCTCGATCCCAGGACCCTGAGATCATGACCTGAGCTGAAGGCAGAGGCTTTAACTCACTGAGCCACCCAGGCGCCCTCTCTCTCTTTTTTTTTTTTAAAGATGCATTTATTTATTCTTACAGAAAGAGTGGGGGAGGGGCAGAGGGAGAGAAAGAATCTCAAGCAGACTCCTCGCTTGGCACAGAGCTAGATACAGGGTTCAGTCTCACAACCCTGAGATCATGACCTGAGCCCAAATCAAGAGTCAGGTGCTTAACTGAGCCACCCGGACGCCCCTATTACACTCTCTGCTGAAAGCCTCTAGCTTCCAGACATTTGGAATCATTTTTTTATGGCATGAAGTAGGGGTCCGAGTGATCAATTTTTTTGGTCTTAGGTAGGGGACCAGTATATTTTTTCAATATACACAGCCAATCGACCCAGCACCATTTTTTGAAGAGCTCATCCTTAAACTGCCAAATGCCAGTATTATCTTTAGCAGATACTCTATCACTGAGCTCGTTTTTTTAATAGTATAGCATTCCACTGTATGTGCCATAAATTACTAAACCCATTCCCCACTGATTCACATATATTTTCACATTTCTCTTATGAATAATGCTCTAATGAATAATCTTGTCCATATATCATTCCCCACGTATTAACTAAATCTGCAGGATAAACTCATAGACATAGAATTCATAAGTCTGAAGGTATATGCATTTTTAATCAATATTTGATAGAGGTTATACTAATTTTAATTGGATTTTTTTCAGACCACAATGATAATGGCACACACAGTATTTATTATAAGACACGGCACATTAGAATTTCACTTATACCAAAGTTCCCAATATTTTCTGAGCCTTAGGATCCCTTTTTCAAAGACAATAAATGTGTAACTAGGTTTCAAGTATCCACTGATTGAGAAAAGATATACAAGCATGTAAGTTCATAGAAACTGTGCCTCACAATCCTGTAAGATGGAAAAACTAAAATGAATCATGCTGTCATGATGTGGGGGGTGGGCCTTCTCAATTTATTTGCTCCTGTTCACAAGGGAGCTCAAAGCCTGGCTGAGTCTGCACTGCCCCCCTCGGATCAAGCTGTCCCTTCCCATCAGAATGGTGCAGGGGTCTTGCACCCACCACGACAGCAAGGAGCCTCACTCAAACTTCTCCTACTTAAGTATTCCAAAGAAAGCTTCATCATTTTGCTCAAACTACAGGTCTAAAAAAAGACCCATTTCCAGGTCAATATTAGAATCCTTTATGATCAATACATGACCTCTCCTTCACCCATCAACACGTGGTAAACCACAGTAACATTCATTCTCAAACATGCCTGTAATGTTGTAAGAATGTCATGCTGCTTATTAATTTTGTGACTGACGTTATGTCAATACCATGGCGCTGAGGACCAAAGACCCAGGCCTGAAAGATGACCAGCATGGAACCCACAGCATGACTTCTACTTTGCAGGCTCAAACCTCCAAACACACTTCCTTCCCAGAACTCTTAAAAAGGGGAAGGTGAACAGCAAAGAAAACCAACAACAAAATGAAAAGGCAGCCTACTGAATGGGAGAAAATATTTGCAAATCACCTATCTGATAAGGAGTTATCCAATATATAAAGAAATCATAAACTCAGTAGCTTAAACAAAAATCCAAATTAAAAATGGGAAGAAGATCTGAATAGACATTTTTCCAAAGATATACAGATGCCCCAGAGACAAATGAAAAGATGCCCAACATCACTCATCATCAGGGAAATGCAAATCAAAACCACAATGAGATATCACCTCACATCTTTTAGAATGTTTTTACTAAAAAGACAAGAAGCAAGTATTGGTGAGGATGTGGAGAAAAGGGAAGTCCTGTGTACTGTTGATGGGAATGTAGATGAGTGTAGCTACTATGGAAAACAGTATGGAGGTTCCTCAAAAATTAAAAATAGAACTACCATATAATCCATCAACTCCACTTCTGGGTTATTTATTCAAAGGAACACTAACTTGAAAAGATATCTGTACCTCCATGTTTAATGCATCATTATTTATAACACCCAAGATTTGGAAACAAGCTAAGTGTCCACTGATAGACGAATGGATAAAGAAAATGTGCTACAGACACACAGGAATATTATTCAGCCATAAAAAAGAAAATATCCTGCCATCTGCAGCAACACGGATGGACTCTAAGGGCATTATGCTAACTGAAAGAACCCAGAGAAAGACAAATACTGTATGATATCACTTACATGTGGAATCTAAACAAAAAAACCCCCCAAATGGAACTCATAGATAGAACAGATTGGTGACTGCCAGAGGTGGTGGACGGGTGGGGGTCAAATGGTACACACTTCCAGTTCTAAAATAAATAAGTCTTGGGAATGTAATATACAGCATAACAACTACAGTTCATAACACTATATGTATATTTGAAAGTTGAGAGTCGCTTTTAAAAGTCCTCATCATGGGGTACCTGGATGGTACACCTGGTTACCCAACCAACTCTTGGTCTCAGCTCAGGTCGTGATGTGAGGGTCATGGGATAGAGCCCCATCTGGCTCCATGTTTAGCGTGGAGTCTGCTTGAGATTCTCTCTCTCTCTCCCTCTTCCTCTACCCCTCCTACTCATGCTCTTTCTCTCTAAAACAAATAAATAAATCTTAAAAAAAAAAAGTCTTCATCACGAGGAAACCTTTGTAACAATGTGCGGTGATGGGTGTTAACTAGACTCACCACGTTGATCATTTCACATTATAGACACTTCACACTGTACATCTGAAACTACCATCAGTCAATGATATTTCAAGAAAAGGGGGGAAGCTGATGATTTAATGATACGTCAATGATATTTCAATAAAAGGGGGGAGAAGATGATTTAATAGCTGGATCTCATTTATACCAAAATCTCCACCTAGAAAAATCCCAGGGAAGACAGGCATTTTCCCTTAAGGACTGCGTGGGGTGCAATTTTTTGTCAGACCCCTAAGTAGACGTCTAAAGAAACCTGCCCTGTCCAGTTACAAAGGAAGAGGAAGCAGCTAGAAGACCACAGGCTGAAACACAAATTTGCTAGTAGCTCTGTGACTCTGGTTGATCACTTTCTGCCTCTGGGGCACGTTTTCCCAATATACACGGGTGGCAGCCATGAGGGGAGGCATATAGACACTAGCCCTTAATATTCTCTGATTCCATACACAAAAGGGCAAAGCTGTCAGATTTTTGTAGCTGAGGCTTATGACTTAAAACCAGTCTCCAGCAGGACAGTCTGGGGAGAGAGAGCCCTACCATTGCAGGCCCATAGAAAGTACAAACGAAGTACAGCCCATCCTGCCCCAGGTACACGTGTAACGAACCAGACAGCAGGATGCAGTCTTACCTAAGTCAGCAAACAGTTATTTTCTAGAGGGAATTCATCTCTCTTCTTTTCCCCGAGTTAAGTTATTTGATAAGATAAAGGACAGATGCCTAGGATTCTGAGAGGGCATCCAAGGGGTCCACCTACGGCTTCTGACATGGAGAGTCCCGGAGTTCAATGGGGTGTGGAAAAGTAGGAGAAAATGGCACAATCTGGAAATGTGGATCCCTGAATCTAAAGCCCCTGGAACAATAGCAGCTTTGCGATGGCACAGGGCTTTGTGAAAGACAAAGACCACTTTTGTCTCTTGCTTGGGAACTGGTTGCCAGCAACTCAAACAATCGTTTGAGTTCCCAACTGCCAGCCCAGGCTCCCAGAGGACATGGCCCGGGCATCACTTGCAAAAATAAAATTAATACAACCATCCTCCGCTTTCCCTTGCTCACCCAGACCTCGGCCTCAAAGTCATTTCTTAGTCCCATCTCAAAAGCTGTTTTTTAAACTTAAAAATAAAAGCCCGTGATTCCCGAGGTATGCCGGAGGTATGCCGGAGGCTACTTATAAACCAATGTCAAGGGACTCCCAAAGGATTTGTTACGCCTTTAACACCCACAGATAGTAGACAGTTCACGGAGGATTTTATCTATTTGATGAGGGAGAAAACTATTTTTCCCTCCTTTCAAATATTTTGTGAAGAACAAACTATGAGACCTTAATCAATTTCTGGGGCCACAGATCCAGGTCAAATTCTACTACAATTCTATTATAACTCTCAATTTAAATGAGTGGTAATAGATTGAGCCAGGTTCCTTTATTCTTTTAACAGTATTAAAATATTTTTTACATATAGAGTTGTAATTGTTGTCATACTGACTATTGCTGGAAGAAACTAGAAGTTGGAAATTTTTCCCTTTATGGAAAAATTCATTAGAGTGAGATTTGATTCCTGACCCCCCCAACTCCACTGGTTTATCTTTTTTTATTTTAAATTTTTTTTAAAATGGTTTGTCTCTTAATACTTAGATGAGGAGAAACTACAAGGTATGTTGAAAGCTAACATGCTGAAAGGTATAACCCCCACAAAAAGCCTTCTAGGAATACGGACAAACTAAATCTTGAGTAACTACTCACTTATGCCGCAAAGCCCCTTGCCAGTACTCTGAATTACTTTTCCTTCTCCACATGACTTGTGATCTCCTATTTTTTAAATTACCCTGTGCACAGTATATGCTGTGCTTATTGTAAGGGACCTCAACTCCTTTTTTGTAATGGGAAGGAACAAATGCATTTAAAAGTCTTGTTTCAAGGCACCTTGGGTGTCTGCTGTCAGCTTTGGTCATGATCTCGGAGTCCAAGGATCGAGCCCCACATGGGGCTCCCTGCTCAGCAGGGAGTCTGCTTCTCCCTCTGACCTTCCCCCTTCTCCTGCTCACACTCCCTTTCTCTCATAAATAAATAAATAAATAATAAAATCTTTAAAATAAAGTAAAAGCCTGCTTCTTTCATTAGATTTCATTTTCTTTTCTCTCCAAGTCATGTGTGCAACACAGCACTAATGCAATGACTCAGAACCTCCTAAACCCTATTTACCACTGTGGTCAAGCACCTTCCTCCATGACGCCTCCACAAATAATGAAGGAGGAGGGGGAGGGTGAAGGGGGAGGGGGAAGGGGAGGGCTATTCCCATTTTCCCTTCCTATCTAAAGGCATCGTTTAGGATTTCAATTCCTCTCCCACCCCAAAATGTTCACACAATCCTCTGCTCAAGCAATGTATTAAATCTATTTTATCTATTATTTAAATGTTCCTTTTCGGGCGCCTGGGTGGCTCAGTGGGTTAAAGCCGCTGCCTTCGGCTCAGGTCATGATCCCAGGGTCCTGGGATCAAGGCCCGCATCGGGCTCTCTGCTCAGCGGGGAGCCTGCTTCCTCCTCTCTCCTCTCTCCCTGCCTGCCTCTCTGCCTACTTGTAATCTCTGTGTCAAAATGAATAAATAAAATTTAAATAAATAAATATATATATATATAAATAAATGTATGTTCCTTTTCCCACTGCTTTTGATTGCCCCTCACTGGAAGGGCACATAGGGCAGTATACTCCATAGCCTGGAGAAAATACCCTCTTATGGTAGACAAAACAAATTTAGGTAGATGATGCGTTCGGTGTTCATTTAATTACTCCATCATTTATTTACTGAGTGCTGACCCACGTGTCAGGTACTTTTCCTAGGGCTGGGGTTCACTAATGAAAAAGACAAAGTTCTTATCCTCATAACTTTACATTCTAGCACGTGAAACAAGCAGTAAACACAATCAAATGACAAGCAGGACAGTACAGACCATGTAAAGAGAAGAAAGGGGAAAAGAGAGACACTGAGACGTGTGGGCAGGCAAGGTGGGGGCGGGCAAGGTGTGGGCAAAGACGGTAGTACCCTTAGCTAGGGTTCTTAGGAGAACCTAAGGAGGGATTATTCTAACGGTGATTCCATTTTTAATTCTCTTTTTATCTAACGAACTACAGTTGATGCTTATTATTTGCAGGTTCTGTATTTGTGAATTCTCCTACTTGCTGAATGTGTCTGTGACCTCAAATGAATACTCCTGGCACTTCCGCGGCCACTCTCAGATGTGTGCAGAGGGGCAGAATGTGACCTGCAAGTTCCCACCTGAGGTCCAAGGAGGTGACATGCCCTCTTTTTCTTCCAGTTCTCATATGGCAAACAAGTATCCTTTTTGCAGTTTTAAAGGCAGTGCCTCGTTCTTCTCATATTACGCTTTTTTGTTCATGATTTCACCTTTGGAAACGGCCCCCAAGCATCGTGCTGAAGTGCTGTGTAGTGCTCCCAGCCCAAAAAGGGGGGCATTTGTCTAGTGGAGAAAATACACGTGTCAGATAAGCTTTGTTCAGGCTTGAGTCATCGTGCTTTGTTCAGGCCATGAGTTCACTGCTAGTCAATCAATGATGTATATTAAAGGAGGTCTTCAAACCTGACACAGAAACACACATAAAATCAGGTTGACCAGTTGATGAAAACGTGACCAGAGGCTCATAGGAACCTGACTTTGAATTTCTCCTAGGAGTGATGGCTCAGTATTCCCTAAGTCAGTGTTCCCTGCTACTTTATAGACTATTAACTACCACCAATCACAGGGATCTACATTACAACAAAGAGAACGCCTCAGTCAGGCATCGTGCTCGCTCTTTAATAGAGGAATGGCTTGACAGGGACCGGATTCTAGCCAGACCTCAGGACACTGCTGTTTTATTTTTGTTGGTGTTATTTTTATAGTTGCTTTTTCCTATGGCATGTGATGCTGGTTCTCCTTTAATGGTGGGAACGTAGGATTTTCTTTTCCAATAATTATTTTCAGTAAAAAATGAAAAAAAAAAGCAGCAACACAGAGAGAAGATGAAGTAGGAAACAGACTGGGCAACTAGGTATGGACTCAGACATGAAGCTGCTTCACAAGGGCACCTGGACACAGCGGAGATCAAGGTGACAACGAACAACTGAAGTTTGGGAAAACACACGGAGTAGAGGTTTGGCTTGAGAGTGAGATTATACAGCCATAGATGAAAAATGTATCCTCTATGAGCCTCAGTTTTCTTATCTGGAAAAGGGGGCAATATATGAGAATTACAGCATTCTCTCAATTTAATGAAATAATAAGTAAAGAAGCAAGGCTAAAACTTTTTGATCTTGGAACCCCTTTTTACTCTTCAAAGTTACTGAGGATTTCAAAGAGCTTTTGTTTATGTGGGTTATGTCTATCACTATTTATATTAGAAAGTAAAACCAAGACATTTTATACGTTTTTATTTAACTAACTTAAAATAATCATAATAGAAGCCCCTGGGCGGCTCAGTCAGTTAAGCAGCTGACATCAGCTCAGGTCATGATCTTGGGGTCCTGGGATGGAGCCTCATAGTGGGTTCCATGCTCAGTGGGGAATCTGCTTATCCCTCTCCCTCTGCCCTTTCCACCTTTCCCCTCCACTCGTGCTCTCATTAATAAATAAATAAAATCGTAAAAATAAAATAATTATGGGGCACCTGGGTGGCTCAGTGGGTTGAGCAACCAACTCTTGATTTCAGCTCAGGTTATGACCTCAGGGTGCCAGGATCAGGCCCCACCTTGGGGCCTCGGTGTGGAGTCTGCTCATTTCTCTCCCATCTCCTCCCCCTGCATCTCAAACAACAAAATCTTTTTAAAAAAATTATATAAATAATAAAATAATTATAATAAACCCAATTCTTTTTTTATGAATATGCATTTTTCCAAATAAAAACACTTTTCCAAACAAAAACACTTAGGAGAGGCACTGCATTTTTGTAAATCTCTTTGATGTCTGCCTTCATGAAAGGCAACCGGATTTTCCCATCGACTCACATGTTCAGTCTGCTGCAATATCACACTCCATGCAGTCTCTGGGAAACTGTACTGTATACTCATGAGAGGGTGGATAATAACTGGCCAATAATATCTTAGTATTATTGCCAAAAAAGTTTTTAATGTCAAGGACCCACTGAAAACATCTCTGCAACCCACACGCGTACCTGGAACATACTGAATTAAAGGGTTTAAAACAGTCACAAAGTAAATTCATAATAAATATTAATTCTCTATTCCTTTGATTGTTAGCCTCAATGTTACCAGAACACGAACACATTAGGGCAAAGACTTCTTCAGTTGTATAATATCGAGCAGCATCATGCCTCCTGCAGACAGATGACCAACAAGTGTTACTGTTGTTGCTTATTCTGGTTCCATAATTAATTAGCTGTGTCATCTTCAGCCAAGGATTTTCGATCTGTGTTCAAATTCAGAGATCCATGGATTTGAAAAGGGGGAAAAATACATCTCTATTTTCTAACACTCAGCATTTACTTTAATTATGACTGTAGGCAATAAACCCCCACTTAGAGCAAACGGAAATCATAGGTATTTTCGTATCATATCACAGTTACTGCAGATATCTTAAGAAAATCATGTATGCTCATCACTAATTCAAAAGTATGGTAGCTATTAGACCTGCCACTAGGTCTTGTTACCTAGTGTATTAATAAGCACCTATATTACAATATCACAAATTCTGAAAAATACCTTGACATTTGTTCAGAACAACTGGGTTTCATTTTCAATCCTTCATAGTTGACTTTGTGCATTTAAAATCATTATTCTAAGAAAGTGATCCGCTGGCTTAACCAGATGACCAATGGAGTTCATGCAGTCAAAAGGTTACTCTGTGTTAAGCAACTCACTTTATGACTTTAGACACTAAGTTCCTCTTTAAAGAGAACCTGGACCAGTTATTCTCTGAGACCCTCCCCTCTGAGACCATCCCCTCAAGAGCTGGATGGGAACCCACAGCACATCTGAATATATTAACAAAGAGCTACAACGGTCTGCTTTCAATTTTTACACAGCATTTGAGAGTCTACTCTACCGAATTAAGTGCTTTCAGATTAATGTGGCTTAGCAGAACCAAACAGAAGAAGAGCTAATGGTGAAAGCAAAGGTTCTCCCATACTACCTTTTATCGAATTATAACAATATAGATCACAAATAAACAATAATCAATTATTCTGAAAAAAAATCAACCATCAACATCATCTGGGGCTGTTATTGATATAAATAGTTTGTTTGGGTCCAGACTTAAACATAAATGTTTCAAAGCATCAGAAGAGTAACCTGGATATATATCGCTAACATTTACTTTAAATCTAAATAAAAGTGATTACATCCTCATACCCTCAAACAGAAAAATTTCAAAAGAGATAGAGAGAAAATAAAGAAAAAAGAAGAAAGAAAAGAGAGCTTTCCATGGCTGTGGGAAGGGCCCTTGTATCTAAGCACTTGGCACCGAGCACTTCACACCGGGATACTAATAGCCTAGAACTTTACAGAAGGAAATCTATTGGTCCTCTCCGTTGATAACACAGATAACACACATGGGTCATTTAGGCCCTTCTAAATGCTATTGAGCCAACAGAGCTATGTTTAAGAACTAAGAAAGCCCAGACAGATTGCATTTCAGTCCGTATAGAAAAATCTAGGCTATGTCAGGAGCAGCCAATAGTGGCACCAAGAGAGAGACTGCTAGCTTCCCTTAGCAAAATTCAAATTGAGATCAAAGCGCTACCCTCACACAGAGTAGCTGTGAGTCATTAAAATGCTTCAAAATGGCTATCATATGGTTTCCTTCACCCAGAAATGCAATCCAACCAGCAGACACTGGCAAGTGATAACTATCCCCCAAAAAGTCCAACAAGCCAATTTTCCTAATTATATTTAAATGAGTCTGTCTACTCTATGCTTCCTTATTTTCTCAACAGCACTCATTTTTTTTTTTTTACTTGCAAAGAAAAAGTCAGACTGAAGGCTCTCACTTTGTGCGTTTAACCTAACAAAATAAAACTCCTATTGTGGTGAATGGGGGGTGGGAGTGGGCAGAGGAACTGCATTAAATCATCATAGAAATTAGGTGGGGGCTTTACAACGTCACCTCAACACCAAGGATAAGCAGTTACTGAAGACATGCTCTATACCTGGAATTGTGACAGGGATACAGAACCATAACTTTCTGATTCAGTGAACCCAAGGATTAAAGAGTAAGTAACAAAGGACCGCACAATGCCGTGATTGTAGTGTGAGGAGAGGAGTAAGGGTTTGGGGAGGTCTGGTTCATACCAAATCTGGGGAAGCAATGGGAATGGATTTGAGCCCTAAGGAAAAGACCAGACTGGGGAGGACGCAGACGTGGGAGGGCACTCTGGACAGGGGACTGGCACAAGGGAGCAAAGTCCCAAAGGAGAGACTCTCCATTGCATATTGCGCAAGAGCAAAGAAGGGCAGTGTCTGCACTAGTGAGTTCATGAAAGAGGCCAGGAGAGATAAGGTTGGTGGAGACAGGTTGAACCAGATTATCATAACCTTGAAAGCTGGGCTCAATTTAGACTTTACCCTGTAGGCCAAGGAAGGCTTCCAAGCAGGTTGGTGTTATGAACAACAGTGAGTTTAGGAATAAACAATGGTGATTTATCTCCTCCGCTAATCTGTCCTAACAGTGGGTCCTTTTGTCAAGCCAAGATTAATCAGAATCTATTGTGTCTAGTAAAATAAGTGTGCCAAATTCTATCCTGGGGCAATTTTGCTACCACCTATGCCCTGGAAATGCAATTCAAATACTTTCCTTGACTGATGATAAATAACCAGGAATCACCAGGTAACCTGACTCCAGAACAGGGGGGGGGAGTATATTAAAAGGAAAACATGTCACACTTACTCCTATGACAATGGCAATTAAAACCATATTGGCGGGGGAGGGCTGCAGGAAAGTCATAATTGTTTTGGATCCTGTTAAAATTAAAACTGATGACTGTAAGTAATAATTAATGATTAGGCATTCCTAAATATGCTTTAATTTAGTAGTACTCTGTACCGCTCAAAAATAAACAAATTGATTCCCTCTTAGACCATTTCACCTCTATAACTACTGGCTACTTATTGGCACCTGCCGGAAGCCTCACGACCAACTTATGACCAGGTAGTCTGGGGCAGAAAAAATACCTACTCATTTCTGAGTTGTAGCCACAGGAGAGTGCAAGGATTCTAAATAAAATGTAAGAGGGGCGCCTGGGTGGCTCAGTGGGTTAAAGCCTCTGCTTTCGGCTCAGGTCATGATCTCAGCGTCCTGGGATCAGGCCCGCATAGGGCTCTCTGCTCAGCAGGGAGCCTGCTTCCTCCTCTCCCTGTCTCTCTGCCTGCCTCTCTGCCTACTTGTGATCTCTCTCTGTGTGTCAAATAAAATAAATAAAAATCTTTAAAAAAAAATGTAAGAGGAAACAAGTTTTCCTTGGAATAGAGGGAAAACAAGGAAGTATGTATATACAGTATATAGTATTATGTAGACATACATACATAGAGGATCACAGTTAAGAATACTATAGTAAATGTGAAAGGGTTTGGTTGTTGGTTTTTTTAAGTGACCCGTGATTACAGAGTTGAAAAGCACTAGAGGATGTTAAGAGTATCTTTGAAAAGGACTTCACTGTCAGAAAACTCAGAAGCACAGAAGCCAGGGACCCTACTAACCGAAGCGGTGAGGAAAATTGAGGGCGGGGAAGGGTCGAAAGTAAAAGATTAAATTACAAATGGGCCCAATGAATGAACCTGGGAGGAAGTGATAAAATTCTCTACACACACAACTGTGTTTATTCTAGGGAACCGCTCGAAGTCTACTTGCCCTGTAATCGCCCGGCTAATGGCAGTCTTTCCAGGAGACCTCGGCAACCTCAGTCCTGGATAAAAAGGTGCAAGGACCATGGATTTTCACCTGGGTCAAAACCAAGCACAGCCAGCGTTTCGGGTCTAAAACGACACAGGAGCAATCCCTCCGCGGCTGGTGGGGGCTCTTCCAGCAGTGCTTTTAGGAACAGCACGTGCCTGGCCCGGACCTGTCACGGTTTTCGTAACAAACCTGCTCAGGTTATCCCACGGTGAAACTCGGGGCTCGGAAGGCGGCCTCGCGCCCTCTTCATGCACGCTCCGTGAGGGACGAGCGCGTCTGCACAGTCGGCTCCCCCCGGGGGTGACCACCCCTCCCCCGTTGCCTGGTCACACACTTCCTGCCTCCCCCATCACCTCCAGCCCACGACTTCGCTTCCCACTCAGTGTACAACTGCTAGCAGGGTCCCAGTCCCTGCGAGGAAGGGGGGCGGGCGGCTTTCCAGCCCTAAACCCTCCCTCTGCGACTTGGGAGAGCCCGGGGAGAGGGAAGGCAGGAAGCCCTGGGTCCCCGAGCGCCTCCCGCATTCGGCCGACGGTGGCCGATTACAAACGACTCAGTGAAACCACGAGGATGCGGACGAGAAAGGCGAGCACCCGGCCCGGGGCCCCAAGTGAAGAGCAGGCGAGCGCTCGTCTTTTGACGTTTCCACCGCGCACAGCGCCGGAACTTTGGGTTCGGGACCGGATGCCAGTCCGGGAGCCCGAGGGCACTTTTAGCCACTCGGAGTCCCCGAACCCGGAGGGACGTCCCCAACCGGGCACCGGAGCCGCGACTGCGCCCGCGGGGGCAGCGGGAGCCGAACCCGGCACCGGGCAGCGCCGGTACCCAGGGGCCCCCCTCTGCGCGCGGCAGGGCGGCTCCCGCGAACTCGGCTGCAGCCGGGCGCGGGCGGGGTGGGGCGAGCACTCACCAACCCCGTACTTCTGCCTCTTGGTCGGGATCCAGCGGGCCATGGCGGCGACCTCGCCCGCGGCGGCGGCGGCGGCGGCGGCGGCGG
>LNAC01001178.1:3667-28949 GCA_002007465.1 Ailurus styani | reverse complement strand
CCGCCTGGGCCGTACAGCAGCCCTCCGCCCCCCGCCCCGCGGGCGCCCGGCCTCTCCCGCCCGCCCCGGGGCTCCGCGCTCGGCCGGCTCCGCCTCGCGCACTTCCCGGGAGCGGCTTCCCGGGGCCGACGGGGCTCAGGTTTTTTCCGTTTAATGTTTGGCGGTTTCCCCTCGCCTTCCTCACCCGGATTAAACCTTCGAGGTGGGATCCCGGGGGGCGTCGGGAGGGCAGCGCTGGAGGCGCGGGGCACACCCAGGCGGTCCGCGGGCCGCGGGTGGGCGAGGAATGCGGGGTCGCCCCCACTGCGCGCCGCGCCTCGGCGGGGCGAGTGTGAATTCTTCTGTTGCTTCTCGGCCCCGGGCACCCCCAGTGCCTGGCACTCAGCGGGCGCTCAGTAAATGTTTGTTGAATGAATGAGCAGTTGACTACTGCGTTCACCCCCTGGAGCTCTAACTGACACCGAGAGAGCCGGAAGCCGGACTCCAGGGCAGACATGATCTCCCCGGGCCACGGTTTATAGCTTTCAAAGCAGGCTCATTTGTCTTCGGGTAAATAGAGACCTGATTCGAGGGAGTCGTGCTCCTCGGAAGTGTCAGTTTCCTAGGGCAGTTCGGCTGGGAAAAAGTCTTTAGAGAACCTCAACTTGGAAATCCTGTACCCCCCAAACACCCGACTCCTCCCCAGCTGGAGAAATGCAGACCCCTATGCTCAAGGGAAAAGTCCCCGCCCCCAGGACCCCCTTTTCCTAGAGACCTGCAGCCTGAAGACCATCCCCGCGGAGAGGGGGACGGGGCACACCCGCGTCTTCTCTCCTCTGCCTGTATACTTTTGGCCAACAGCCAAACGCAAGGACTGCTCCTTTGGACTGCAGAAGGCTTCTTCTACTGGAGCCCTGTGAAACCGCTCCTGGAACCCACTTCATCCTGGAGAGACCTCGGGAATGAAGACTCCGGGATTAGAGACACCTGAGTTGGGGGGAGGGGCAGGGGGAGGGACAGGGACATTTTGCTACCTTCCCATAGAAGTAAAATCTCAGAGTAAATGACCAGCCCTTTTATTTTGACGGTTCGAGAAAACACCTCTTGAAAGAACTTGTTTTGTCCTTGCAGTCTATGAAATTTTCCTTGCCTATTTGGAACATGAAAGAAAGATAAAATACACACGTAGTAAAATGGGAATGAAACTTGATTGGAGAATTAGTGCATTGTAACTTTGGTAACTTTTGCAAAACCAGATCTGAAATAAAAAAAAAAAAAAGAAGTCCTGTTCTAGGTGGGTAACTCCTATCACTTACTTTCTTCTCCATCAAAAATAGGTATTTATATACAGAGTGTAGTGATAATTTAAGAATCTGTCACTTTAGATTTAACATCTGGAAGACATGAAGGCATTCCACCATCTCCCTGAAAATAATTTTTCTTTCTTTGCCAATGACATCATGATTAACCTAGTGTCCCAGGCTAGATAATCTCGTCTTCTTCCCACAAACATTAATTATGTGCCTATTAGGTGTCAGGCACTGAATACAGTAAAACCCCTACCCTCACAGAGCCTACAGTCTGGAAGAGGAGAGTAAAACAAAACAAACAAAGATAATGCCACATGAGGCTAAGCATGTACAGAAAAATCCCAAGCAGGCAGGATAGGATGTCTGGGGGGAGGGGGGATGCTACTGTTTTATATTGAGTGGTCTGAGCAGGTGACATTGAAGTATAGAGCGAAGGAAGTATGGATCCCAGGGGAAAGTATCCTGGACATCAGGAACGACAAATGCAGAGTCCTGGAGGCATGTTTAACATGCTCTCAAAACAGCAAGGAATCCTGGTTGGAAAGAGGTGAGTAAGGACCAAGTGTGGTCCAAGAGGCACAGGGGGGCCAGATAGAGCCGGACCCTGAAAGGCATAGTAAGGACTTATATATTACAGTAAAAGATAAGGTTGGAGGGTTTTGAGGCAACCTAGGACACAATCTAATTTGCTTGCCTGTGGGATGAACAGAGTATAAAGGCCCAAGGGAGGACTTAGTAATATTTCAGTATTTCAAGCAAGAAATTCAAATAGTTGGGTCCAGGATGGTAGGGGAGAGATTGAAAAGAGGATGGAGGGGCACCTGGGTGGCTCAGTGGGTTAAAGCCTCTGCCTTTGGCTCAGGTGATAAGCTCAGGGTCCTGGGAGGGAGCCTGCTTCCTCCTCTCTCTCTGCCTGCCTCTCTGCCTACTTGTAATCTCTCTCTCTGTCAAATAAATAAGTAAAATCTTTTAAAAAAAGAAAAGAGGATGGATTCCTGACCTATACTGAAGGCAGAACCAACATGAGTGCAGTGTGCACGGAGGGGAATTTACTATGAGGCTTCTGGACAATTCCATTGGCTTATGTTTCTGGAAAGTTGGCAAAGAAAAAAAATGTGTGTATGTGTGTGTGTTTTGTTAAGATCTTCACCATATATGCTTCAGGCACCAGAGAACTTGAATCTTGTCCCTGGGTGTGATAGACAAGGTGGGTCAAGGAGGACCCTAAGGCTGAGGGCTTGAGTAACTGGTAAATGTATCCAAGTTGTTCTGTATTGAAGTTTTCCTTTCTTATTTCTTTACAGCTTACTTCGTCATACCTTCCTCAGTGATGCCTCCAGGTGGACCATTAGGAGCTGAAGCATTTGCATTATAGAATGGGAGCATCACAAAGTTACTTTAATCACCTCTGTTCAAGGAAATTGTTTGACCAATGTTCTCTAACCACTGGTATATTCTGAATTTAATACACATCAGAGTGTTCGTGCTCATTAAGTGGATCTGGATTTCTACCAAAATTGTTTCAGCTGCCTTTTCTGGAATGTTTTCAGCCGCCACCCCCTACCACTTTTTGCAACACTTGAGGTTTGAATTTGGGCACTGGGTATTTCAAATTTGACAATAGTTGCATTAAGAGGGTTGGAGGCAAACAGAAAATTTTAATTATAGCTTTCAGTATGTTTATTCTTTTTCCTCTGAAGACTGAAGTCCACCCACTTTGTTATATCAGATGGCTAAATCCAAATTTGAAAGTCCATTTAAATCATAAAAGCAGAGCTATTCAATGTCTTCTATTAAAATTAGGCTTAAAATTAGAGAGTCAACTAGATGGGTAGGTGAAATAAGAACGTGATTCCCAGAAATATCACTTTCTTTTTCCTCTGATTTGTTTTCAGAAGAAACAGTAAGCATATTCCACAACCAGAGATATTCAGACTCCAAAACCTACACAAATACAAACACATTTATGCACCCACCAGCATTAGCATACTCTGCTTGAAGGTGCCTTGGAGAAAGAAATGAGGATAAATGAATTTGGAGGCCAGTTTGACATGAAAATTGTGGCTATCCCTTACAATGCCCAGAGAACAGACGGATGTGAGGATAACTGGCAAGAGCCTTCACTTCCTCCATTGATTACCAGGTTTGTTTTGCCAAATCTGGCTGACTTGATTGCTTCTCTGAAAGAAGCTATGGATTCTGCTTAAAAAGTGTCTCTTTTTTCCCCCTAGATAAAAGAGGCTCATTCTTTGAGCCTACATATGAGTGAGTGAGTGTAGTTGCTAGAATTCCCACCCCCCAAAAAAGAGGAAAAGAGTAATTGGCTCTAACCACCACTTTAAGGTCTTCTAAGGGCAAATGCTTTAGGATAACGTGGTTGTATGTAGGTCAAGCACAGGGCGACGCATTGTCATTTGGGACCCGTGAGCTAATGGGGGCAAAGAAACTGACCTCCACACCCCAAGAAGCACTTTTTTTAAAAAATATACCCTACAAACTCGCATCACTGTCCACTCTCTGCCCCCCAAATGATTTGTCTGGTGAGATCTTTGGGTCTGTTTTTGTCTCTGCCATGTGACATCGTAGGTCCAATTTCTCTGATGAGTGGAAGATAATGGTTGGTGCTCTAATACCAGTCACAGCCTCCTCCCCATTGCTGCGAGATTTATGCTTGGGAAGCACTTTCATCCTGTTCATGAACTCAGCGAAAAGCTTTAGTTTTGGTTCTAGAACGCTTGTAGCTGCAAAGATCGAAATGTGCTTCGAGATCAGCTTTGGGAGAAGCCGATGACATGAGTGATTCAAAGTCATTAGTTTGATGAAAATTGGATGTTCAAGTGAGAAGCAATGAAAACCACTTGAGTTTTCAAACATTTGTTTATACATATATCTTGAAAAGTTCCTATATGTGTTGAAAATTTGTCTTCCTTAAACTCTTTAAAACAAGTGGTGATTAGGAACTAAGAAGCAATGCGGAAAAATGATGATATAAGCTTAAGTCAAAATAATTAATTTGTATATGCCATAACATAACTATATAAGATTATATTTTACATGGAAAAATGACATCAAACATTTAAAAAGGGAAAGTTCTGGGACACCTGGGTGACTCAGTGAGTTAAGCATATGCCTTCGGCTCAGGTCTTGATCCCAGGGTCCTGGAATGGAACCCCACACCCGGCTCCCTGTGCCTGCCGCTCCCCCTGCTTGTACTCTCTCTGACTGTCTCTGTCTCTCTCTGAGAAATTTAAAAATAAATAAATAAATAAAATGGAAAGTTTTATTCAACCTTCTTCAAAATAAAATAAACAAAGGAAAACTTCTTGGTCACTGAGATTCCTGAATGATATAGGAAAACGGCTAGTTAAATGTCTAAATTTGACCCTTATTTGGGACAAGAGTGAAGTTTCATTCTGCAATCCCTTGGTAACAGTGACACTGTGACTATATTGTTTAGGTGACTGTCATAGTCAGCAGATTTGTCTTCCCATTACTTCATGGTCAGTTAAGAAATATATATTTGATCCAGAATTTTTATTTAACACCAGATAGATTTTCCATGGTCATCAGATGTAGTGTAACAATAATAATATTCATGGCCTGTGCCTGGCACTATTCTAAATCAACTTGTTTAATCCCCACACAACCTAATGATGTAAATCAAATTATTGTCAACTGCCCCCCTTACAAATGTGGAAAACATGGACAGAACATGCTAAGGGAGTGCCCACATGATGAATTAGTGGCAGAACTAAATTCAAACCCTGAGCAGACTGGCTCCAGGGTCCATGCTCTAAACCAGGAGTCAGTGAACTGTTGCTATAGGGTGTATATATATATATATATATATATATATATATATATATATATATATTAGATTCTGCAGGCCATCAGGTCTCTGTTGCAACCACTCCACTCTGTAACTGTGACAGGAAAATAGCCATAGACAATATGTGAACAAATGAGTGTGGCTATGTTCCAATAAAACTTTATTTGTAGACATGAAATTTGAATCTCATATAATTTTCATATGTCATGAAATATTATTTTTTTTACTTCTTCAATCATTTAAAAATGTAGAAAACATTCTTAACTTGAAGTTTGTACAAAAACAGGTTGTGTGTTGTTGTTGGCCCGAGGGCCATAGTTGGCCAACCCCTGCTCAAAACTATGACCGCCACCTTTTGAAGTGAGTGGAAAGGCTGGGAGAGCTTCCAGGAGAAGGGTCAGGGTAACAAGGGAGACATCAGTGTAGGACCTTTCCACCAGAAGTCTGCTACATAAGAGTTTGGGAGAAGCTCCTGGAAGAGAAGTCATTGGAAGAGAATGACTCCAGGTAATAAAAGTTGCTTTAGAGGTTTGGGCACTTCTGAAAACAGTATCTTTTTGGGGAAATTGTCTCCTGGCCTAGCCCCTCTGAACTCTATTCTGAATGATAGGAACTGTAAATAAAAAACATAACTAGACCTCTGTAAGACAACACACAAGCAACTGCTTTGGTACCCATTGAACAAGTAGACTTCCTCAGATGGATGGGGGAGGCACATTTCTCACACCATTATTCATAACAGCCAAGATATGGAAACAACTAAGTGTCCATCCAAAGATGAATGGATAAAGATGTGGTGTGTCCATACAATAGAATATTGTTCAGCCATGAGAAAGACAGACTTTTGTCATAGCACATGGATGGACCTTGAGGGCATTACGCTAAGTGAAAGAAGTCAGAGAAAGATAAATAATGTATGATCTCACTTAAGGTGGAAGCTAAAAAAAGCCAGATTCATAGAGAGTATCATGGTGGTTGGCAGGGTCTGGGGGTTGGGAGAAGTGAGAAGATGTTACTGGGTACAAACTCCCCCAGTGAGAAGATGAATAAGTTCTGAGGATCTAATGCACAGCATGGTGATTATAGCTGACAATACTGTATTTATATCCTTGAAAGCTGCTAAGGAAGTAGATTTTCAATTTTCTCACCTGAACTATATAGGAAAGCATATGGTAATTATGTGATATGATCAAGGTGTTAGCTGTAGCTGTGGGGGTAATTATTTTGCAATAGATGAATGTATCAAATCAACATGTTGTACACCTTAGACTTACGCAATGTTGTATGTTAATTATATCTCAGTAAAACTGAGGAGGAAAAGAGTGGAGGGAGGCATTCTCACGAGTATCCTTGTGGAAATGACAATGGGTGTTCTCAGACCATGGTGCCAGGAGAGGTGACAACCTCTGTGAAAACGTTTGCAAGGCCAGGTAGACACCGATGAGACCACCCAGCAAAGGTCAGAGCAGAAGAAAAGAAAAAGTGGGCAGATTGGTGTGAATTCTGGTTACACTCTCTGGGATTTTCCAAAAATACTAGAAGGGAGACTTGGCAGGGAAATGAGGGTGTTGAAGCTGTAGAACCAGTGACGGGAAGTTTTTTTTCAGTTTTGCTGAAATATAATGACGTATTCAATTGCATGTGTTTAACATGTGCAATGTGATGATTTGAAACACTTCTATATTGTGAGATAAGGACCACAATAATGTCTGCTTCTGTCACTTCTACTACTTTGTGTGTGTGGTAAAAACATTTAAGANTGAAACACTTCTATATTGTGAGATAAGGACCACAATAATGTCTGCTTCTGTCACTTCTACTAGTTTGTGTGTGTGGTAAAAACATTTAAGATTTACCTTTAGGAAGTTTCAACTACATAGTACACTATTGTTAACTATAATCACATGCTGTGCTTTTGATTTCCGGAAACTATCTACCTTATAACTGGAAGTTTGTGCCCCCCCCTTTTTTTTAAATTTTTATTTGCCCCAGGGGTACAGGTCTGTGAATCATTAGGCTTACACCTTTCACAGCATTCACCACAGCACAAACCCTCCCCAATGTCCATAACCCATCCACGCTATCCCTACCCTCCCACCCCCCCAGTAACCCTCAGTTTGTTTTGTGAGATTAAGAGTCTCTTATGGTTTGTCTCCTTCAAATTTGTTCCCTTTGACCAACATATCCTCCTCCCCATAAACCCCGGTAACCAACAATCTCCTCTCTATTTCCATAAGTTTGACTTTTTTTTAGATTCCACATACACATGAGATCATATAGTATTGGTCTTTCTCTGTCTGACTTATTTTACTTAAGCATAATGCCCTCAAGATCCATCCATGTTCTTGCAAATGGTAGGATTTCCTTCTATTTCTATGGTCACTAATATTCCACTGTGCATAAATACACCACATGTTCTTTTCCCATTCACCCATTGATAGGTTATTTCCAGATCTCAGCTATTGTGAATAATGCAAATATCTCTTCAATATCCTATTACTCATCTCCTTCGAATATATAGATGAGTAATATTCTGAAATGCTTTCACATTCATTAGCTCACTAAAATTGAGACTGCCACTTGCTGTCTTTAAAACTGTTCTTGGCCTCAGAATTCACGTTTTTGAATATCAGTCTTTTTATTCTCTTGAGAGAACCTACAGTTAGTGCCCCAAGACAAGTAACTCCAAGTTTTAGGGATTGTTCATTGGGATAGCAAAATTTTAAACTGGGATCCTTCGAAAGTTATTCTTTGAATCAAGCAAATCTGTGATTGCCAAGCCCATTAATGATAACTTAACAAACCTTTTATGTTAAAATGTAGACAACATTCTAAAGTCTACAATCTCAGGGTATGGCTTCATCCCAAGATTGTCTAGCCTCGGATTTGGGCAATATTCCCAAGGTCACTTCTTTCAAGATAACAAGATATGTCTACATACTTTGCCGGGACCGCCTGGCTCAGCCGCCTCAGGAGAGGGCGCCCCGGGGCTTTCTTCTTACCTAGTTTCTTAGTCATGTTACTGTGGCATAATGTTCTTATTTAAACAAGCCCTTCCCACCCATAAAATCATGCCTCAGGCTTCATTTCTCAGAATCACTCATACCACAGAGGCACAAAGTGTTTTAGGAGAAGTAAACTCACTTATGTTCTTTGTGGACTAAACTCCATTTAGAAATGATCTGACTGCTAATGTCTGTCCTGTTAACTGGACTTGGCCCACACTTCAAGTGCCAAGCGGGCACTGGCCCTGGGAGTTCTGTTTTGATTTCTCCTGTAATTTGCCAAAAGGCGCTCTTAACTTCAGTCTTCCTATTTGTGAATGTGTTGTTATAATTCATTGCCTGGGTTCAAATGTTAGAGTTCTTCAGATTAAGTATGTTTTTTGATGATAGGAAACTACTATTCACCTAGAACGTGAACAGGAAAATTCCAGTGGCCATGTATTTTACTTAGTGTTCTGTCAGCCATTTTAAGTAGAAGCATACCAAAAAAATAAATAGACCTGTAGTTAATCCAGCCAAGAATAAAAAACAGGAGTGCCTGGGTGGCTCAGTCTGGTTTAAGTGTTTGACTCTTGAACTCAGCTCAAGCCTTGATCTCAGGGTCCTGAAATCAAACTCTGCATTGGGGTCTACCCTGGGCCTGGAGTCTACTTAAAAAACAAAACAAAACATAAATATGCAAACTAGGAATACAAAAGAACATAGGACCAGAGAGTTAGAGGAGCAAATTTATGTATGATTATGCATATCGTTCTTACTTGATAAATTGTAAAAATCACAGACAGAATTCACTGGGAAAATGTAACTGACCCAAATTGAGCCAAGAAATAGACAACCTCAGGCAGCCAAACAGCATAGAAGACATAGAAAATGTGGTCAAAATATTACATCTAAGAAACATGGCAGGCTTAGCCATAAAGACAAATACTTTTGTATATTCCAAGAAAAGTCCAGTTGAGGTTGTAATATAAACTCTTCCATAGGAAAAGATGGAATGCTTCCTGATTTACCATATGAAACAACAAAACCCTGGTAGAAAAACCTGTTAATATTTGGGAGGAAAAAAACCCCGCAAATTGATATTTGTGCAAATATAATACAAATACGATGATTAATAGAGATTCAGAATGAAATATTAGTGCATCGCATCAAGCATTCAATGTGGATAAGCAATCATGTGGGTAGATATACAAAAGGCATTTGATTAAAATTAACATTTGTTTGCAATCCAAACTCTTAGTAAACTAAGAATAAGACATACATCCTCAACTTGATGAAGAGTCTATCTTGGAAACAAGCAGACAGTATCAAATTTAAGTGCTAACTGTCATGTATTCCCAGTCACCAGAAATCAGAAGTGAGGTCCTGCGACACTGTGGTTAGAGCAGTATTTAGGATTGCTCTCTCTATCCAATACAAGGTAAGAGGAGACATGAATTGGAGACCAAATTGTTATTGTTTGGCAATTATATAACTGGCTAACAGAATCAACAATGAATATTTTCAAATAAATCAGAATTTTCTCATATAATACATTTAACTTTTTCCCCTTGTTTTGCCCTACATGTAAGGGGACTTCACAGGCCAAAAACAAAAACAAAAAAAACCCCAACAAAACCAAAAACCAAACACTGGGGCTCTTTCCCCAAATTTACTATTACATGGTAATGTGTAATATCTGTTTCTACAAAATTCAGTTCCCCCCTTAAGCTTAATCCATCTTTAAACACAGAAGAGAATTTAGCTTCAAAATTATTTCACTTGTCACATAGAAATTTAAATAGGTCAGCCCGATTGCTATTATTTTGTCAGTGGCGTGCTCTCTTGGGGAGAATGGGCCTTTCAATGGGTTGTAGGATGTCATTCTGAATTCTGCAAGGCTGGTGCTGCTGCTCCCCTAAAAGGCATTGGCAGGACCCTCAGAGTTCACCTCCCAGCCCAGGGTGAGCTGACAGCCCTGTCCCTGTTGTCGATCTCCGCTAACACCACCCTTTGTGCTCAGACCACAGAACTATAGCTGCAAACAAGGCTTTGGGGTGTGGTTGCACAAATACGTTTTGCACTGAGCCCGTGTTTGCCTAGTGAGCTCTGAGGGAGCCTCCTACCCTTAGGGACTGAGTTAATTCTTAGAGAATCTCTAAACCCTGTGATGCAAAGGGGCCCTGGGCCATAGTACAGTTCAAACCTGAGGCACTCGAGTAATGTCCAACCTGTAGCTTCTAGGCTGGGCTAGAGAATGACCTGAACTTAGTTGCAATGGCAACAGCATAGGAAATAAAACTCATGAAGGTATTTGTGAGAGCAGCACAAATTGAATTGGAAAATATAACTATAGGGGAGCCTGAGTGGCTCAGTCAGTTGAGCATCTCACTCTTAGTATGGGCTCAGATCATGATCTTATGGGATAGAACTGAGTTGGCTTGTGCTCATTGGGGAATCTGCTTGAGATTCTTTCCCTCTGCCCCCCCTCCCCGCTCTCTCTCCCTCTCTCTCCTAAAATAAATAAATAAATCTTAAAAAAAATTTTAAAAATTTAAAAAGATGAAAGAACATACAATTTTAGTCACTGCTGAATTAACCATGAGCATATTCACCAAGCAATTGAGGGATGATTTCAGAACCATTGGTAGTTTTTTTGTCATGCTCAAAGTCTTTTCTTCAAACATTCCTAGATAAACACATCCTATGGTATCCTAAAAAATGGGTTTGAAACTTTCTCGGGATCAACAATGTCCACAGATGTGAAATACTTGTTTCAATGCCCGTAGTAGAACCACACAGTCAAGTTTAGGGACTGAATTAGAAAGAGTACAAAACTTCAAAATAAATTTTAAAATTTCATGAAATCAGCCCATGGCATTTTGTGTCTGCATTTTAATATATAAATAATTTACTATGCTACTGCAAATAGCCTATGAAACTATAAGGGCATAACAAAAATTAAAAGACCAAGGGGGGAAATGCTGCTATTCCTGGAAAAGAAAGCTGAGAAGGAATGCAGTTTTAAAAAAAGTAAAAACAAAAAATAAATAAATAAATCTGGGACAATGTCATGCTCCATAGATATGATACTAGTGCCACCCACTGTTGTAAGTATAAATTGCAGCTACGCAACAGCCGATTCATTCTGAATTTTCAGAATTCTTTTAAAACCTGTTCTTGCAAGGCAGGAACAGATGTTTTGTGTTGCTTTCACTATTTTCACTTCCTTAAATCTTATTAAGAATTACTATGCTAAGAACTTTACATAGATCTTCTCATTTACTTGTCGTAACAACTCTTATCAGGCTGGTAGTATTTTTATCCTCATTGGATAGACAAATAGAACAGAGCTTGAGAGTCACTAAATTACTTAGCCAAGGTCCCATAGGTGGTGACTGACAGAGCCAGGGGTAGGACGTTTTGATCAGAAATCAACTTCAAGTCTGCTATTTTGCCTTTGTCTGCTATATGGCGATGTCGTGGGAGATCTTCCAGAATATGTGTTTCCATCACTTCAGCCTCAGTTTATCATCTTCAGAAGAACTTGCACAGAGGAATGAATTATTATAAAACACTATTAGGGCAAAAAAAGAGGTTCTGTAGGTTATTTTGGGTGGTCCTTCCTATTTTAATAAAAAACGGGTATCAAGTTTCAGACCTTCATATGCCTTTGTGCTAATTTGCGTGTCTGACAGTGACAACTTGCGTTTGGACATTTTCAGACTACCGTAAGTGAGAGAAAGGAAGATGGGTCAGATTTTCCCTGAAGGCCACCCCCTCTGAGACTAAGGGTTCCACCACCATTGTTTTTCTCTCAGGGGGACAAGAATGGCTTATTGGTCCTTATTTTGTATAGAAGGCTGGTTATCAAAACTTCATTGGCTGTTGTATGGAGATACTAAGAACTCAGTACTGTGTTCCAATGAATCCCTGAATTTGTGCTAAATGTAATGATAATTTGTGTCCAAGGTTTGAAAACACCAAACAGAGAGGGGACGAAGCAAATGTAAAAGTATAGAATAGATGGAATTCAGGAGGGCAGAGGGGAAAAGTAGAGGGAGAGACAAGGGCAGGGTAGCAAATCCATTTGGAGGAGAAAAGCAAAATCAGGAATATGTACCCATAAGCCAGTTCCTAGGAAAAGCAGAAGTTGGAGATCCAGTCTCAGCATGCACCCATGGGGAGTGATGTGGAGTTGAGACCAGTTGGCAGCCCACGGTTGGTAAGTCCATGACAGGCTGTATTGGTTCTTAAGAGGACATCTTTCAAACAAAGCGAGTCAACACCAGATACTATTAGAGTCCAAACAACTCAACTGTATAAATATTTATCCAGTGCCTTTGGTATGAAAAACATTGTGGTAGTTGTACACTGTGAGTGATCAAAAATCTGTCCCGGGCGCCTGGGTGGCTCAGTGGGTTAATGCCTCTGCTTTCGGCTCAGGTCATGATCTCAGGGTCCTGGGATCGAGGCCCACATCGGGCTCTCTGCTCAGCAGGGAGCCTGCTTCCTCCTCTCTCTCTCTGCCTGCCTCTCTGCCTCCTCGTGATCTCTCTCCCTCTGTGAAATAAATAAATAAAATCTTAAAAAAAAAAAAATCTGTCCCAACAGACCTCCTTTCCCTGTCCTCTCTGCAGATTTGCATTGGCAGTATTTATTTTTTAAATTAATTTATTTTTTATCTTTAATGAAATCCCATATTAGTCCTTTATTCATGCTTCTTTGCAGAACTTGACTATGTACATTTAATTGGGCTTTTATTTTTATTTATTTATTTTTTACTTTGTTTTTGACAGTATTTAATGTCATGTAGCTGTAAAGACTGGAAAAACTCAATGGCTGAGTTCAAATCTGATTAAGCGTGGTGCGCCCAAAAGCTACAGTTTAGTTACCTAGTTACAGACTAGATTGGCATCTCCAAGGGGTGTAATGATTCCCTGGCCAACATCCTACTTCTGGCTGGAGAACCCTACCTCTTACATGTGTGTGTATTAGTTGTAAAAATTTTTTTCTCTTTTTAAAACATTGCAGTTTAAAAAGCTCCCACATAACATTAAATTTATTATCTGAATCATTTTTAAGTGTACAGTTCAGTCACATTAAGTATATTTTACGTTGTGCAACAGATCTCTAGAATTTGCTCATCTTGCAAAACTGAAACTCTATACCCATTTAAATGAATTCCTCCTCCCTCCTTTTTTCAGTGCTTGGTCACTGCCTTTCTATTTCCTGTTTCTATGATTTTGACCACTTTAGATACTTCCTATGAGTTGAATCACACAGTATTTTTCCATTTGTGACTGGCTTAACATAATGTTCTTGAGGTTCATCCATGTCTTAGCATGTGACAGAATTTTTTTCTTTTTTAAGACTGCATAATATGTTATTGTACGTATATACCACATTTTCTTTATCCGTTCATCCATCAATCACACCTCTTGACTGTTGTGAATGCCGCAATGAATATGGGTGTGGCGCTTATTTTTTAAAAAACCCAACCTAGAAATCTAGCAGTCTAGGGAGTGTTGATGGAAACTGAGGCAAATCAGTAGCAGCTAAGTGTTTCAGGAAGCAGAGCATGTGGGCAGAATTCTTGGCTGCCAGCTTCACTGCCTGTACATTTCACTTAGAACAAAATGTAGCTTTTGGCCTGACCCCCTTGGGTTTACAGAAAGACAAACTTGCAACCAAGGGCTGAAACTTCTCTTCAGTGACTCATGCAGGTCACATAGTTCAGATCTCTAGTGTCCTTGTATGTCACCCAGAGATTTTATGGGACTCATCGTCATCTGCTTCCAGCATGGAGACATGTGTGCTCTGTCAAATTCCACAAAGGGAGGCATGCTGGAGGGGAAGAATGAAGACAGATTCTGAACTCTGGACTCAGAGGACACTAATTGTAGCCCATTGTTTTTAAACTTAGGAAAATCATTTAAATTCTTTAAATTTCAACCTTCTCACTTATCAAATGAGGATGATAGAGCCGACTACAAATTTTGGGTGAGGACTTAATGAGAGTAATTGTAAATTCTAAAACTAAGTGTTATATAAACATTGACTACATGAGTTTTAGTGAATATCAGTATAATAGCATTTGTAGCAAATTTCTGTTTCAACTTGTTGTCATTTAGCTGCTTTCTTCTTTTTATAACTCAGAGGATAGCAAGCTTTCTAATCACATGTCTTTCAGTGTTCTGAAAAGTAAGTTCTCTCCTCTCAAATTCAAATGGAAAAATAGCTGTCTTTCCTGGGGTTTATAGCTACTTTGAATACAGAAATAGTTATTCAAAATTTATCAACTCGTGAAAATGTTTGTGGGGAGTGCCAGAAATTGCTTGTTTTTCTGGATGTGTCTATTCCCTCTACTCCTTCTTTAATAACAGAACTCCTGTTTTTTTAAGCCGGACACATAGCTGCCTAGAAAAAAGATTAGTGTTTCTTAGCCTCTTTTGTGGCTAGCTGTGGTTAGGTATGGAGTTTCGGCCAATTGAAATTGGGTCTGTCTACATATTTTTTAAGCCAAAAAGAAAAAAAAAGTTAATATAGGCAATTATCCCCTTTCAAACTAATTGGAAGAGGGGGTGGCAGGAGGCTGCCGTCTAAACTACTAAGTTCCAGAACATCCTGTCATTGCTGCAGTCCATCTTGGAGCGTGAAGTGGAAGCCAAAGCTGGGTCCCCAATGAATCCAGAGTTACCAAATCAGACCCCTGGGTCACTTATTTCTAGGCATGGTTTTGTGCAAGAGAAAGTTCTTTCTTGTTCATGCCCCTGTTGCCTGGGATTTTCTATTGCTCAGAATGGAACCAAACTATAACTGATACAAGTTTGATTATAATCAGGATTATTACTCACGTGGTATTTTTAGATATACTACTTAAAGAAAAATCCACACCACCCCTTTTTTTTTTTTTTAAGATTTCTTATTTATTGGGGTGCCTGGGTGGCTCAGTTGGTTAAGCGGCTGCCTTCGGCTCAGTTCATGATCCCAGGGTCCTGGGATCGAGTCCCACATCAGGCTCCCTGCTTGGCAGAGAACCTGCTTCTCCTTCTCTCTCTGCCTGTCACTCTGCCTTCTTGTGCTCTCTATCTCTCTGTCAAATAAATAAATAAAAATCTTAAAAAAAAAAAAAAGAAAAAAGATTTCTTATTTATTTGACAGAGAGAGATTACAAGTAGGCAGAGAGGCAAGCAGAGAGAGAGGAGGAAGCAGGCTCCCTGCTGAGCAGGGAGCCAGATGTGGGCCTTGATCCCAGGACCCGGAGATCATGACCTGAGCTGAAGGGGTTAACCACTGAGGCTTTAACCCATTGAGCCACCCAGGCAGCCCACACACCACACATTGTTATCTGTGCCCAGGACATCCTCAAATGCAGAAAGTTTTCAAATGTGGATGTGGCAGACCCTGTTGGACTAAGAAGGAGAAGCCACTTGAATATTTACACAGAGGGGCACCAGTGCAGGGGATTGGTGACCGAGAGGGTGGAAGAGCCCAATGGAAGACAGTGAGCTAATTTAGGGATTAACAACAGCTGCTACCACTGCTGGTCTGAAGGGACAGAAGGAGATGGTATAGACTGTATCATCATTCCCATTTATTCACTACGCTCCCAGGTTTTCACGTCCTGCCTCATGGATATGTGGCTTGCTTGGCTAAGAAAGCATGAGCAGAAGTGATAGATGCTTACAAACAGCTGGCATCACAAAGTCTTTCTGACAGCTGGGCAGCTTGATAAGTAGACAGCACTGGGCTTGGAGTCAGGACACCTGCTTTCAATTCCTGGCTCGGGCCCTTACCACCTAATAGATCTTGGGCCAATCACTGGGCTTCACCTGAAGGCAATTTCTTCACTGGGCGAATGGGCTCCATGATGGATTTATGCTGATCTGTCAGTGTCCTTTTATCCTGCTACCATATACATTGGCTCAACCATACAACAGCCATCCCTTACAGGAGAAATTCTTGTCCCTAGATTGAGTGCTTTATTTTCCCTGTTCTTTGACTAAACTTTGTCTTTGTCCTGGTGCTTATCCACCAAATGGGGGTTTTTTTTGTTTTGTTTTGTTTTGTTTTGTTTTTTGAATGACTATTTCTTCCATGAAACAAAGCACTGCAAAGTTGATTCATTCCAGTTTTCGACAGAATGATTCCATTGGCTGGGAAAAAGAGTGTAAATTTCAGGAATGATTTGAGAGGTGCAGGAAAAACATCAACACTCCAGGGCCTCAGATAAACGAAGGCCTTTTTAAGTGGCGTTGAGTGCTGTGATAAAGAAAATTTCAAAAAGGTACTGTAGTGCAATCTTTTAGTTCCCCTCCTCCCCCCAGCTACACTTCTAAGCTCCCAACTGGGGCTTGTCACCTGCCCTGTCACCACCTTCTTTTCCTCCTTTTCAGGGAAGAAAGATTGTATTTCACTTAAGTTACACCAACCAGATTTCCTGGACTGACTACCAAGGACATCTCTAGTGGTTTTAAATCCTGTACACAGTTGTGCTAAAAGTGAGGGGGTAGGAGCAAAGAGTGCCTTTTTAGGTGATCACCGGTAAGTCTGAGAGATGTGGTGCTTTCCAAATCATTATAGCTCTATCCATTAGTGATGTGCTTAGTAGTCACCCTGCTCGGTACTTCTGAAGTGTAAAGTCCCAGCACTGAAGATCAAAGTCACCTTGAGGAATGGTAGAGGGCAGATGGGATGAAAGAAGGGAGGTCTCTTGCCTACCTGGCTGAAACAGAGCTATGCCCATCTCTCCTAGGCACTGTCCTGGGATCTCTCACCAATCCTTCTAACTGATGGCCACCCTGACTTCTAAATAAAAGGCCATGAGTGGAGCCATCACACTCTCACAGGGCCGAGATTCCTCAGAAATACCCCTATGCATAGGCATCCGCTTGGTCCCTAGGCCAGCCTCCCTGGGCTGCCGCGGTGGGTAGAATGGCAGAAAGTTCTTCAGATTGAAAGCCTTTCAAAACAGAACCATGTCTGATGATCTAGTGTTTGTGTTTCCATGACATGGATCTTCCTGCAGTTTTTCCAGCTTGGTTGAAACTTTTAAAATGAATACATGAACGATCAAAACATGGCCTTCCCTGCCTTCACTAAGGAAAGAGGGTGGGATTTCATTCCATTTCCTACTTTTCCTCTACCGACAGGCTTACATCTCTTTCTTTCTATTTCTTTTAAATATTTTAAAAGTAGCATAAGTAATATACACAGAGTGTGTTAGCTTCCTGTTACTGCTGTACAAAAGACCACAAACGGAGTGGTTTAAGACAACACAAATGGGGCGCCTGGGTGGCTCAGTGGGTTAAGCCACTGCCTTCGACTCAGGGTCCTGGGATCGAGGCCCACATCGGGCTCCCTGCTCAACAAGAAGCCTGCTTCCCCCTCTCCCTCTGTCTGCCTCTCTGCCTACTTGTGATCTCTCTCTCTCTCTCTGTCAAGTAAATAAATAATCTTTAAAAAAAAAAAGACAACACGAACTTACTATCTTCCAGTTCTACATTTTGGAAGTGTAAAACGCATCTTAGCGGCTAAATCAAGGTGTCAGCAAACCTGTATTTCTTTTGGGAGAATCCTCTTTGCTATGTTTTCCACCTTCTAGAAGCCTCCTTGGCTCCTGGCCCCTGCCTCCACCTTCAGAGTGTGTCACTCCAATGTCTGCTGCCACTGTCGCATCTCCTTTCCGCGTCTTGCCCTCTGCCTCCCTCTTACAAGGACCCTTGAGGTTGCATTGAGCCCACCCAGATTATCAAGTATGATCTCCTATCTCAAGAGCTGCTGCTTAATCACAGCTGCAAAGTCCCTTAGGCCATGTACAGTACCATAGTCCCAGGTTCCAAGGATGAGGAAATAGACATCCTTGGGGATCACTGTTCTGTCTACCACACTTAATAAAAAGATAAGTATTATAGAGGGCATAAAATAAAATACCAAATCACCCCCAGATAATTTTTAATTGTGCCTATCATAATTTCTTCTGCTCGTTTGCTATCAAACTTTAAATAGCATGCTTACATATTTCTAGTTCTTGATTGGTAAACTTTAAAAATATCTGTTGATATTTTTACCTGTTGATAAATACTGAATTTAGCCCCTCTTGCCCCTCAACATTCCCTTACTCCTCTAATTAACTGACTTGACAATGACTTTTTAAAAAATGGCTATGCAATTGCTTCTGAACTTTTTCTTTTTTAAGACTTTCATTTATTTATTTGACAGAGAGAGAGAGATCATAAGTAGGCAGAGAAGCAGGCAGAGAGAGAGGATGAAGCAGGCTCCCTGCCGAGCAGAGAGACCAACTCGGGGCTCGATCCCAGGACCCTGAGATCATGACCTGAGCTGAAGGCAGAGGCTTTAACCCACTGAGCCACCCGGGCGCCCTTTGATATTGACTTTTGACATTGTTTATTGATGGCCTATAAGTAGGATGCAAGAGTTGGTGTATTTTTATCTTTTCCCCATGTTTCCTCCTACTCCTCTATGCTTGGCTTGTCCGTGATATCATTAGTTTTTTATTATCAAGGATTATTTTTCTGTAATTAAGTCTTCCGTGTGCTTTATCTATATGTCTATAGATTTATTCTCAAATTAAATAGTGATTCCAATTTGGTGATTCTGAAGGTATTGATCACTGAAGGAAAAAACAGGGTGATCAGACCTATAGAAAAGAAAATGCAATCCTACATCCCTAAAACTGTACCTCTTGGAAGAAAAAATTCCAAGCATCAGGGTCAATGGAATTTCCCCACCCAGCAACTAGTCAAAACTGGTTCACATTTTAATTTGCCTCATACAGACCTGTGATCTCCTTGGACAGCTTTTGTTTTATTGGGGACTGTATTGTTTTTATTATTTTCATGTTCTCAGGAAAGAAGAATGAATTCTTTTTTTCGTATTCAAAATATATATTGAATGAACTCAACTTTTTTTGTGTTTGTTTCAGAGAGACTTCTAAGTCTCTTCTAAGTCTGATTTAATTTGAGCTACTTTTTTTCAAAACAAGCTGCATACAATCATCCCAAGAATCTCTTCTTTGCACTTTTGAATGCATTATACTATTTTTTAGATTATATGTGTTCTTGCTTGGACTCCTTTCTCATTTTGCTAAAATAAACCCTCAAGTAATTTTTTTTCAGAAACGGCGCAGTGGAGGTTACCTTGCTGGGTCCTTACTTGTTTGAAAGTGTTGATAATCATTTCTTTCGTTCAGTTGAGAGTTTGGCCAGAGATAGAATACCCAGTGCCAAAACTTTCTCTCAAAATCTTGAAGTTATCATCATTTCACTTTCTTGTAGTGTTCATCGTTGCTGATCAGTAATCTGACACCAATAGGCTCCTTTGTCTTCACAGAAGCTTTTTTTTTGTCTCTTTGGGAAATTTTGGGAATTCTCTTTCCTTTTTTTTGAAGCGCTTTAATTTTACTAGGATGTGTTTTGATTTAGATCTTTTCCCCCCATTCATCTTGCTTAATTCTTAGTGTTCCTTTTAATTTTCTTTTTTCTTTTTTCTTTTTTAATTTTTGGGTGGAGAGGGGCAGAGAGAGAGAGAGACAGAGAGAATCTTAAAAGGGCTCCACGCTGAAGCAGGGCTCCATCTCACGACCTGAAATCATGTTGAGTGCTTCTTTTAAACTGGAAGACCCATATCTCTTCAGTTTTCCCTGACTGGGGCATCTTTCTTCTCTTATTTCTTTATTTCCCCCCTTCATTTTCTGTTCTCTATTCTGGAATATCTACCATATGGGAACTGGACCATCTGGATTCATCTTATAGGTCTCATATCTTTCTTAGTACTTTAATTGCTGTAAGGTTTTTCTAATATTAGCTCTTAGGACTCTAATTTGGATTTTATCTCTATTTCATTAACTAACCTAACTATAAAATGTTTTATTTTGATATTTGTGCCTTTAATTGTGAGAAATCTTTTTTCTTTTCTTGTGTGCCCTCTCCATTCTTGTTTCACAGGGACCTATTCTTGCTTTATGGATGCAATAGCCTTTTAGATTTCCATCAGGATACTAGTTAGATTTTAAATATTTCCCTTCTGTTTCCTAAACAACCTATTCTCCCCAGTCATGACTCATTCATGTGATCCTTCTTATTCATGCACAGCAAAGGAAACAGTGTAATAGGTTGAAAACAAAAGGGATAGGGAGGGAAAAATCAGGTTGAGGGGTATCCAGGGGCCAGTTTATGTATGACATGAAAAGCACATTAGATCTATTCCATCTGTGATAAGAGCCACTGGAACTTTGAAGTCAGGAAGCAATATGATTTGGTATCATGTAAGGGTCACTCTGACCACTAGTGGAGAAAAGACTCTGAGGGTTTGAGCTGATGAGCAGTTAGGAGGGATGGGATCCATCCACATCTGAGAAGGGAATGGGGCTTGCATGAGTTGGTATGTTGTCACAGTTCTCATTTCCTCAAGAGCAAAGGTTCCTGGAAAAGTAGGTCTATGGAGACCAGTGGGGACAAGTGGCAGGAGTTGGGAACACAGCTGTTGAGATCCGTCTGGTTGGATGGGATGATGGAGGTTAGGGAAGCACGGAGGTTATGGCCATGGGCTCTGCTGTTTATTCTACTTGGTCCATTTTCTACCAATTCAATTTCTGAAAATTCAGCTCTGGACTTGGCTGAGATGATAAGGAGAGATGAGGTGGGAATGACTGGGCTGAAAAGAGATAAAAGGAGGCAATCTCACTCAGTGATTCAGGGAAGAATACCATTCCAAGCCCTTTGGGCTTGCTGGATCAGAGTTGACTGTGCGCTCCTAGGGTGGCACAAAGTTGACAACTTCATGAGTTCCTCAACATCGTTCCAGGTCAGAGGGGAGCTGTGTAGTAAAGTGGGAGGAGACAACTATAACTGGCTTGAATACAAGCTCTATTGTTATTCTGTAACCTTGTCTTTAACTTCTCAGTTTTCTGATTGTAAAACTGAGCTCATAAGACCAACCTCATATAACCAATGTAAAATTTTACATGAGATAGTGTAGGTAAAGTATGCATATAGTGAATGCAAAATTTAGCATTTTATTAAGATTTGCTCATTTTTTCATTCATCCATACATTTAACACCACACAAGCCTGATGATAATGTTAACCATAAGAATGGTCACAAGCATTAAGCCTGGGTGGCTCAGTCAGTTGAGCGTCTGCCTTCATCTCAGTCATGATCCCAGGGTCCTGGGATCAAGTCCTGCATGGGGCTCCTTGCTCAGTGGGGAGCCTGCTTCTCCCTCTGGCCTCTACTCTCCCTGTTTGTGCTCTCTCTTGCACGCTCTGTCTCTCTGGCAAATAAATAAATAAAATCTTAAATACAAAACAAACAAAATGGTCACAAGTGTTAAGTAGTGATAACTGTGCCAGTCATGATTATAAATGTTCTATAAATTCACTCGTTTAATTCTCATGACAACCATAGGAGGGAGAAAGTGCTCTTTATCAAACAGTATTGGCTAGGTAGGGTTGTGGTAACAAGCAAACCCAAATTTCAGTACTTTCGACAACAAAGTTTCATTTCTTACTCATATTTCAGGGTGGCTGTGGGTGAGCTGTAGCTCGACAGCTCTTCCTCACTTTGGTGTCAAGGTCAAGGTCAGCCCCTAATTTGGTCTTATCGCAGAGGGAAAAGAGGTGGCTGAACTAGGTAATAGTTCTGAAAACTTCTGCTCAGACACGTTGCCCCTCACTTCCTCTTCCATTCTATTGGCCAGCTGGCATGGCCATGCCTGATGTGAAGTGAGCAGGTGTACTCACCTATAGCAAGAGGACAAAAGAAATTGGAGGGGATCTTAGCTTCGTAGTTGAGGAAACTGAGACACAGAGAGGGCGAGCAACTTGCCCAAGGTGACACAGCTTGTAAGTGGTAGGACTGAACCCCAGGGATCACATAAACAGTTGAAACAAACATTATTTCTCTCTTGTAGGCCCTGTTCCCCCTTCAAAATCCTTTCACACTATTTCCAGAAGTTTTTAGGAAGTATCTCATGTGTGTTCACAAACAGATCCTCTCAGCCTGACCAGTCGGTGAGGTCTCTGCAATGTAAAGAGCCACATAAAGGTAACTCCCAGGTGTCATCTCTTTTTGATATTGCATTGCTACCTACTTTTGCCTCTCCTGTTATTGATTCACTGGTACCAAAGCTGCTGGGGCCCATCAGAACTATGAGGCTTTCAGCTGGGCATTCAGGGTGTGGCTGCTGGTGTCTATTCTGTGGGCACTGCTTTGGCCCCATGCTTCTTCTTCTTTTTTTTTTTTTTTTAGATTTTATTTATTTATTTGACAGAGAGAGAGAGAGAGAGAGAGAGAGAGAGAGAGAGAGAGAGAGAGTACAAGTAGGCAGAGTGGCAGGGAGAGGGAGAAGCAGGCTCTCTGCCGAGCAGGGAGCCTGATGTGGGACTCGATCCCAGGATGCTGGGATCATGACCTGAGCTGAAGGCAGCCGCTTCACCGACTGAGCCACCCAGGCGCCCTGGCCCCATGCTTCTGAGGTGTGTGCTTGGGCATGACGGTTGACACCCCTGAAGTCCTGCCATGCCATCCTCCTCAACCCTGGACCCAAAGAACCACTGACTTTAGCTCTCAGTATATCATGGTGATTTTTAAAAAAGATTTATTGGTTTATTTGAGAGAGAGAGAGAGAGAGAGAGAGAGCAAATATCCAGGGGGATGTGGGGTAGGGACAGAGGAAGAGAGAGAATCTCAAGCAGACTCCCTGCTGAGAGCAGAACCCGATGCAGGCCTCTACCTCATGATCCCAAGATCATGACCCAAACTGAAATCAAGAGCTGGACACTCACCCGAGACACCCGGGTGCCCCCATAGTGATTTTTTGAATTACGTTTTTTTTTTTTTTTTGGAAAGGTAAAATGTTCATGTTATAACAAATAACACATAATAACAATATAAGAGAATATACAATCTGGTTTCCATTTTTGCCTTCATGTGCCCTATTCCCCCTTCCTAGGAGAGAGACTTATATTAGTTTCTGATATTATTATTACTATATTATATATACCTTAAATTCCTCTAGAATTTCTTAATAAATCCTAGCAATGTATTTTTATCTCCTTTTCTTGTGCAAAAGGCAGCATAATGTGTATTATTCTGGATAATTATAGGTAAAATTGGGTCCCTCCAAAACATATGTTAAAATCCTAAGCTCCAGTGCCTGTGAATATGGCCTTATTTGGAAATAAGGTGTCTGTGGATGTAATCAAGTTAAGATGAGGTCTTTAGGGTGGACCCTAATCCACTATGATTGGTGACCTCCTAGAAGAGGGAAATTAGGCTACAGACATAGAGGGAGAATTCTGTGTGATGACAGAGGCAGAGACTGGGGTAATGCAGCTGCAAGCCAAGGAAGGCCAAGGACAGCCAGCCAAGAATGGAAGCTGAAAGAGGCAAGAAAGGACCCTTCTTCTGAGGCTTTAGAGAGAGAGAGTGGCCCTGACAACCCCTTGATTTTGGAATTCCAGCCTTCAGAAACATAAGACAATATATTTCTGTTGTTCTAAGCCCCCTAGTTTGTGGCAATTTGATAGCATAGACCTAGTGAGCTAGTACCTGCCCTGTGCGTTTTTCCCCACTTAAAATAGCAGAGATTTTCTGAAGAAGTACAAAAAAACTTTCCCGTTGTGAAAAATGCTACACAATATTCCATTACGGATTACCATAATTTATTTATTTATTTACCTTGTTCTACTGATGAATACTTGAGTTATTTTCGGGTTTTTACTGCTGCAAACAATCTTGCAATGAATACTTTTTTTTTTCTTTTAGAGAGAGAGTGTGTGCGAGCAGGGGGGTGGTGGGGAAGGGCAGAGGGAGAATAAATTCCCACATATATTTTGGTTGACGTCCAGACTTTTTATTCTGTTCTATTTATCTGTTTGTTCGTTTCCTAATATCAAAATATTTTAAATTTTTGTGTTTTAAAACATGTAATATTTAGTGGGGCAATTCTTCATTCACTGCTTTGTTGTTGTTGTTCCCCCGCCCCCAAAAGGGTTCTGGCTCTTGCTTTCTTTTTTTTTTTTTTAAAAGATTTTATTTATTCATTTGACACAGAGAGAGAGATCACAAGTAGGCAGAGAGGCAGGCAGAGAGAGAGGAGAGAGGAGGAAGCAGGCTCTCTGCCGAGCAGAGAGCCCGATGCGGGGCTTGATCCCAGGACCCTGAGATCATGACCTGAGCCGAAGGCAGCGGCTTTAACCCACGGAGCCACCCAGGTGCCCTGGCTCTTGCTTTCTTATTTACATATATAAACTGTAGAATCAGCTTCTCCCAGAAGTCTAGTATATAAACAGAGTTTCCATTTTCACTCACTACGTTCTCTTTCTTTAGGTTTTAGGCAGTTTCATGTGCTCTTTCCCTCTGATGTTTGGGTTTGTATCATCCCAAACCCAAACTTTACAGGCTTCCCATTCTTCCCTACAATGTACATCCTGATAGCCTCTTGGACTATAATGTGCCCTACTTCTGCCAGGACCCTGCGTCCAACAGTCTGAATCCTACCACTGTCACAGTTCCAGCTGGAGCAGGACCTTGAGGAAGACATACTCATCCATGTTGCCAGTATCTGTTAGCACCTTCTTGAATATCTAGGAATAATATAAATCTAATCAGAAATGAATAGCCCTATGAGAAGAAAATTATGAAAATTTTCTCTTTTTTTTAAGGTTTATTTATTTGAAAGAGAGAGAGAGAACATGAGTGGGAGGGGCAGAGGGAAAGGAAGACAGAGAGTCTTCGAACAGACTACCTACTGAGTGGGGAGACCCCAGGTGGGGCCCTATCCAGGACCCCGAGATCATGACCTGAACCAAAACCAAGAGTTGGATGCTTAATCGACTGAGCCACCTAGGTACCCCATGAACCACCCAGACACTCTGAAAATTATGAACTTTTCTGAACGAAATATACAAAGCCATATAAATTTACAACGGAATACTACGCAGCCATCAAAAGAAACAAAATCTTGCCATTTGCAATGATGTGGATGGAACTAGAGGGTATTATGCTGAGTGAAATAAGTCAATCAGAGAAAGAAAATTATCATATGCTCTCTCTGATATGAGGAACTTGAGGGGCAGGGTGGGGGGGTCGTGGGGGGTAGGGAGGGAAAAATAATGAAACAAGATGGGATGGGGAAGGAGACAAACCATAAGA
>LNAC01001177.1:290982-304305 GCA_002007465.1 Ailurus styani | reverse complement strand
GTTGAGGTCGAAGAGGTTGCTGCCTGTGTTCTCCTCGAGGATTTTGATGGATTCCTTCCTCACACTGAGGTCTTCCATCCATTTTGAGTCCATTTTTGTGTGTGGTGTAAGGAAATGATCCAGTTTCATTNTTTCTGCATGTGGCTGACCAGTTTTCCCAACACCATTTGTTGAAGAGACTGTCTTTTTCCCACTGGACATTCTTTCCTGCTTTGTCGAAGATTAGTTTGCCATAGAGTCAAAGGTCCATTTCTGGGCTCTCTATTCTGTTCCACTGATGTATGTGTCTGTTTTTGTGTCAGTACCATCCTGTCTTGATGATGACAGCTTTGTAATAGAGCTTCAAGTCTGGAATTGTGATGCCGCCAACTTTGCTTTTTTTTGTTTGTTTGTTTTTTTCAACATTCCTTTGGCTATTCGGGGTCTTTTCTGGTTCCATATAAATTTTAGGGTTATTTGTTCCATTTATTTGAAATAAATTGCTGGTATTTTGATGGGGATGGCATTAAATGTGTAGATTGCTGTAGTTAGCAAAGACATTTTCACAATATTTATTCTTCCAATCCAAGAACATGGAATGTTTTTCTACTTCTTTGTGTCTTCCTCAATTTCTTTCATGAGTACTTTATAGTTTTCTGAATACAGATTCTTTGCCTCTGAGTACTTTATAGTTTTCTGAATACAGATTCTTTGCCTCTTTGGTTAGGTTTATTCCTAGGTATCTTATAGTTTTGGGTGCAATTGTAAATGGGATTAACTCTTTAATTTCTCTTTCTTCTGTTTTGTTGTTGTCCTGACACTTGACTGAATTCCTGTATGAGTTCTAGCAGTTTTGGAGTGGAGTCCTTTGGGTTTTCCACATAAATTATCATATCATCTACAAAGAGTGAGCGTTTGACTTCTTCCTTGCCGATTTGGTTGCATTTTCTTTCTTTTTGTTGTCTAATTGCTGACTTATAATACTATGTTGAGTAGCAGTGGTGATAGCGGACAGCCATGCCGTGTTCCTGACTGTAGGGGAAAAGCTCTCAGTTTTCCTCCATTGAGAATGATATTAGCTGTGGGTTTTTCATCGATGGCTTTGATGATATTGTGGTATGTGCCCTCTATGCCTACACTGTGAAGAGTTTTGATCAAGAAAGGGTGCTGTACTTTGTCAAATGCTTTTTCAGCATCTATTGAGAGGATCATATGGTTCTTGTTCTTTCTTTTATTGATGTCTTGTATCACATTGATTGATTTGCGAATGTTAAAACAACCTTGCAGGATAAATCCCACTTAGTCATGGTGAATAATCCTTTTAATGTGCTGTTGGATCCTATTGGCTAGTATTTTGTTGAGGATTTTTGCATCCCTGTTCATCAAGGGATGTAATTCTCCTTTTTGATAGGGTCTTTGCCTGGTTTGGGGGATCAAGGTAATGCTGGCCTCATAAAATAAGTTTAGAAGTTTTTCTTCCATTTCTATTTTTTGGAACAGTTTCAGGAGAATAGGTATCAATTCTTCTTTAAATGTTTGGTAGAATTCCCCTGGGAAGCCATCTGGCCCTGGGCCCTTGTTTTTGGGAGGTTTTTGATGACTGCTTTAATCTCCTTACTGGTTATGTGTCTATTCAGGTTTTCAATTTCTTCCTGGTTCAGTTTTGGTAGTTTATATTTCTCTAAGAATGGATCCATTTTTTCAGATTGTCAAATTTGCTGGTGTAGAGTTGCTCATTATATGTTTTTATAGTTGTTCGTATTTTTTTGGTGTGGTTTTGATCTCTCCTCTTTCATTCATGATTTTATTAATTTGAGTCCTTTCTCTTTTCTTTTGGATAAGTCTGCCAGGGGTTATCTATCTTACTAATTCTTTCAAAGAACCAGCTCCTAGTTTCGTTTTTTTTTTTCCCACTGTTCTTTTGGTTTCTATTTCATTGATTTTTGCTCTGATCTTTATGATTTCTCTTCTCCTGTTGGGTGTAGGCTTTCTTTGCTGTTCTTTCTCTAGCTTTTGTAGGTGTAGGGTTAGGTTGTGCACTTGAGACCTTTCTTGTTTCTTGATAAAGGCTTTCCTCTCAGGACTGCTTTTGCTATGTCTCAAATATTTTGAACAGTTGTATTTTCATTTTCATTTGTTTCCATGAATTTTTTAAATTCTTCTTTAATTTCCTGGTTGGCCCATTCATTCTTGAGTAGGATGTTCTTCAGCCTCCATGTATTTGAGTTCTTTCCAACTTTCGTCTTGGGGTTGAGTTCTAGTTTCAGAGCATTATGGTCTGAAAATATGCAGGGAATGATCCCAGTCTTTTGGTACCTGTTGAGACCTGATTTGTGACCCAGAATATGGTCTATTCTGGAGAATATTCCATGTGCACTAGTGAAGAATGTGTATTCTGTTGTTTTGGGATGGAATGTTCTGAATATATCTGTGATGTCCAACTGGTCTGGGGTGGCATTTAAAGCCTTTATTTCCTTGTTAATCTTTTGCTTTGATGATCTGTCCATTTCAGCAAGGGGGGTGTTAAAGTCCCCTACTATTATTGTATTATTGTCAATGTGTTTCTTTGATTTTGTTATTAATTGGTTTATATAATTGGCTGCTCCCATGTTAGGGGCATAGATATTTATGATTGTTAGATCTTCTTGTTGGACAGATCCTTTTAGTATGATATAGTGTCCTTCTTCATCTCTTATGATATTCTTTGCCTTAAAGTCTAGTTTATCTGATATAAGGATTGCCACTCCAGCTTTCTTTTGATGTCCATTGGCATGGTAAATTATTTTCCACCCCCTCACTTTGAATCGGGAGGTGTCTTTGCATGTAAAATGAGTTTCTTGTAGACAGCATATCGATGGGTCTTGTTTTTTTATCCATTCTGATACCCTGTGTCTTTTAGTTGGGGCATTTAGTCCATTTACATTCAGAGTAACTATTGAGAGATATACATTTAGAGCCATTGTATTGCCTGTAAGGTGACTGTTACTGTATATTGTGTTTCTTCCTTTCTGGTCTATGTTTCTTTTAGGTTCTCTTTGCTTAGAGGACCCCTTTCAATATTTCCTGTAGGGCTGGCTTGGTGTTTGCAAATTCCTTGAGTTTTTGTTTGTCCTGGAAGATTTTTATCTCTCCTTCTATTTTCAGTGAGAGCCTAGCTGGATATAGTATTCTTGGCTGCAGATTTTTCTCATTTAGTGCTCTGAATACATCATGCCAGCACTTTCTGGCCTGCCAGGCCTCTCTGGAAAGGTCTGCTGTCAGTCTAATATTTCTACCATTGTATGTTATAGACCTCTTGTCCCGAGCTGCTTTCAGGATTTTCTCTTTGTCACTAAGACTTGTAAGTTTTACTATTAGATGACGGGGTGTGGACCTATTTTTATTAATTTTGGGGGGGCTTCTCTGTGCCTCCTGGATTTTGATGCTTGTTCCCTTTGCCAGATTAGGGAAATTCTGTATTAAGATNTGCCAAATTAGGGAAATTTTGTAGTATAATTTGCTCCATATACCTTCTATTCCCCACCACACCTTCTTCTTCTGGGATCCCAATTATTCTAATATTGTTTCATCTTATGGTATCACTTATCTCTCGAATTCTCTCCTCATGGTCCAGTAGTTGTTTGTCTCTCTTTTCATCCTCTTCNCCCTCTGCTTCTTTATTCTCTGTCATTTGGTCTTCTAAATCACTAATTCTGTGTTCTGCCTCATTTATCCTAGCATTAATAGCCTCCATTTTTTATTGCACCTCATTAATAGCTTTTTTATTAGTTCTCTTATTTCTCCAGAGAGGGTTTTTATTTCTCTAGAGAGGGATTGTCTATTATCTTCCATGCTATTTTTGAGCCCAGCCAGCACCTTGATAATCGTCATTCTGAGCTCTAGTTCTGTCATATTACTAATGTCCACATTGATTAGGTCCCTAGCCATCATTACTGCCTCTTGTTATTTTTTTTTGTGTTGACTTTTTCCACCTTATCATTTTATGCAGATAAGAATAGATGGATGAGAGAACAAAGTACTAAAGGGTAGCGATGACCCTAGAGAAATATATACTAACCTACTCAGAAGAGACCTAGAACTGGGGAGAAAAGAAAGAGGGGAAAAAACCAAACAAACAAACAAGCAAACAAAAAATCAAACAAACAATAACAAAAATATAAATAAAACAAAATCCTATATCTATATCTATATTATCTATTTCTGTTTCTATATCTATCTCTGTCTCTGACTCTATCTGTATATCTATCTCTATCTATATATCTATTAGATTGGTGAATTGAACAGACCATATATGTATACAAAAAATAAGGTTCAATACAGTGAAGGGATAAAACATGGCTATAACAATGAAAATTAAAAAAGATTAAAACGTGTTGATAAGATATAATAATTAAAAACGTTAAAATAGGAAAAAGGAAAAAATTTAAAAAAAAGAGTAAGTAAAAAGAAAATAAATAAAATTCAAAGATTTTAACTTTGAATGACTAAGGAATCATGGGGAAAAAGCCTTTAATTCTCTGCATTGCATTCCCCTAGCTCCAGAGTTCCACAATTCTCAGCGATCTTGAACTTGGCTTTAGCTGGATGTTTTTTTCTTGTCTTCTGGGGGAGGGGCCTGTTGCTGTGATTCTCAAGTGTCTCTGCCCGAGGTGGAATCGCACCGCCCTTGCCAGGGGCCAGGCTAAGTCATCAGCTTGGGTTCGCTCTTGGGAGCTTTTGTTCCCTGAACGCTTTCCTTACCGCGTTGGAGGACGGGACTGAAAATGGCGGCTCCCAGTCTCTGACTGGAGGAGCCGAGAGCTTGGGTCCTCAGTCCTCAGTGCGCCTCGGAGAAAAGCACTTTGTCCCTCCCGTGTCCCTGGTCTCTGGCCTCACTCTGAGCTCACCCGGCCTGTGAACGAGCATCTCTATCTCTGGCACGAGGCCCCATTTAGAATCTCCAAACCCGGCAGATTCCTGTAGCCGCTCCCGCGCTGCTCCTCCTGGAGGAGAAAGGAGGGGGTCTTGCTGGGTCTGCCGCCCGTGGGGTCCCCGCTCACAGAGCCGTGGCCCGACCGTGCTTTGGATCATGGCCCAAGGTAACCCCAAGCTGAGAGACACCTTCTCAGCTTGGCTCTGTCTCTCCCGTTGGCTTCTCTCTGATACCTGGGAGTTTGGTTGTGCTCAGACACCCCTGGTCTCTCTGTGTCCCTGTGGATCCTGAGACCACACTGTCCCCATGAGGGCTTCATCCTCCACTTGGCCTCTGGGGCGACGTCCCTCAGTGTAGATGACTTCTAACATTTCCGAGTCTGTGCTCCGCTGCTCGCTCCCTTGCCGGGAGCCGGCCCCTCCCTCTGGGCCTATCTTCCTGTCGTTTCAGATTCACTTCTCCACACGTTCTACCTTCCGGAAAGTGGTCGATTTTCTGTTCCTAGAATCACTGTTCTTCTTCTCTTCGATCTCCTATAGAATTTGTAGGTATTCACAATGGTTTGATAGCTATCTGGGTGAATTTCTGGGACCTGATGATAATCGGTCTCCTACTCCTCTGCCATCTTGCCGCTTGTCCTAAAGTGATTTGATTTTGATCTGAGACAAGAATGACATGAGATATTTAAAACGACATGACAAGTAACATGGTCTCTGAGTTTATTTTGGACTTCAGTGGTGTCAGGGAAGAACTCACGTGGGAAAGGGGACTTACTTAGCTTTGAACGTTGGGGAGATGGAAAGGGGGCGCAGTGGCTATTGCTCGAGTGGGAACATGACAGACGTTGCATGTCCAGAAACATTTATTATCTATCTTCATTTGGTTGGTCTTTTTACCAAATAGTTGTCTTAAATGCACCTGCCGGTCAGCAGCTTTTAGGTCCTCAGGATATGCTGGTTTTATTGTGCTCAGGAAAAAGAGGACACCTGCTTGCCCCAAGCAAGCCTTACTTGTAATTCCCTGATTCTCCATCATCTCTACTTGTAAATATTGCCTGGTGTTTCCAGTAGCCAAGCATTAGCACTACTGAATTTCTTGTCAACGTGTGTTAAGCAGAAGAAATAGCAAAAGGGGGGAGGTGGGGAGAGGAAGGAATGGAAAGCCTTTCTTAAATTACTTAATACACTCCTATAATTGATAGAAAAACATTAGGAACTTGACCTTAAGTTGGTTTCCTATGTCTATCAACCCCGAATATCTTAATAAGGTGAATATTCTAAGAACAACACTGTAATTGATAGACTATGAAGCAATCTAAGGTAAAGAGCTTGGCACCTGAATTAAGATTCTCTGCATGCTGTGTGGTTTTCTCTAATAGTATGCCAGCCACTTCTCTGAAGTTTTCAAACCACTTGGCACAGGGTAGTGTTCTACAAACCTGTTAAATATTAAGAACTTCTCTTTCTTATCATGGGTTATTCCATGGATAATTGTATGAAATCCATATGATTCACCTTTGATTAATAGAGCTCATTAACTAGATACTTAGAAAACAAATCTGTTTTTTCAGAGATTCACAGTGTAGACTCTGGGCACCTGGGAACCCAACCCTCCCTGAGCAGCAGGCCAAGGTGCTGGATCCATCTCATTCTGTCCCCCTGGGCTTCTGAACACAGGTCCCTGAGCCTCCCAAATACCTTAGCTCTTAAATCTAACATTTGTCTACTTCCTGATGGGCCAAAAAGTTTTGGGTTTTGCTTTTGTTCAGATGTTTGAGCTCTGCATCTTGAGAAAGAGGTCACCACTTGAGGGATCAGCAGAAGGAACGCTAGGACGAGCAGCCCTGCCCCCAGCGAGGACCATGGCACTCTTGGCCAGCAGACCCATCTGGCCTAAGGCCCTCCCTCTCTTCTCAGACCCATATGTGAAGGTACCAAATTCAAGAAGCCCATGGAGACACCCAATCCCCCATCCCAGAGAAGCATAAGTTGGACTCAAACACAGCTGACACAATCTACCCTGATTCAGGGAAGAACAGTATTGCCAGGAACCTCTGAAGAGAGCATCCAGAGTTCTCTACTTGGCCACTGCAGGTGGAGGGAAGCTTAGAAGTCACCACAAGAAGTCTTGCAGATTCCCCAATTTCTGGCCCAGATACACGGTCTTTTTCTGAATCACTCAGTCCTTTATTCATTAAGCGTCTACCCCATGCCCAAGAAGTTTCTGAATGAATGTCACAGTGCCAGTAGAATTCTCTAGAATTCACAGTGTATGCAGAATTTTCTAGACCCAAAACAGGAACATCAGAGTGCTGCTGAAGTGCCCCAGAGGACATCTTGTCCTGGCTTGCCTTCTTTGCTGCCCCAATACCCACTCTGTCCTATGCTGAACTCTTCCATTTCAATGGATTTAAATGCCGATATGCTGATGACACCCTCATTTACACAGCCAGTCCTGATTTCTTCTCCCTCAGAGCTCCAAACTCATATTTCCAACTGTTTACTTGACATCTTCACTAGGACACTTAATAGCCATTTCTATTAAAGAGGTTCAAGACAGAACGAGTTTCCCAACCTACATTCCCAATTTTTCCTTTCCCAGAATTCCCCATATAAGTAAGTAGGGCATTCTTTTCCCAGTCACACAAGAAAAAGCAAAGAATCATTGAGGTAAATCATAATCGTTCTCTTTTCCTCACTTACAAGTCCTGTCGATATAGATGGACATAAACATCTTGTCAAGATAATTCAGTTCTCCACTTTGCCTGCCACTTCCTCATTTAAGACATGAGCATCTCCTACCCAAACTACTTAAGTAGCCTCCTGACTAGTCTTAGCATTAACATTCTCCAGATGAGACCAAAGTGGTATATTTAAAATACGTAACATATCGTGGTGATGTTTACCAGCTTAAATCCTTCAATAGCTTCTCAACTACCTTAAAATAAAATCCAAACCATTCACTCTGACCTACAAGACCTTAACTCATCTTACCCCTCATGACTTCTCTAAGTTCATCTTATGTTCATTCCCTTCCACTCCAAAGTCAAGAGGTGATCATCTCTGTATCTTTTTATTACAAATTTAAGTGTCCCTTATCTTCTTTAAGATTTAGTTATTTATTTTAGGGAGAGAGAGAGAGAGAAAGCACACATGAATGAAAGTGGGGAGAGGGGCAGAGAGAGAGAGAAACCTCAAGCTAACTCCCTGCTGAGCTGAGCGTGGAGCCCAATGTAGGGCTTGAACCCAGAACCCTGAGATTGTGACCTGAGCAAAAGTCAAGACTCAGCCACTGAACCAAATGACCTTCCCAGGTGCCCCTAAACTTCCCTTATTCTTGAAAGACTTAAATATGATACAAGTTAAAAGCATCCACTTTCTTAAGCATTATTTTTCATTACTCTCACTCTGATTAGTAAACCAAAGCTTTGGAAATACTTTTCTGCTAACTGGAGAGTTCTTTAGACCAAGGATAATAGGGGAAGCTTCATACCAGCACATTTTTGGGATTTGGAAAAGAACAGAGAAACCTGTGTGAAGCATGATTTTTATCCCGCAGCAGATTTCCTAATCTATTTTCCTAATCTATTTCCTAAATTTGTAAGCTTATGAATAATTTATTAAACAGTCTGAATCTGCTGTAGAGAGAATTTTTTTAAACCTCTACTCTTTGCCTTCAACTGTTCTATGACAAATCTTCCATTTTCCCCCCTTTGTGGAATCTCAGGCAGATCCAAAGCCTTGGTTTAAAACTTTGTAATCACATTGAATTGAACACTCACTTCCTCCTAACCCAGACTGATTTAGACCTGAATGACCAGGAGTGATGGGATTGGGTTTGCCTTTTATAGCTCTCCTCTCCCTGCTCAGAGTCACTCTCCCTTCTGGTGTGCTAGGAATTGATGCTTCTGTTGTTCTATCTTAAGCAATGGTTGCTGCTTCTCCTTCATGGCTATCTGTGTAGTGGGGGCTCAGACAGTGGCTCCTCTGTGGGACCCATGTTCAAGTCTTGTGGAAGGCCCTTTTGGAAGCGGCCTCTGAACTACAGAGTTCCTTGATGTAGGAGATTCATTCTTGCCTGGTCTGACCTCTTCTTACTCCCATAAGTTCCCACCTTGGTGATCTATTCCAAACTGTCCAGTGGGGAGTTTCCCTTACCTTCTGGCCCTCCCTTTTGAGGGATACACCTGAGACAAGGCTCAGTCATGGCTACTTTGCTGTGTCTACTGTTCTATGAGAAATCCGCATATCCTTGACTATTCGAATTATGGGAATTCAAATTGTCACCTACTATTCCACTTTCCACCTGCACTTCAACTCTCTTATCCCCCCTGCACCCATAGGCACGGAAACATGCCACCCCTTACTCTTAAACCATTCATCTGGAAGTAAGATGTTAGTTTCCACTTATTCCAAGCCCCCCAGTCACTATGAATAGTTCTCCTGGACCATGCATTGTTTGGTGTTGGGGGTAGAAAATCCCCAGAACTTCCCAAATAGTTCAGTATTCTTTCTTTTTATTATTGGTGTAAAATTGACACGCAATATCCTATTAGTCTTGGGTATACATCATAGCCATTCAATATTTTTATACATTAAGAAGTGATCCCTTTGAGAGGTCTAGGTATCATCTATCACCACACAAAGTCATCACAATTATTATTGACTATATGCCCTATGTTGTACATCACATCCCCATGACTTATTTGTTTTATAGCTTAAAGTCTGTACCTCTTAGTCCCCTTCACTATTTCATGCCTCCCCAATCTTTTTCCCCTCTGGTAACCAACAGTTTCTCCCCTGTGCCTATGGGTTTGATTTTGTTTTGTTTTGTTTGTTCATTTTTTTCATTTTTTTAGATTCCATAGGTAAGTGAGATTATTTGGTATTCGTCTTTCTCAGTCTGACTTATTCCACTTAGCATAATACCATACAGGTCCACCCATGTTGTCAAAAATGACAGGATCACATTCTTTTTTATGGCTGAGTAATATTCCATTGTGTATATATCTATCTATATCTATATCTAAATCTTTATCTATATATATCACATTTTCTTTATTCATACATTAGTTGATGGACATTTGGACTACTTCCATAGCTTAGTTATTATAAATAATGCTTCAATGAACACATGAGTGCATAGATCTCTTCAAATTTCTGTTTTTGTTTTCTTTGCAAAATACCCAAAAGTGGCATTGCTTGATCATATGGTATTTCTATTTTTAATCTTTTGAGGAATATCTATATTGTTTTCCATAGCAGCTGTATAAATTTAAATTCCTATCAATAGTGTATGAGTTTCACTTTTCTCCATATATACACCAACACCGGTTATTTTTTGTCTTTTTGATAATAGCCAATCTGATGAATGTGAGGTGATGTCTCATTGTCATTTTGATTTTCATTTCCTTGATGATCAGTGATGTTTAACATCTTTCAACATGAAAAGATGCTTTTCACCTGGTCTGTTGGCTATCCATCCGTCTTCTTTGGAAAAATGTCTATTCAAGTCTTTTATCCACTTTTTAATCTTTTCTGTATTTTTGATATTAAGTGGCATATGTTCTTTATATAGTTTGCATGTTAACTCTATTGGATGTATAATGTGCAAATATCTTCTTCTATTCACCAGGCTGCCTTTTTAATTTGTCAGTGGTTTCCTTCACTGTGCAAGAGCTTTTTAATTTAATGTAGTCCTATGTGTTTGTTTTAGCTTCTGTTGCCATTGCCTGAGACTGCTTCCCAAAAATATTCCTAAAACCAATGTCAAAGAACTATCTATGTTTTCTTCTGGGGTTTTAATGGTTTCAGGCCTTACATTCAACTCTTTAACGCATTTTAAAGTAATTTTCTATATAGTATAAAATAGTGGTCCAGTTACAGCCTACTTCATATAGCTGATCTGTTTTCCCAATACCATTTATTGAAAAGACTGTCTTTTCCCCCATTGTATATTCTTGCCTCCCTTGTCATATATTAATTAATCATGTATGTGTGGCTTTATTTCTGTACTCTCTATTTTAGTCCATTGATATTTGTGCCTGTTTCATGCCAGTATGGTACTGTTTTGATTACTGTAGTTTTGTAGTATATTTTGAAATCAGGGATTGTGTTATTTGCAGCTTTGGTCTTCTTTCTCAGAACTGCTTTGGCTATTTAAGCTCTTCTGTGGTTCCTACAAATTTTAGGATTCTTTGTTCTAGTTATGTGAAAGATGTCATTGGTATTTTGATAGGGATTGCATGGAATCTTTAGATTGCTTTAGATCGTGTGGACATTTTAGCAATATTAGTTCTTCCAATTCAGGAGTGTGTGTATTTTTTCATTTTATTTCTGTCATCTCTAATTTCATCATTGTCCCCTAGTTTTTGAGTACAGGTCTTTCACCTCCTGGTTAAATTTATTCCTGGGTACTTTATTTTTTTATGCAATTATAAATGGGATTGTTTTCTTAATTACTATTGCTGATGGCTCATTAGTAAGGTATAAAAATGCAACCAATTTCTCTACATTATTTTTTATCATGTGACTTTACTGATTTCATTTATTAGTTTTAATCATATTTGGGTGGGATCTTTAGGGTTTTTCATGTATATGAAAAATATATCTGTCACCTGCAAATTCTGACAATTTTACTTCTTCCTTTCACATTTTTTTATTTCTTCTACGTGCCTAATTGCTCTAGCTAGGACTTCTGGGCTATGTTGCAATAAAGTCATAAGAGTGGGCATCCTTGTCTTGTTCCTAATCTTAGAGGAAAAGCTTTCAGCTTTTCACTGTTAGTTGTGCATGATGTTAGTTGTGGGCTTATCATATATGGTCTTTATATTGAGTTATATTCCTTTTATATTCACTTTGTTGAGAGTTTTCATCATAAACTGATGTTGAATTTTGTCAAATGCTTTTCTGAATATTTCTTATTTCTTTATTGAGATAGGTTTTATCACTATGAACTTCCCTCTTAGAATTGCTTTTGCTATGTCCTATAGATTTTGGAAAGTTGTGGTTCTATTTTTATTTGTCTCAAGGTATTTTTAAATTTGGTCTCTGTTTTGTTTGTTTGTTTTGTTTACCCATTGGTTGTTTAGTGGCATGTTACTTAGCTTCCACATTTTTTCCCTTTTACTTCTTGTAATTGATTTCTAGTTTCACACCATTCTGGTCAGAAAAGATGCTTGATATGATTTCAATCTTTTTGAATTTACTGTGACTTGTTTTGTGGCCTAACATGTGATTTCTCCTGGAGAATATTCCTTGTGCACTTGAGAAGAATGTGTATTCTTGAAGTTGAAGTTCTCACTGTGTTCCTCCATTCCTCTCCTCAGTTCAGTGAGCATTTTTATGACTGTTACATTGAACTCTTTGTCAGATAAATTACTTATCTCTGATTCATCAGGGTTTTGTTTTTCCCTATAGTTTTATCTTATTCTGTCATTTGTAATTTATTCCTCTGTCTTCTTATTCTGCTTGTGTCTGTGTTTGTTTCTATGAATTGGGCAGAACAGCTACATTTCCCAGTCTTGAAAGAGTGACCTTGTGCAGGAGTATCCCCTGTGTAGATTGCATGTGCTTGGAGCTGACCAGCTGGAGCTGAAGCGCAGTGCTGGGTGGGTGGGCCAAGGCATACAGTGTTGTGGCCTGCCTGGTGAGTAGGCTAGAGCTGGTGCAGGCACACTCAGGGGGTTGGGGGGGTGGGAGGGAGGAGGTTTCCAGATCACAGTGCACCAGTCTGCTTTGGCAGGATGGTTGGAGCTACTGCAGTCTGTGGTTCCCAGGGCATACCATGCCAGGGCCTGGACAGAGATTTGGAGCTGGAGTAGGTGCGGGCCAGGGGGTCCCAGGATACTCTGTGCCAGAGCAGTCCTAGCAGGACAGCTTGAACTGGGGTGGACAGGTGACAGGTGAGCCACACCACGGCCACTTTTCCAGGATGGCTGGATCTGGAATTGGTACAGATGGGGATGGGGCAGCTCACATCACACTGTGGTCACGTTGGAGGCATAACAAAATCCAGTGTGCACTAGGGGTCCAGGCATGCTGGGGGAACCCTAGCAGGCTAGCTAACGTCCCTGGACCCTGCTCCCACCCACACTATCAAGGTGGAGGGGGAGTATAAATAGTGATTGTTGGCACCTTTGACTCTGGAGAGAGTTCTAGCAATATCATCTGCTGTGTCCAATGCTCTAGGGTGAATAAATGGATTTTCTTCACCTATAGTCTAATTGCCTTTTAAGCCACTTTTTTTTAAAATTTTATTTTTATTCTTTGCCCAAGGGGTACAGGTTTGTGAATCATCAGGCTTACATCTTTCACAGCATTCACCAAAGCACAAACCCTCCCCAATGTCCATAACCCATCCACCCTATCCCTACCCTCCCACCCCCCAGTAACCCTCAGTTTGTTTTGTGAGATTAGGAGTTTCTTATGGTT
>LNAC01001177.1:173821-290622 GCA_002007465.1 Ailurus styani | reverse complement strand
TAGGGTAGCTCCATTTTCAACTTTTTGAGGAATCTCCATACTGTTTTCCAGAGTGGCTGCACCAGTTTGCATTCCCACCAACAGTGTAGGAGGGTTCCCCTTTCTCCGCAACCTCGCCAACGTCTATCGTTTCCGGACTTTTTGATTTTAGCCATTCTGACTGGTGTAAGGTAGTATCTTGCTGTGGTTTTGATTTGTATTTCTCTGATGCCGAGTGATGTTGAGCACTTTCTCATGTGTCTGTTGGCCATTTGGATGTCTTCTTTGGAGAAATGTCTGTTCATGTCTTCTGCCCATTTCTTGACTGGGTTATTTGTTTTATGGGTGTTGAGTTTGAGAAGCTCTTTATAGATTTTGGATACTAGCCCTTTATCTGATATGTCATTTGCAAATATCTTCTCCCATTCTGTCAGTTGTCTTTTGGTTTTGTTGACTGTTTCCTTTGCTGTGCAAAAGCTTTTAATCTTGATGAAGTCCCAATAGTTCATTTTTGCCCTTGTTAAGCCACTTTTTTTTTTCTGTGCCCTACAGTGGGCAATGGGGTTAGTCTGTGCATGGGCCCTTCAGTGATATTTCTCCCTACTGCAGTTTGTTGCACTGGCAGTGGGATTCCCATCATTAGTATATCTCTATCATACCTTTCCTCTCTGTGATTCTTCTATTGTTTGATGTGCAGAAATGGTTAATCAGACCTCAGTTCTTCTTTCAGGAGGAAAATACGTAGGTGTGTATTTTGTGGGATCACAAAAGGAAGAAGTTCATGATTTTCCTACCATCTTGGACTATGCTCAATTATCTCCTTCTTATACATGCTGTTTCAGGGAATAGAAAATGAGGTAAATCTAGTGTAACCTTGTATCAAAGCTGAGCAAGGATAGGACAAAAAGAGCAGATGGTCAAGCAATCTCATTTGTGGTCCAAGAGTCAAGGAAAAGATAAAATAATAATTTGTTAAATGTAGTATATATCAAACCAAGCATGTTTGTATGTTAGATCATAATCTAGGGATTAGCTCAAGAATGCAAGGATAACTCAACATCTTAAAATCTTTTTGATATAACACACCAATAACTACAGGCAAAGAGAAAAATGTATGATCATCTCAATAGATGCGTACATAATTCAGGAGAGGCAGGGCGTGCTACGATACAGACAAACCCCAAATTCTCAACAGCTTAAAATAAGAAGGGTCTACTTCTTATCAAGAAAAGTCCAGGTTAGTAAATTAAATTAAATGTACTATATATCTATATCTATATCTATCTACATAAATATATGCTGTATATATAAATTTACTGATTATGCAATGTGTATCAGACTAAATATAGAAAAATTATAAGCCATCTACTGTTTTACAACCTTGAAGTAATTGTGCTGTCATGGGAAGAGCACTGGACCACAAGTTAGGAGTTAGAAGACCTGAGTTATATAACTTCGGGCAAGTTATTTAATCTACGTGGGGCTCAATGTTTCCATCTGAAGAAATGGGTGGATTAGACTGGATCATCTGTAAGCTTCCTTCCAGCTCTGACAGTTTTTACATTTCAGCCTCAACTCCATCACTGAGGCTGATGTGATACGGCCATCAGTTTCCAAGCACACTTAGGTTTGTAATTCTTTTCTACTTTAAGCTGCTTCCGCATTCCTTTTTCTTTCATTTTCTGGCCATGCTTACAGAGCAGCAGAAACCATAGACTCCCCACTAGTAAACATTTTAGTTTTGGATTCATTTGTAAAGAGTGATGTCACCCAGAAATGCCATCCATAAGTGACCCTCAGTAAAGCTGACTTGTATTTGGGATTTCCGTCATGCTTAGCTTCTCCTGACAAAATGCTCATTTCCGTTGAATTGGCTATGAATGTGAGAAATAGCCCCTGTCCTAGAAAAGGTCAAGGAAAAACATTTTCTAAAACCTTAGGGAAAAATACACATATTGGAACACAATTGAAATGTAGTCCTATGGAACAGGACGGACCTGGGAGTCCCCTTGCAGGGAAAGCTGACTCCACTTCCTTTGTGTCCTGAGCGCAGGCCCTCCAGGGAGCCTCTACAAGAGTGCGTTAATGAGTATGAAGAGGAAGTTCAGTCTATGCAATCAGACCAGGAGGCAGAACCCTCTTCTGGCACATTAGGACCCTCAATTTCTTTATCTGAAATAGCTGGAGATAATGAATCTTACCTCATAAGATTGCTGGGGGATCAATATGGTAACGCTGGTTCACTTAGCAGAGGACCTGGTACATGAAAGGACCGATACAGAGGTTAATTCCTTTCTTTCCTCAATGTTTTGATAAAATAGCCTTAGCCATACCTGAAGAACATCTTATCATCTAAAACAACTAAATTGAAAAGGCCTGGAGTACATGGTTAACTGGAAATGGCAAATGTCAGGGCTTCCTGTTGACACTAGCACCATGAAAAGCCTTCCGAATTTGGCACCACTTCCAAGAGATACAAAGATCATTTGCAGCCGCATTTATAAAGATCTTTGAGCTCCTTAGGAGAAAGATTAAATACAGGCAAGATTCCATTCCTATCATTCTTCAGTGGAAATGTCATGCTTAACCACATCCAAACTCTGTAACGTGTTCTTATTTTTCTTTCTAGCCATGTCCCCATGAGAGGTCTAGGTTGGTATTTAGAAAAGATGTGTCTGTCACCACAAATCATAATGAGATCCAATACAGGACAACTTAGAATAAAGAAGTGAAAGAGAAGGATAGATGGTGAACATAAACTCCTCCCAGGAGCAGATCTGAGAAGAGACAGGAGTGCGCTCTTAGAGAAAATGTGCATAAAACTCATGGTCATGGGTGCCTGGGTGGCTCAGTCTGTTAAGCATCTGCCTTTGGCTCAGGTCATGATCCCAGGACCCTGGGATCAAACCCTGCTCAGCAGGGAGCCTGCTTCTCCCTCTGCCTGCCACTCCCCCTGCTTGTGCACACACTCTCTCTCTGTCTGATGATAAATAAATAAAATCTTTAAAAAAAATCACAGTCATCTTACCTTGCTCAGGAGTTAAATTTAATTATGTTATAATGCCACTGCCTTATTCATTTCTCTAATGCATTATCAAGGACAGTCAGAGCCCTTTAGTGATCTAGAATTGATTAATGCTCATTGGCATTGCAAGCCAGGTTGGAGTAAATGAAAATGCACCCTTTCAGCACTCCAGGGGGATAGAATAAGAGGTATTTATATTTGAAACCTGAGCTTATAATCTCATTCATAGAATGATTGAGAGAACAGCAAAACTGCTGGCAACTGACCATGGTCATTATGGAGGGTATTGCTCCCTGTCTGTCCATCCTTGTGTGTTTCAGGTTGACACTCCATTATCTTGCCTTGACACATCCAGGAGTTATCTGTTTCTCGAACCAAGATGTAGCTATTTGCCTAAGGTTTCTTTCTTCCAAGAAGCTTGATGGGGCTAAATTTAAGACCTATAAATTATAGTTAGAAAACTGGAAAATAAAAAAGAAGCATAAACAATTACAAGCCTATAGGTAAGGGAAGAAGAGAGAAATAACATTCAAAAAACTAAGGGAGAGAGGGCAAGAATTCTATAAATTGCTTCCATGAAGAACAAATGAATAAAACAAATGAAGAAAAAACTGATAGAAAGATATACAAGCAAAATAAATTGACTTGTCTTATGAGATGACTTTCTTCCAAGTATGAGATGTCTGGCAATTTTGATGGAAGTTATTTTGGAAAATTTTTCATCTGTGGACATTATAATAAATACACTTTGTCTTCTCAGGGAAAGGAAAAATGAATGCTTTTTTTCTTGTTAATTGAAATATGAATCTGATTGTTTTAATCAGAAATATCCTGTACCATAATACAATATACCTAATTCTTTTAAGAGAACACAGAGAAGGGCATGTATAAGTTGATATTACAGTGTATCTCAGAAACTGCTCATCCCTCCAGTCTTGTTTTCAGACATAATTTGAGTGTTATAAGAAATGAGCCAAAGATAGAAGACTTCAGTCCAGAAACATAAATAAAAATGGGCTTAAGAATATGAAAAATATGTCCTAACTAATTTACAAGATTAATGTAATTTCAAACTACACTGACAATGGATTTAATGCAAACCCTATCAAAATCTTATCCACCTTTTTTGGACAAATTTACAAACTGGTCCTAAAAATTTATATTGAAATTCAAGGGGCCAAGATTGTCCAAAACAATCTTTAAAAAAAAGAACAAAGTTGGAGGATTCACACTTCCTCGTTTCAAATCTACTACAAAGCTATAGAAATCAAGATAGTTTGGCAATGTCATCAAAACAAGCACATAGGTCAAAGAAATAGAATTGAATCCAAAATAAAACCCATACCTTTATGGGCAATTGATTTTTTTTAAAGATTTTATTTTTAATTTAATTTCTACACCCAGCATAAGGTTTGAACTCACAATCCTGAGACCGAGAGCTGTATGCTCCATCAACCGAGCGAACCAGCACCACTAGCCAGTTGGGTTCCCCCCCCCTCTTATCACAAGAAATCCCAAAGGTTTTGTTTTATTTATTTACTTATCTTAATTGATCCAGTTTTTTATTGAAGTATAGTTGATGTATAATATTACATTAGTCTCAGGTGTAAAACATAGTGATTTAGCAATTGCATACATTACAAAATGTTCACTGTGATTGGGGAGTTACCACCTGTCACCATACAAAGTTATTACAATATTATTGACCATATCCCTTATGCGATACTTTTCATACCCATGACCTATTATTTTATAGCTGGAAGTTTGTACCTCTTAATCCTGTCACCTACTTCATCCATGCCCCACCTTTCTTCCCTTTCACAACTGTGAGTTTGTTCTCTACATTTAGCGATCTCTTTCTATTTTTGTTGTTGTTGGTTGTTTCTTCACTTCCTTTTGTTCTTAGATTTCACATATAAGTGAAGTCACACAGTATTTATCTTTCTCTGTCTGATTTATATCACTTAAAATAATACACTCAAAGTCCACCTATATTTTTGTGAATGGCAAGATTTCAGTCTTTTTTGTGGCTGAGTAATGTTTTTATGACTGATTATATACATATCTTCTTTATCCATTTATCTATCAATGGATGCTTAAGTTGCTTTAATATCTTTATTATAAATAATGCTGTAATAAACATAGGGAACATATGTCTTTTCAACTATTGTTTTTGTTTTCATTTGGTAAATAGCCAAAAGTAAGATCACTAAATCAAATAGTACTTCTATTTCTAATTTTGGGGGAACCCTCCATACTGTTTCCCAGAGTAGCTGTATCAGTTTACATTCCCACCAACAGTGCACGAGTGTTCTCCTTTCTCCACATCCTTGCCAACACTTGTTTCTCATTTTTTTGATACTGCCATTCTGACAGGTGTGAGGTGATAGCTCATTGTGGTTTTGATTTGCATTTCCCTGATGACTAGTGATGTTGAGCAGATTTTCACATGCCTGTTGTTATGGCCAATCGATTTTTTGATAAGGATGCCAAGACCATTTAAAGAGGAAAGAATGGGGCCCCTAGATGGGTCAGATGGTTAAGCACCTGCCTTCAGCTCAGGTCATGATCCCAGAGTCCTTGGATCAAGCCCCACATTGGGGTCCCTGAGCAGTGGGGTGTCTGTTTCTCCCTCTCCCTGTACTTTTCCTCCCTCCACCCCTGCTCAAGTTCTCATTCACTCTCTCTCAAATAAATAAATAAAATTTAAAAAAAATTTTTAAAGAGGAAAGAAGAGCTTATTCAACAAATGATGCTGGGACAACTAGAAATCATACACAGAGAATAAGGTTGAATCTCTATATCACACCATTTACAAAAAGTAACTCAACATGGATCACAAATTTCAATGTAAGAACTCCAATTCTCTAAGAAAAACGTTAAGAGTAAATCTTCAAGGCCTTGGGTTAGGGAGTCTTTTCCTAGATATGACACCAAAAGCAGAAACAAACAAACAAAAAATAAATTCCTTAAGCTTCTTGAAAATTTATAACCTTTGTGCTGAGAGGTTATCAAATTCTGCTTTCCGTTTAGAAAATGGCTTGGAAGTTTTTCATATTACTAAATATAGAATTAGCACATGGCCCACCAATTGCACGCATAGGTATTTACTCAAGAGAAATAAAAAAATATATGTCTATATAAAAACTTGGACATAAATGTCCATATCAGCATTTTTCATAATAGTGAAAAAGTAGAAAGAACCCAAATATCTGTCATCTGATGAATAAATGAACAAATGTGGTATACCTGTATAATGACAAATTATTTAGTAACAAAAAGAAATGAAGTACTGATGAGGCTTAATGGACAAACCTTGAAAATAATATGATAAGTATAAAAACTCCACTGCCAGTGATCTGATTCCACTTCTAGGAAATGTCCAGAACAGGCAAATCCATGGAAACAGAATGCAGATTTGCGATTGCCAGGGCCTGGTATCATGGTAATGAGAAACAACTGATATGTATACGGGGTTTCTTTTTGAGACGATGAAAATATTCTAAAATTACAGTGTGCTAATGTTGGCAAAACTCTGTGAATATGCTAAAGTCCACTGAACCGTATACTGAACTCCTATCTTAAGATGGGATCAGGAAGGAGACAAACCATAAGAGACTCTTAATCTCATGAAAAAAACTGCGGGTTACTGGGGGGTGGGAGGGTAGGGATTGGGTGGATGAGTTATGGACATTGGGGAGGGTTTGTGCTATGGTAAGTGCTGTGAAAGTTATAAGCCTGATGATTCACAGACCTGTACCCCTGGGGCAACTAATAATAATAACAATAATAATAATAAAAATAAATAGGTGAATCTTATGATAAATGAATCATATCCCAACCATATACCAACATAGCTGTTGTTGAAACAAAACAAAACAGCTCAGAGTCCACAGTCTCTCATATTTTGCCTCCCCCTCTGATTTACCCCAATTCACTTTTCCTTTCCTTCTCCTAAAGTCCTTCATGTAATTCCTTATGCTCCACAAGTAAGTGAAGCCATATAATAATTAACTTTCTCTCCTTGACTTATTTCACTCAGCATAATCTCCTCCAGACTCATCCATGTTGATACAAAAGTTGGGATTTCATACTTTCTGATGGCTGCATAATATTCCATTGTATATATGGACCATATCTTCTTTATCCATTTGTCTGTTGAAGGGCATCCTAACTCTTTCTGCAGTTTGGCAATGTGGACATTGCTGCTATGAACATTGGGGTACTTATGGCCCTTCTTTTCACTACATCTGTATGGGGTAAATACCCATAGTGCAATTGCAGGGTCATAGGATAGCTCTATTTTTAATTTTTTGAGGAATTTCCACACTGTTTTCCAAAGTGGCAGCACCAATTTTCATTCCCACCAGCAGTGTAAGAGGGTTCCCCTGTCTCCACATCCTCTCCAATGGTTGTTGTTTCTTGTCCTGTTCATTTTGGCCATTCTTACTGGTATAAGTTGTATCTCAAATGTGGTTTTGATTAGAATTTCCCTGATGGCTAATGATGATGAACATTTTTTTCATGTGTCTGTTAGCCATTTGTATGTTTTCTTTGGAGAAGTGTCTGTTCATGTCTTCTGTCCATTTTTTGACATGATTATCTGTTTTTTGGGTGTTGAGTTTGAGGAGTTCTTTATAGATCTTGGATATCAGCCCTTTGTCTGTAGTGTCATTTGCAAACATCTTCTCCCATTTCTCTTTGTTTTATTGACTGTTTCCTTTGCTGTGCAGAAGTTTTTTATCTTTTTTTTTAAAAAATTTTATTTATTCATTTGACACAGAGAGAGAGATTACAAGTAGGCAGAGAGGCAGGCAGAGAGAGGAGAGAGGAAGAAGCAGGCTCCCTGCTGAGCAGAGAGCCCGATGCGGGCCTCGATCCCAGGACCCTGGGATCATGACCTAAGCTGAAGGCAGCGGCTTTAACCCACTGAGCCACCCAGGCGCCCCAGAAGTTTTTTATCTTAATGAAGTCCAAAAAGTTTATTTTTGCTTTTGTTTCCTTTGCCTCTTGAAAGAAGTTGCTGTGGCTGATGTCAAAGAAATTACTACTTATGCTCTTCTCAAGGATTTTGGTAGATTACAGCCTCACGTTGAGGTCTTTCATCCATTTCGAGTTTATCTTTGTGTATGGTGTGAGGAGAATGGTCGAGTTTCATTCTTTTATATATAGCTGTCCAATTTTCCCAGCACTACTTATTGAAAAGACTGTCTTTTTTCCACTGGATATTTTTCCTGCTTTGTCAAAGATTAGTTGACCACAGAGTTGAGGATCCATATCTGGGCTCTCTGTTCTGTTCCATTGGTCTACGTGTCTGTTTTTGTGCCAGTACCATGCTGTCTTAGTGATTACAGCTTTGTAATATAGTTTGAAATCAGGCAACATGCCCCCAGCTTTGTTTTTCTTTTTCAACATTTCCTTGAGCCTGGTGGTGGGTGTTAAGGAGGGGATGTATTGCATGGAGCACTGGATGTGGTGCATAAACAATGAATCTTAGAACACTGAAAAATAAAATAAAATATAAAACAAAACCAAACTACAACAAAACCTCTGAGTTTCCACCAGACTGTAAAAGATTCAAAAGCTTGGTGAAAATGTGTCACATGTGCAGACATGTGTTGAAACAGGTCCTTTCACATATTACTGGTGGTGATGCATGTAAACACAGTGTCTACAGAAGAGAAATTTTCAGTGATTATCAAAATTAAATATCTGTCTTTTAAAAAAACGATTTTATTTATTTGACACACAGAGAGCGAGATCACAAGTAGGCAGAGAGACAGGCATAGAGAGAGGAGGAAGCAGGCTCCCCGCTGAGCAGAGAGCCTGATGCAGGGCTCGATCCCAGGACCCTGAGATCATGACCTGAGCCAAAGGCAGAGGCTTTAACCTACTGAGCCACCCAGGAGCCCCTAAATGCCTGTCTTTGGACCCAACAATCCAATTCCAAGGAATTAATTTTGCATATAGAACTTGCACTTACACGAAATGATGTATGTATGAGATTACTCATTGCAGTAATGTTTGTAAGAACAAAATGCTGTAAATAACAAAATTGTCCATCAATAGAGAACTGAATATTTAAACTATGGATGTCCATAAAAGGGAGTAATGTGTAGATATAAAAAATGGGGGGAAAAAGCTATTGTTGGACTGATAGTCAAATCTGTCCAAGGTATATCAAGTAAAATACAGGGTATATTATGTAAGATTATATTAGGTTAATAATCAGCATCATTAATCATTAAATATTCACTCCTACCACCTTGTGGGAAGAAGCTACTTCCCCACCCCATTGACTCTGTACTGTATCATGCGACTTCTGTTAACCAATGGCATATGGACGGAAACAAGAGTGACATTTGTAAGCAAAGAATTTAGAGGCATTGTGTGTTTTTGCTAGGCTCCCAGGAGCTCCTGCCATCTGCCATGAGAAGAAGTGCAAATAGCTACTGCAGCCTGAGCGTGGGGCCCAAAATGAGAGACATGTGGAGCAGACCTGGTTCAAACCCAGCCAAGTCCAGCTAGTACCAGAAGAGCTACCTTGAAGCCACAGCTGACCCCATACATCCAGAAGCAAAAGTTCCTTGGTAGAACCCATTGACTTTTGGAATCATTTATTGTCACAATAAAAGCTGCTATCCAAAAGGAAGTAAAAAGAATGTATGAAGTTTATTTACTTGCAAATATAAAAAAATATATAAAATATATTTGCAAGGCTACAGGAGAATCTAATAACACAGGTTGACCCTGGGGAACTGAGTTGGGTGGCTGAGTGACAGGGTGGCATGGAGGATTTCCACAGTATAGCAGTTCAGACATTTTAAATTTTGACTAAGGAAGTGAATAATACATTCAGAACATTACATAAGAGTCAGTTATTTTCAGAAATTCTTCTAAATCAAATAGATTTTATCAAATTGAGTCACCCACAGCATAAGGCCAAATTATTCTAAGAAGCTAACATTAGATAAAGGAAAAAAACAAGTGGCCAATGTAAGAGGTAAAAGATTTATGTAGCTGCCCGAGGCCTGGTGGCACAGGCCATGAGAGGCAGTGGAAAACTGCTGAGATAGCTTTCTCTTTTGTTTCCAACCTCTCCACCAACAACAAAGCAGCAGTGTATCTTTTGGTAAGCCATTTAACTGCTTTGGGCCTAGTATCTGCGTTTGTTAAATGAGTAGGAGTTTTGTAAGACCTCTGACAGTAATCAGCCATTTCAATTCTATAGATGACTTAATGACTGGGAGGAAATCATCACAAAATTTTTGTTAAATAATATACATAGAGCGAAGTCAACCTGCAAAAACATAAAAATAGCTATCTTGTTTAGTTATAGGAGGATAATTTCACCAACTGACTTTCAAGAGATGAGAATATTGAGGTATTTTCCTTAGAGTGTGAATGAGTTTGTGTCACATTTTTTTCTTCAAATTTATGATTTCAAAAGATCTCAAAAATCTTAACAAATTATCACAAAATTATCACCCAAACCATGGGATATTATGTATTTGGTACACCATGTAACAGCTGATAATGAATTCTACATATGCATATTGTTTCTAAGTAACTCAGCTTTAGACATTTAGCAACAATTAAAAGGTGAAAATCTACAAACCACCCTTAATCATGCTGAGTTTTCTTCACTCTTCCATAGCTCTCTTGTTTACTCAGAGACTCCAATAACTCAAAAGCTGTAAATTCTTTTTTTCAAGGCGATAGCATCAAAATTAGACATTAACCTCAAGCCAAGAACTGTTTCAGTCCCTTAGGACTACACTTTATCCTTATAAAAGAAGCCAGGCATGAACGTTTTTATTGGTTAAATAGGTAGCAAGAGAATGGAAGAGAAGCAAGGGACAATAAATCAACTTCTTTCTCTCTAGGGGAAGTGAGATTGGTTGGCACACAAGGCAACAAACTAGACCCATACCCCACTCTTGTGTGCAAACACAAACACAAACCTTCTAGACCAATGAATAGAACTAATCTTATATATACTTAGAGAAATGTGAAGGACTACAGAGTAATAGAAATTCCATCATTTCAGAGTTTTTCCTTTGCATTGCTTGCCATAAAATGTCTTTATAAGATAAATACCCTTAGGAGGAGTTGCTTATGGAGAAACTGGAAGTCTTAGTGAGCTTTGTAACAGAAGGCTTCTCCAGTTTGATTCACATCACTTCTCCAAAATAATGTGCTATTACTACCTCCAAAATCCCAAAGAGTTCAATAAGATCAGGTTATTAGGATTTACTACCTAAGGTTTTATACATTATCTTATGGTACCTGTCCTAGATCTAGTCTAAAGCAGTTCTATAAATATCAAACAACAGTTATTACCATATTTCAAAAGTATATCATAATACTAGCAAAAAAGTGGGAGTATTATAGGTTTTACAGCCTAATGTTATTCATTTATTGTGATAAACTTTTACATGATGTTAATTCCATACCATATTTTGCTACTTCATTGCATCTTCACTCTTGACAGTTTTCCCTGAACTCAGAAACTGGGATCACTTTCTTTTATTTTTAAACCAATTATTTCAACATTCATACTCAGTTGAGATATCTTCCTACATTCTAAGTAATCTCCACACCAAATATGGGGCTCAAACTTATGACCAGGTGATCAAGAGTCAGATGTTCTACTGATGGAGACAGTCAGGCACCTGAGGTATCTTCCTACATACTAAATTCTTAGGAAAAAGTGGAGATCTTCTTGGAGAAACCTAGATCAACAACCTTTTCCCCTTGAAGTAAAGGTAACTCATATTTCTGTTACCAGGTACGACAGAGCAATTTGCATCAGACCAATAATCTCTATTAGAATGACTAGAAAAAATTGTAAAAATTGAATATTTGCTGAATAGCATAGTACAGTTGCCAAAGGAGAAAGGATCAAAGCAGCCAAGATTCTGGAGAGCAAAACACTGCAGAAAGGTAAGCTGGTGTTTAGTAGCCAGTCTAAATGAAGGCCCCTGTCAGTTCTAGTTAAAGACCAAGAGGCTGATAATTTGAGCTTTTCCCTGGCAGGTGGCCACAGCTGGAGGACAGTAACCAGAAGACACTGTGTAAGTCTCACACACTGGAGAAACAATGTTGGAATTTTGTGGAGGCAGCATTTCAGAGAGTAGGGCAGAGTGGAAATTCTGGTGAAGAGCCACTTTCCCTCTAGGAATTGCCTATTTCTAAAACTGAATGTCTTGGGAATCTGTAAACCTGAGCAGAAATCCCCTGAAATTCAGAGTAATACTTCTGCGGTCTCACTGGGATGTTGATACAGGAAGTAGAGTTCAGAATTTGCTAGGGTGGAGGCCCCCAGTGAATATATCAGGCTCTCAGAGGAAATCATTGAAAATCTACATCCTAGAATTTGGCATGACCCAGAGGTAGACAGAACCTTTTCAAAAATAAAACATAGCCTTGAGTCAGCACACTCCCTGAATGGAGAATAGTTGTAATTCCCCCTCTTTATATGCCCAGCAGAAGAAAAGGAAAAACCTCTATGGAAAAATAGAAACTGTGGCCAGTGCAATGTTTTATGTACAAAGTCTATCTTTTAGTTTTAAAAGATTTACTAAGCATGCAAAGACACAGGAACAAATTATTATAAGCCAAAGAGGGGAAATAAAACAATAAACAGACCTAAAGACAATCAGATAGTAAGTTGACAATTAAGAATTTCAAAGTAACAACAATTAGCATGTTCAAGAATATGGAGGCAAAGAAGGAGAAGAAAATAGAATAAAAGATGGAGACTTCTAACATAGGGTTGAAATTTATTTAAAATATACGTTCTGTAATAGAAACTAAAATTGAAAATCAAATGTGCATCTTAGCAGCAGTTTTGGCATAGCAGAAGATAGGATTAGTGAACTGGAAGACATGTTAACAGAAAATAATCAAACAGAAGCACTGGGATTAAAAATGAAGAGGAAATACAGAAAAGAGTGGTGGATATTATGAGCTACAGTGAAGAGTTGTAATGATTAGATAAAAGAAGGGGAGTATTAAAAATACTAGGGGGGGGAGGCATGAGAATTTTCCAGAACAAATAGAAGACATTAACCTACAAATCAACCACCAGCCTAGACTTCTGCAGCCAGCAGAATTAGGCTTCAAAAGTGAAAAATAAGTTTTCTCAGATAAACGATAACTGAGGAAATTTCTCACCAGTAGTCCTGCCTTATGAAAACTGTTAAAATTCTTCAGAAAGAAGTGCTATAGAAGAAGCACTGTAAACCACAAGCTAAAGAACTCAAATAAGATGTAAGCACCTAATACATCTAATAGTAAAGGATTTCCTTACTAAAGATAAAGGAGGGTGCCTGGGTGGCTCATTCAGTTAAGTGTCCGCCTTCAGCTCAGGTCATGATCCCGGGGTTATGGGATCGAGTCCCACACCAGGCACCCTGCTCTGCAAGGAGTCCACTTCTCCCTCTGCTCCTACCCCCACTCATTCTCTCAATCTCTCTCACTCTTGTGCTCTCTCAAATAAATAAATAAAATATAATTTAAAAAAGAAAGATAAAGGAAAAGCCTATATCAGCAAAAAGAAACACAATACATTACTTTAAAATGACAACTCAGGGGCACCTGGGTGGCTCAGTTAAGCTTCTGACTCGATTTCTGCTTGGGTCATGATCTCAGGGCTGTGAGATCAAGCCCCATGTCAGGTTCTGTGCTGGGCATAGAGCTTGATTAAGATTATCTCTCTCCTTCTCCCTCTGTCCCTCCTCTCCCTCTCTCCCTCTCTAAAAATAAAATATAAAATAAAATAAAGTAATAAAATACAGTGAATTCTCAGCAGAAACAATGGAATCCAGAAGATAACAGAATGATAATTTTAAGGTCTTAACAGAAAATAATTGCCAACTTAAAATCCCATAACCAGTGAAAATACCCACTAAATATTTTTAAAAAGACATTTAGACACACACACACACACACACAAACTAAAGACTTTGTTGCCAGAAAAGATGGAAATGAAAAAGAAATCAAGAGCATTAGAAAGGGCAAACATGTTTGTAATAAATAAATAAATATGTAATTTTTAATAAACAACACTCTATGAGATTAAAGTACATATAGAATTAAAAAGCATGACAGGAGTAACAAAATGTTGGCAGGGAGTTGAATGGAATTGGAATGTTTTAAAGTTCTAACATTGTTGGGTAAATAGTAAAATTAATCATTTTTATTGGACTGTAATAAGCCAAGGGTGTATATTGCAATGTAACCACTAAAAGAATAGTGAAAGAATATATATATATGTATATACCATGCTAATAGAGAAGTAAATGGGATAAGAAAAATACTGTATGAAGATAGTAGTGTTTTAAATTAACTAATAATAAAGGAGACAGAGGAAAAAAAGATGAGGTCAAATAGGGAAAAAAGTAGAAAGGTAAAAATAGGGTTGCCTGGGTTGCACAATTGGTTGAGCATCAGACTCTTGGTTTCAGCTCAGGTGGTCATCTCCGGGTCTTAAGATTGAGCCCCAACAGGCTCTATGCTCAGCACAAATTCTGCTTGAGATTTTCTCCCCTCTGTTCCTTCTGTATCTCCTTCTCTCTCTCTCCCTCTCACTCTCTTTCTCAAATAAATAATCTTTTTAAAAAGGTAAAAATAAATCTATACCCATTAGTAATAGCAAAAATGTAAATGAACTGCAACTGCATACTGAGACTATGGTTGTCTAACTGGATTAAAAAAAGAATAGTTTAACTATATGCTACTTACAAGAGACACACCTTAAAAATATAAAAACACAAAAGGATGCAAATAAAGGGGTGAAAAAGTATATACTAGTAACTAGATAAGAGGTGGTAGAACTATATTAAACCCAAAAATGTACACTTTGAGCAAAAGGCATTACTCAAGAGAAAGATTTCATAATAAATATTAAATATTTATAATTAAATAATATAATAAATAATATAAATATTAAAATAATATTAAACAATAAATAAGAATTATTTTGCACATATCAATTGAAACCATGCAATCAAAAAGAGTGAAATGAATATTTAAAATGTTAAAAGAAAAAAACCCCACCAATCTAGGATTCTCTATGCAGCAAAATTATTCTTCAAATGTAAAAGAGAAATAAAGACTTCCTCATACAAACAACAATTGAGGGAATTTATTACAAATAAATATGACCCAAAAGAAATTCTAAAAGAAGTTCTTTAGAGAAAAGGAAGATTATGTAAGTCAGAAACTCATATTTACATAAAGAAGAGTGTTAAAGAAGGAGTAAATAGAGGCAAAATAAAATATTTTATTATTCCTAACTGATCTAACATAACAGCTTGTTCAAACAATAATAGCAATGATAATGACTATAGCTTGTAAATGAGTGAAATATATGACAGTAGTGTTGTAAAGCATGTGGGGAGGAAGAGGGAGCATTCTTTTATGTTACCTACACTATCCATTAAGCTGTATACTGTTCTTTGAAAGTGGACTGAGAAACACAAAGCTGTATATGGCAAACTCCAGACCAACCACATGAAAAGTTTTTAAAAGAATTATAACTGATGTGCTAAGGGAGGAGAGAAAAATGGAATCCTAAAACATGCTCAGTCAAAATCAGAGAAGGCAGAAAAAGAGTGGAACACAAATAAAAGGGACAAAGACAAGCACAATGAATAGAAAATAGTTACAAAGGTAGTCATGTTATCCTAACTATATAAATAATCACTTTAAATAAAAGTGATCTAAATACACCAATTAAAAGACTATCACAGTCTGGATTAAAAAAGCAGGACCCAAATAAATGTGTCTATAAGAAACCCACTTTAAACATAAAAATACAAGATTAAAAGTAAAGGGGTAGAGAACGATATACCATGCTAACACTAACTTTAAAAAGAAACCATATAGTAGCTATGTTAATTTCAGACAAAGCAGATTTCAGAGGAAGGAAAATTATCAGGAATTAAGAGGGCATTGCATGATGATAAAGGGGTCAATTTTTCAAGAAAATATAACCATTTTTAACATGTATACACCTAACAAATGAGCATCAAAACACATGAGACAAAAACTGGTAGAATTGCAAGGAGAAATGGAAAAATCTACTCTCATAGTAGAAGACTTCAACACCTCTCTATCAGTAATGAACAAGTACAGAAAACAAAAAAATAAAGATATCATCGGACCAAACAGTACTGTTAATCAGTTGGATCTGATTGATACTTATAGAATACTTTACCCAACAACAGTAGAATGCACATTCTTCTCAAGCTCACATGAAAAATTCGCCAAAATAGACCACAACCTGGACCGTAATACACACCTTAAATTCAGAAGAATAGAAACCATACAAAGTATGCTTTCAGACTATAATGGAAAAAGAAATTGAAAATCAATGACTGAAAGAAAGCTAAGAAATATAAATATATTTGGGGATTAAACAACAACCTTCTTTTTTATTTACAGAAGAGGAGGGGGGAGAAAGGGAGGAGGGCAGGAGAGAATCTTAAGCAGGTTCTGCACCCAGTGTGGAACCAGACTTTACAACTGAAATCGTGACCTGAGTCAGAATCCAGAGTGAGATACTTAACTGACTGAGCCTCCTGGGCACCCCTAAACAACGCACTTCTAAAGAACCCATCATCAAAGAATAAGTTGCAAGAGAAATTAAAAAGTAATTTAAATAAAAATGAATATAACTTATCAAAATTTGTGGAATGTAGCAAAAGCAGTACTTACAGGGACTTCATAACATTGCACGCATACATTAGAATAGAGCTAGGGGTGCCTGGCTGGTTCGGTCAGTAGACAGAGCAACTCTTGATCTTAGGGTTGTAAGTTTGAGCTCCACGATGTGTATAGAGGTTACTTAAAATTTTTTTTTAATCTAAAAAAAAAGAATAGATGTAAAATCATTTATTTAGAGCTTCTATTAGACAAACCAAGAAAAAGAGGGGCAAATTAAACCCAAATTAAAGAGGAGAAAAGATATACTGAAAATCAGAGCAGAAATCAATAAAATCGAAACAGGAAATTAGTGGAGAAAATCAACAAAACTAAAAACTGGCTTTGACAAGATCAATAAAATTGATAAACCTCCAGCCAAGATAACCAAGAAAACAGAAGAGAAAAATATGACTATTATCAGAAATGAAAAAGGGACCATAAGTACTACTGGTGTAGACAATAAAAGGAAAAAGTATAATAAACAAATATTATGAACAAGTCCATACCCATAAATTTAATAACTTAAAAAGTAATGGACCAATCCTGTGAAAGACACAATCTACCCAAACTCACACAAGAAGAAATAGATTAGCTGAATAGGCTTCTATCTACTAATGAATTGAATGAAGAGTAACTGTCCAAAACAAAACACCAGGCCCAGATAGTTTCACTGGTGAATTCTACCAAATATTCAGAGAAGAAATTATACCAATTCTCTATAATCTCTTTCAAAAATATAGAAAGAGGGAACATTTTTTTCACTCATTCTATGTGGCCAGCATTACCCTAATAGCAGAAGCAGATAAAAGCATTACAAGAAAGGAAAATTAAAATGAACTTATAAATCCTCAACCAAATTTTTTGGAGGATTTTATTTTTTATTTTTTTTAAGATTTATTCTTATTTTTATTTTTTAAGATTTCATTTACTTATTTGAGAGAGAGAGAAAGAGAGAGTAAGCAAGCATGAGTGGGCGGCAGAGACAGAGGGAGAGGGAGAAGCAGACTCCCTGCTGAGTGTGGAGCAGGATGGGGGGCTCAATCCCAGGACCCTGAGATCATGACCTGAACTAAAGGCAGATGCTTAACCATCTGATCCACTCAAGTGCCCCAAATTGGGGGATTTTAACATGCCCTCTTCATTTTACTAAGAGGTAAAATAATAGAAACAATGTAGAAAATGTGAACATTATATATTTTACTTACAGATATCAGTATGTCCAAGAATTACAGAATACACATGAACATTTACCAAAACTTTTCCTATGCTGCATCAGAAAGTGTTAGTATTGGAACTGGAGGGTATTGTGCTGAGCGAAATAAGTCAATCAAAGAAAGCCAATTATCGTATGATCTCTCTGATATGAGGGGTGGGGGGTCGTGGGGGGTAGGGAGGGAAAAATAATGAAACAAGATGGGATCGGGGAGGAGACAGACCATAAGAGACTCCTAATCTCACAAAACAAACTGAGGGTTACTGGGGGGTGGGAGGGTAGGGATAGGGTGGATGGGTTATGGACATTGGGGAGGGTTTGTGCTATGGTGAGTGCTGTGAAAGATGTAAGCCTGATGATTCACAGACCTGTACCCCTTGGGCAAAGAATAAAAAAAAAAAAAGAAAGCATTAGTATACTTCAAAGAATTGAAATAATTGAGAGTACACCCTTTACTTGTAGTGCAATTATGCTAAAAATCATCAACAAAAAGACAACCAGAAAATTTCCAAATGTTAAAAATATTAATCAAAATACTTCTCTTTTTTTGGTAGATTTTATTTATTTGATAAAGAGAGAGTCAGAAAGGGAACACAAGCGGAGGAGTGGGAGAGGGAGAAGGAGGCTCCCCACTGAACAAGGAGCCTGATGCAGGGCTCTATCCCAGGACACTGGGATCATGACCTGAGCTGAAGGCAGACCCTTAACGACTGAGCCACCCACGCACCCCAATCAACATGCTTCTAAATAACACAAAACTAAAAAAGAAATTTAAATGAATATTAGAAAATGTTTTGAATTTAATTTCAATGAAAATATTTCATGCCAAATCATGGAATAAAGCAGAAACAGTGCTTAGGGAAAAAAGAATGTATAGATTTAAATGCATATATTAGTAAAGAGGAGAGGTAAAAAATAAATAATCTAAGATTTTACCACAATAAATAGAAAAATGAAAAATCAGAGAAAACAAGTAATAAATATAAAAACCAAAGTTGATTAAATGAAAGCAAATGTACAACAGAAGAAAATTAAAAATTTAAAATCAGAGTCTATGAAATGAAAAATGAAATTCAAACAATAAACTCAAGATCCTCTAGCAAGACTGGATAAGATAAAAATAAAGACAGAAAGCAGAAATACCAATACCAAGAATAAAAGAGAAGACATCACTATAGACCCCACAGGTAATAAAAAATAATCAATAATTGATTGAAACATTGAAATATTTTTCCCTGAGACCAGGAATGAGCCAAAGATGTTAGGATTGTAAGAGAGGTTCAAACCAAAGCAATATGGCAACAAAAGGAAATAAAAGACAATATGCCGTGGAAAGGAAAGAACATGACTCTCATTATACACAGACAATATGTAAAAAACACAAAAGAAGCTGCAGACAAACTGTTAAAATTAATAAATATACTTAGCAAAATGTAACTGACACATATGTCTACTTAACTTCTGAGAATTTAATGTTATATCTGGCTTTTCACTTTCCAGAAACTCATCATGCTCATTAATAAGAGGGAGCCCAGTTCCATGGCCACATTTCCCATTGTTGACCCTGACCTACAGAAAAGAATACCATCAAGCTTCTCAAAGATTTTGTTCCCTCCTTTCCTTTGCAAATGCACTGGCCTTGTTGGAATGAATGACCATCGTCTGACTGCATTGCCAAGGGACGGGATTGGGGTTCTACACATAAATCTACCCTCACACTATACCCCTGAACTTACCCCTTCCTCAATCTTAGACCAAGAAGATTTTGGCATTCCTATTTCATTTTTTCTAGGTCATTGCGATACCTCGACTTCAAGGGGTCATCCCAACAAAGTATAAGAACCAGCTTCAGGCAGTTATCCTCACCAGTATGTCAGCCCCAAGAATTTTTATGAGGTGTATACCCCATATTTGGCATACATGTCTTTTGAGGGCAGAATATTACATTTTAAGTCATGAGTAAATACCTACTGTGTCAATAAATTCTTCCTTATCCATAAATATTCTCCAAATTCCTATTAATACATATTAGTCATGTACTACATTTCTTTGACATGTTTTCTGTTTTTCCTGAAACAGGTTGTGATTTCCTGCTCAGGCTGTGCTGAGGTCTGCCCCTCTTTATTGGCCTGAAGCCAATGAGGGGTTCAGAGGGTAGAGCTTAGGACCCTAACATCATTGTGTAATTCACCTCATTCAAATGAGACAGTTTCAAGGAAAGAAAATTTACTCTTCTATGGCAAAGGAAAGAAGTCTGCTTTCCCTGCCAGGAGGGCTGGAGGAATTTACAGGTATAAGATGATCAGGTTAATCCACCTAAGTGTCTCCATCCTGGGTCGCAGGGTCTACTCTTCCTTTATGATGGCCCTGACTTTGACACAGGAAACTCATCAAGGCTATGCAGTCAGCCTCCTTTGCAATTAAGCCACATTTAGAATCAGATCCCAGACCCGATATTTCAGCAGAGCATGGCCTGAGGCTAGAGATGACTGTACTCCCCTTGAAAACTTATACAAAGGATCCCTAATATTGACAGTATTTCTTGGGTTCGCAATTATTCCAGGCTTATTGTTCATGTTTTTTTGTAAGATCTTCAGTGCATTCAAAAATACTTACCTCTTACCACAACCTTTTTAATTAATTCTTGCTCTTATACCATGTGGTACAGCATCTACTGATCTCATTTTTTCCCCTTCCACTTACACCTTGTCCCACTTAAATGTACGTGAAAGTTTTAGTATTTATGTTCTAATTGCCAGAGGGGTTTTAGCATCACACTTAGTCCAACAAAAGAGCTTGGATAGATGGGAAGACCACCCTCAAAACCCCATGCTGAGTATCTGCTTTCCAGAGTCACTCCTTGTACCAATTGTTATAACCCAAGCTTCCTGGAAAACAGAGCCAAAGGCTAAGCTTAAAAGCTAATGCTTTGTAATTGTAGGAAGTACAATTCAGCAAATTACAAATGGAGGGAAAAGAAAATGAGGGAAAATAAATACAGAGTGGTACGTGGCCAAGTTGCTAAGCCTCCAAGAATGCATTGTTCTTTTGCTCCTTCATGTAGGATGTCTCAAGGATATTGGAACTATTTTTCTGTGGAACAGTTGATCATAGGGAAGAAGGAAGAATATGGTATCTGCTGGTTCCCTCCATATTTTGTCTCTTATTAGTCAAGTTTTATCATACGGGACATTTGTTCCCCTGTACTTTCAGGTTATGAGAAGCTGTTGGGGAAGCCAGTCTCCCAGGGCAGCATTTCATCTGAGTCCAGGAGGGGTCAGAGAAGCCAGAACCTCTGGATCCCATCAGGCTAGGTTTAGAGACCAGAGCCCTGGTGGTTTCCACCGTCCTGGGGACAATGGAGGCTGCCAGAGACTGGTCCCCCTCAGGGGTGACTAGGACTCCCAGCGGTGTTGACAGTCCAAATAGCATCAGTCTGGGTTTTCTCCATTAAGGAAGTGGCCAAGTGTTTGAGAAGCAGGAGAGGCCAAGCAAATTGGGGAGATAAAAAAATTGATACTAATATATATACCATTTAGACAACTGTCTACTGAGAATCTCCACAGGAATGGAGATACAACTGGTGTGTCCAAAACTGAACTCAAGTTATCTCTTCTTCTCCTGTGCTCCAGCCAAGGTGAATACCACCATTTACTCACTTACCAAGACACAAAACTAGGTTTCATCTATCCCAATGCCCTCTCCTGAAAATCAACCCCCATGTCTAACTTCCACTTCCTGAAAATTGCAAACCACTGTCTCTAAAGTATTACTCCTACCCTCATTCAAGTGTGTATTGTTTCTTACCTGGAAAATTACAAGTTCTTAATTAGTCTTATTGTCTTTATTCTTGCTTCCAGATATGCCATTCTCCAAATCAGAGTATGGGGGAAATGGTGAAAGTAGGGTAGGAATTAGGAGCACACACTGTGGAGTCAAACTAAGTTTGATTCTAGTTCCTTTACTTATTGGTTGAGTGACCTTGGGTGAGTTAACTAACCCTTCTTTCCTTCAGTTCCCTGACACTTTTGGTATACAGCCATGGCCATATAAACAGGTTGTCTAAAGTGAGGGAGTATGATCTATGTCTACATCTATTTATGGAATCACCGAGGAGCAAAGTGTCTTAAGGGTAGGAATTTACTTTAATGTTGTTTTAATTTTGCTTCCTCCTTGATGGGAAGATGTTGGTCATGGTCTTGTCTTGTGAAAGTTTAAGGAAGATCGTGTGTGTGGGCATTATCTGTGCTATAAAAAGTCCTCCATTTCATAGCCTTCAACCTTTTTCAGGTGACTTATGTGATTGTTTCTGAGAGTCATGCTCTTTCTAGGGCTGAGACAGTGCTGACACAGTCCCTTGAAGTGAAGAGTCAGGTGATCCGAGTGCTTTGCAATAACTTTTGATCCTCTCATTTGTGCTGTAAATGCCTGACTTATGAGGTGAAGAGATTGCAAGAACAAATGAAGAGTGTTTTCAAAACTGAAGTAATTTTAGATTTCATTTTATTTAAGATATTTGTAGGAGGAAAGTCATTTACAAAAGTATGTTGAAGGAGCTGAGTAACTGCCAGGGTGCTGAACCTACCAGAGGTGAAGATGAAATGGACGGTTCAGAGATTATGTGAGGGAAAGGCATGATTTAGGATCATACACTGGCAAACATGGAGGGGCTCTTAGGGGCCATTGGCTCCAAACTCCTCATTTTGTAGATCACATTAGCCCAGAGGAAAAGAACTTGGGGCCAGTGGTTCCCAGTTTAGCTCAGTTTCTGTTACACCATATTATCAATTTCCTAGGGCCTCCATAAGACATTATACCAATTTCCTGGTTAAAGACCACAGAAATTTATTCTTGGTAAAGTTCTGGAGCAGAGAAGTCTGAAATCAAAATGGCAGCAAGGCCACACTTTTTCTCTGAAGACTTTAGAGGACAAACCTCCCTTGAGTCTCCCAGTTGCTATTGCTTGTGGTCAGATCAATCTAATTTCTGCCTCTTTCTTCACATGGCCTTTCCTTCTGTGTGTGTCTCCAGGTCTTCAGCTCATCTTATGATACTCATCATTGGATGTGAAGATGATTTCATCTTGAGATCCTTAACTAATTGTATCTTCAAAGATCTTATTTCCAAATAAGGTCACATTCTGAGGTTTTGCACCCTTCCTTGACATGAAGATTATTCATGGATCTAAAGGATGGGGTGCTGGATCCTCCACCTCTCCCCAGACATTAGGCCATCTCCTCAGTTTCAAATGGAGAGGGTAACATTTTTCTCACAAGAACTGAGGGTTGTAGTGGGGATAAAGTGGGGTAATCCACGTGGAGCACTTAGCCCAGAATGGACACAGGAGTAGGGCTCAATATATATTAGTTGCCATTAATTAAAGCCATCACTGATACTTTGGAAGGGTTCATGTCATACATAAAATAAGACTCAACGACTATGTGGAGAGTGCCATCCAATAGCTAGCTAGTTATTTCCAGTCAGGTCACATCTTCTCTTACTCCATTTTGGGAAAGGCCCAACCTTGATGCAAATACTCCCAGTGGCACTTTTTTTGTGTTTTGTTGACTTCTACCTGATCTCTCTGGCTCTTGGCACTTTATTGTGCTATCAACTAGTATGAGATCGACATTTGGAGATTAAGCTCTAGTATCTGGACTATAGCAGAGAGAGCATAAATGGGCAAAAATTCTAGGGTAAAGGGATCCAGGGCCTGGGCTTGAAAATCTGACTGCTCTGGGGAACCTCTTAAAGACAGTATCTGAATGAAGCAGCTAGGTCTTGCCAGAAAAGCATGCTCTAACCTCAGGAAATGGCTATCAGGATGGAAAGCTGGCATCGGAATCAGGAAGACAGATGAATCCTAGAGTGGAGTCCAATGGTGGCAGTTTGATGTCCAATTACAGCATCTTAAGGAAAATCATGGTGAGACACTGGGAAGGGGGCTGAGGTGAAGAGGCATCTACTGAACCATGGGATCAGGACTGTACCTACTCTAGTACCTACTCTAGTGAGACTGTGTGGCACTATCCAGATACCCCTTCACAATGGAAACACTCATCCCCCCCATCCCAGGGAGGGAAACCTGCTCTCCCCTCCCCCCCTGCCAGCAGCTCTCAGGGAACCTGCTTAAGCTAAAGAAAGCCTCCTACCCAAGGTCACACGTCCTCCCTAGAAACAACCCATAGCCAATGTCTGGTCCACGAGGAGGGCTTTAAAGGCCTGATGCTTTGCCTCGGGCTGGACAACACAGAAGGATCATCCCAGCTCTGAGACCCTACAGGATCAGCTAAGGTTTCTGTTACAACTGCACAGCAGTCCAAATTCCACTCGACCCAATATTGCTTCTTTTCTTCCCCCACTGCTATGATCCCGAGAGGAGTCCAATAAAACTCTTGCATGCAAATTACCCTTCACAAAATCCCAGAAAAGCAGGTTTTAACAGTCATTTTATAGATGAGAAAAACTGAAACTCCCAGATCAGCAACTTCTCCAAAGACATACAGCTGGTAAGTGGCAAAATCCTGGTATTAAACCCGAGTCCGTGCAGCCCCAAAGCCTTTGGTTCGTTCACTCTCATCTCTGCCTTCAGTGAGTCACCAGCAATAAAATGGAGATCAAACATTTTCAAAATGGTTAAATAGGAAGCCAAACATGGTGTTGTATGGGCAAGACTCCCTTTATGCTCTCCTGCTTTGCCCTGTTATTGGGGCCGCAGTGTTTTTTCTTGTTATCTCTTTCAACATTGGTTGCTAAATGTTTGTTTTCTTTTATTAGCCCACTGTATGCTTAGGAACAGGCTCCAGTTTCCTAATTGTGTTTGTCTAGTTCCATCTACGCTTAAGCCATCTGTTCTGCTCAAGGTGAATGAAATTCTCCCCATCCCCCTGAGGTTTCCCTACTTCTTACTTGATAAAGGAAGCCAGACTAGGTGATTCAATGTCACCAACCTCATCTTTACTCTCCTCCTCCTTCCCATCATCACCAACAGGAAAACACTGAGAGGGAACCTTAAGAAGCAACATGATGGCCATTTCCATACATGTGAAAATTTGTCATGTGATAGCAGCAGCATATTCGTCATGTTTGGATTTAGAACTATGATCACAGTGAATCAGGGGAACGTTGCAGTTCACCAAACAGAAAATTTTTCCAGTTTTATTGAGAAATAATTGACATACATCACCATATACATTTAACATGCAGGGCATGATTTGTATATATTGTGGAATGATCACGACAGGTTCAGCTAACACGTCTTCTCATACAGAGAACAGTAAAAAGAAAAGAAAGAAAAGAATAGAGAAAATTTTCTCCTATGTTGAGAACTCTTAGGATTTATTCTCTTATCTTTTCTACATACTGTAGTTATAATCATCATGGTGTATATTACATCCCCAGTACTTATTTATCTCATAACTGGCCATTTGTACTTTTTTGACCATCTTCCTCCAGTTTCCTGTCTCCTCATTACCCATCTCTTAGTAACCACAAGTCTTATCTCTTATTCTATGAGTTGGTTGTGAGTTAGGGTTTTTTTTGTTTTGTTTTTGTTTGATTGTTTGGTTTTGGATTCCACATCTAAGTGAGGTCATACAGTATTTCTCCGTTGACTTACTTCACGTAGCATTAATTCACTCAAGGGTCCATCCATGTTGTCACAAATAGTAGGATTCCCTTTTTATTGCTGAATAATGTTCTATTGTGTGTATCCCAACTTCTTTATCCAGTCATCAATCCATGAACCCTTAGGTTGTTTCCATAACATGGCTATGACAAATAATGCTGCTTGGAACACGAAAAGTGAAGGTATCTTTTCAAATTAGTGTCATAGTTACTTTTGGATATATTCCCAGAAGTAGAATTTCTAGATCATATGGTAGTTTTTCTTTTAATTTCTGGAGAATTCTGTATACTGTTTCCCATAGGGGCTGCACTAATTTATAATCCCACTTACAGTCCACATGAGTTCCCTTTACTCTACAACCATGCCAGCATTTGTTATCACTTTTCTTTCTTTCCTTCCTTCTTTCCTTCCTTCCTTCCTTCCTTCCTTCCTTCCTTCCTTCCTACCTTCCTTCCTTCCCTCCTTCCTTCCCTCCTTTCCTTTCCTTTCCTTTTCTTTTTCTTTCTTTCTCTCTCCCTCCCTCCTTTTCTTTCTTTCTTTCTTTCTTTCTTTCTTTCTTTCTTTCTTTCTTTCTTTCTTTCTTTCTTTCTCTCTCTCTTTCTTTCTTTCTTTTCTTATTTCTTTCTTTTTCTTTCTTTCTTTCTTTCTTTCTTTCTTTTTTCTCTCTCTCTTTCTCTCTCTTTCTTTCTTTTCTTTCTTTCTTTCTTTCTTTTCCTCTTTCTTTCTTTCTTTCTTTCTTTCTTTCTTTCTTTCTTTCTTTCTTCTTTCTTTCTTTCTTTCTTTCTTTCTTTCTTTCTTTCTTTCTTTCTTTCTTTCTTTCTTTCTTAAGGGTAAGGGCACAGGAAGAGGGTGAGAGAGAGAAAATATTGCAGAGCTCGATCTCACAACCCTGAGATGATGACCCGAACTGAAATTAAGTTAGGTGTTTAACTGACTGAGCCATCCAGGTACCCCTCTCTTGTCTTTTTGTTGATGTCCATATTCTAACACGCATGAAGTGATATCTCATTATGGTTTTAGTTTTCATTTCCCTGAGAGTGATATTGATCATCTTTTCATGTACCTGTTGGCCTTTCATGTATATTGTATGGAGAAATGTCTAGTCAGGTCCTTTGCCCATTTTTAAATTGGGTTATTTTTAGATTTTACATATTTATTTACATTGCTATAGAATTGTGTGAGCTCTGTATGTATTTTGGATATTAATCCCTTACCAGATATATGACTTGGAAATATTTTTTCCCTTCCATACACTGTTTTTTCACTTTGTTGATGGTTTCTTTGCTGTGCAGAAGCTTTTCAGTTTGATGCAGCCCCATTTGTTTCTTTTTGATTTTGTTGTTTGTGCTTTGTGTGTCATGTTCAAAACATTACCAGGATTCATGTCAAGGAGTTTTAGTCCTGTTTTCCTCTAGAAGTTTCATGGTTTCAGATCTTACATCTAAGTCTGTAATCTACTTTGAGTCAATTTATGTGAATGGTGTAAAATGGAGTCCAGTTTCATTCTTTTACATGTGAATATCCAATTATTCCAGTACCATTAATTGAAAAGACAATCTTTTTTTCATTGTCTATTCTTGGCTCCCTTGTAAGTATCAGTTGAACATATATGTTTGGACTTATTTCTTGGCCATCAATTCTGTTCCATTGGCATATTTGTTTGCTTTTATGCAAGTACCTTACTATTTTGATAACTATAGTTTTATAGTATAGCTTGAAATCAGGAAGTGTGATACCTCTTTCTTTGTTCTTTCTCAGGACTGGTTTGGCTATTTGGGGTCTTTTGTGGTTCCACATAAATTTCAGGAGCACTTACCTACTTCTGTAAAGAGTGCCACTGGAAACTTGACAGGGATTGCATTGAATCTATAGATGGTCTTTTGTAGTATTGACATTTTAACAATACTAATTCTTGCAATCCATGAACAAGGGATACCTTTCCAGTTGTCTGTGTCTTCTTTAATTTCTTTCATCACCGTCTTGTAGTTTTCGATGAAGAGAATTTTCATCTCTTTGGTTAAGTTTATCAAATGTTTTACTGTTTTCAAAGCTTACAAAGGGGATTGATTTCTTTTTATTTTCAGAAATGTTATTTTTAGTTTATAGAAATACTACTGATTTTACATGTTAATTTTGTATCCTGCAACTCTACTGAATTCGTTGATTAGATCTAACAGTTTCTTGGTTGAGTCTTTAGGCTTTTATGCATAAACTCATGTCACCTGCATATAGAGACAGTTTTACTTTTTCCTTTCTAATTCTGACTGCCTTTTATTTCTTTTTCATTTCTGCTTGCTGTGGCTAGGGCTCGCAGTACTATGTTTAATAAGAGTGGTGAGAGGGGATACCTTGTCTTCGTACTGATCTTAGCAGCTGGCCTTCATCCTCTCACCACTGAGTATGATGTTAGCTGTGGGATTATCATATATGGCCTTTATTACATTGAGATATGCTACTTCTATGTCTAGTTTGTTAAGGGTTTTTTTTTTAATTATATATGGGTGTGGAACTTTGTCAAATGCTTTTTCTGTGTCTTTTGAGATGATCATCTAATTTTTATCTTTCATTTAATAATGTGGTATATCATGTTGATTGATTCATTTCATTCTATTAATGCAGTTTATCACTTTGATTGATTTTGCATCTTAGGGATAAATCCCACATGATCATGGGGAATGATCTTTTTAATGTGCTGCTGAGTCCAGTTTGCTAATATTTTATTGAGAATTTTTGCATCTATATTTATCAGGAACATTGGCCTGTAGCGTTCTTTACTACTAGTGTCTTTTTCTGGTTTTGGTACCAGGATAATTCTGGTCTTGTAAAATGAGTCAAACAGGATTTTTGAACCAAAAAGATGTGACTTGATTTTCTGTTTCTGTACATACTAGCTACATAATCTTGAGTAAATTGCTAAACTCCTATATGCAATCTTTTTATTTGTAAAACAGAGCTAATAATAGTAATTATTTTGTGTGTGTGTCTGAGGATTTGTTGATATATACATGAAGGACTTAGTCCAGTGCTGTAAATATGGCAAATGCACTGTCAAAGTTACCTACTGATATGTGGAAGTTAAAGGTGAAAAATTTGGGTTGTTCATAAGAAATATACTAAGTGATATTTAGAGCAGTTCAACAAAGAGATAAGCTGAGTTCTGGCAGAAGACAGTTCTAAGAATGTCTTGAAAGAGTATTTTTCATCTTAGGGATTTTTTTGTTGTCTGTTTTGGAGTTTAAAAATAAATGTTTGAGTTGTCCTCTGACATGTACAACAGGTTGCTCAAATCCATGGACTGGCTGAATAAACATACAGCATGCTTTCATGATGTTTGTTCAGTATGAGGTAAAAAGGGACAATAATACTGATCCTCCAGTGATCAAAATTTTACTCAAAAGGTGATAACTCCCTGTATTTCCAGGATGCCTATGTTTAGACACACTGTGGCGTTGAGAGAGAAGTCCTGGGTTTAGATGTGTATAAAAAATGTATAAAGAAATTGGGGTGAGCCGGGGGAGGAGCAAGATGGTGGAGGAGTAGGAGAGCGATTATCATCAGGTCCCAGGAATTCACCCAGAGAGCTATCAAACCATTCTGAACACCTACAAATTCAACAGGAGATCGAAGAGAAGAAGAGCAGCAATTCTAAGAACAGAAAATTGACCACTTCCTGGAAGGTAAGATGTGCGGAGAAGTGAATCTGAAGCAACGGGAAGATAGACCCCGGGGGGAGGGGCTGGCTCCCAGCAAGTGAGAGAGCAGCGGAGCACAAAATCAGCACTTTTAGAAGTCTGCTTCACTGAGGGATGTCACCCCAGAGGCTAATCGGGGGGATAAAGCCCTCGTGGGGACAGTGTGGTCTCAGGACCCACGGGGACACAAAAAGACCAGGGGTGTCTGAGCACGACCGAGCTCCCAGGTATCAGAGAGGAGAAGCCGATGGGAGAGACAGAGCTGAGCTGAGGAGGTGTCTCTCAGCTCGGCGTTACCTTGGGCCATGGTCCAAAGCACAATTGGGCCACTGCTCTTTGAGCAGGGACCCCACAGGTGGCAGATCTGGAGAGATCCCCTCCCTCCTCCTCCGGGAGGAGCGGCACAGGAACATGCTGCAGGAATCTGCTGGGTTTGGAGATTCTAAACGGGGGCACGTGACAGAGATAGAAATGCTCAGTCACAGGCCGGTTGAGCTTGGAGTGTGGCCAGAGACCAGGGAGACAGGAGGGAATGACTGCTTTTTTCTGAGGATGCATTGAGGAATGAGACCCCGAGCTCTCGGCTCCTCCGGGTTGGAGACTGGGAAGCTGCCATTTTCATCCCCGTCCTCCAAAACTGTACAGAAAGCACTCAGGGAACAAAAGCTCCCGAGAGCGAACCTGAGCTGATTACGTAGCCTGGCCCCTGGCGAGGGCAGTGAAATTCCACCTCAGGCAAAGACACGTGAGAGTCACAGCAACAGGCCCCTCCTTCAGATAATCAGCATGAACATCCAGCCAAGACCAAGTTCACAGATTGCTGAGAATTGCAAAACTCCAGAGCTGGGGGAAAGCAACACAGATAATTCATGGCTTTCCCCCCACGATCCATTAGTCGTTCAAAGTTAAATTCTTTGAATTTTATTTTTTCTTACTCTTTTCTTTTAAATTTTTTCCTCTTTCCTATTTTAACATTTTTCAACTATTATATCTTATCAACACGTTTTAATCTTTTTAACTTTTCATTTTTATAGTCATATTTTAACCCCTCATTGTATTTAACCTTATTTTTTGTATACATATAGGATCTGTTCAATTCATCAGTCTAATAGATAGAGATAGAGATAGAGATAGAGTCAGAGACAGAGATAGATATAGAAACAGAAAATAGATAATATAGATAGAGATATAAATATAGATATAGATATAGGGCTTTGTTTTTTTTTGTTTTTGCTTTTGTTTTTGGTTGTTTTTGTCTTTGTGTGTGTGTGTGTGTGTGTTATTTTTTTCCCCTCTTTCTTCTCCCCCCACTTTCAGGTCTCTTCTGATTAGATTAGTGTATATTTTTCTGAGGTCATTGCTACCCTTTAGTATTTTGTTCTTTCATACATCTATTCTTACTTGCATAAAATGACAAGGCAGAAAAAATCAACACAAAAAAATGAACAAGAGGTAGCAACGATGGCTACAGACCTAATCAATGTGGACATTAGTAATATGACAGAACTAGAGTTCAGAATGACGATTATCAAGGTTTGGCTGGGCTCAAAAAAACCATGGAAGATAATAGACAATCCCTCTCTAGAGAAATAAAAACCCTTTCTGGAGAAATAAAAGAACTAAAGTCTAACCAAGTTGAAATAAGAAAAGCTATTAATGAGGTGCAATAAAAAATGGAAGCTCTTACTGCTAGGATAAAGGAGGCAGAAGACAGAATTAGTGATTTAGAAGACCAAATGACAGAGAATAAAGAAGAGGAGGAAAAGAGAGACAAACAACTACTGGACCACGAGGGGAGAATTCGAGAGATAAGTGATAAACTGATACCATAAGATGAAACAATATTAGGATAATTGGGATTCCAGAAGAAGAGAGGGTAGAAGGTATATTGGAGCAAATTATAGTACAGAATTTCCCTAATTTGGCAAAGGGAACAAGCATCAAAATCCAGTAGGCACAAAGACCCCCCTCGAAATCAATTAAAATAGGTCTACACCCCATCATCTAATAGTAAAACTTACAAGTCTTAGTGACAAAGAGAAAATCCTGAAAGAAGCTCGGGACAAGAGGTCTATAACATACAATGGTAGAAATATTAGACTGAGAGCAGGCCTACCCACAGAGACCTGGCAGTCCAGAAAGAACTGGCATGATATATTCAGAGCACTAATGAGAAAAATATGCAGCCAAAAATACTATATGCAGCAAATTTGACAATCTGGAAGAAATGGATGCATTCCTAGAGACATATAAACTACCAAAACTGAACCAGGAAGAAATTGAAAACCTGAATAGACCCATAACCAGTAAGGAGATTGAAGCAGTCATCAAAAATCTCCCAAAAACAAGAGCCCAGGGCCAGATGGCTTCCCAGGGGAATTCTACAAAACATTTAAAGAAGAATTAATACCTATCCTCCTGAAACTGTTCCAAAAAAATAGAAATGGAAGGAAAACTTCCAACTTCATTTTATGAGGCCAGCATTACCTTGATCCCCAAACCAGGCAAAGACCTCATCAAAAAGGAGAATTACAGACCAATATCCTTGATGAACACACATGCAAAAATCCTCAACAAAATACTAGCCAATAGGACCCAACAGCACATGAAAAGGATTATTCACCATGACCAAGTGGGTTTTATTCCCAGCCTGCAAGTTTGGTTTAACATTCACAAATCAATCAATGTGATACAAGACATTAATAAAAGAAAGAACAAAAACCATATGATCCTCTCAATAGATGCTGAAAAAGCATTTGACAAAGTACAGCACCCTTTCTTAATCAAAACTCTTCATAGTGTAGGCATAGAGGGTACATACCTCAATATCATCAAAGCCATCTACGAAAAACCCACAGCGAATATCATTCTCAATGGAGAAAAACTGAGAGCTTTTCCCCTAAAGTCAGGAACACGGCAAGGCTGTCCACTATCACCACTGCTATTCAACATAGTACTAGAAGTCCTAGCCTCAGCAATCAGACAACAAAAAGAAATAAAAGGCATCCAAATCGGACAAAGAAGAGTCAAACTCTCACTCTTTCCAGATGATATGATACTTTATGTGGAAAACCCAAAGGACTCCACTCCGAAACTGCTAGCACTCATACAGGAATTCAGTCAAGTGTCAGGATATAAAATCAATGCACAGAAATCAGTTGCATTTCTATATACCAACAACAAAACAGAAGAAAGAGAAATTAAAGAGTCAATCCCATTTACAATTGCACCCAAAACCATAAGATACCTAGGAATAAACCTAACCAAAGAGGCAAAGAATCTGTATTCAGAAAACTATAAAGTACTCATGAAAGAAATTGAGGAAGACACAAAGAAGTGGAAAAACATTCCATGCTCATGGATGGGTAGAATAAATATTGTGAAAATGTCTATGCTACCTAGAGCAATCTACACATTTAATGCAATCCCCATCAAAATACCAGCAATTTATTTCAAAGAAATGGAACAAATAATCCTAAAATTTATATGGAACCAGAAAAGACCCCGAATAGCCAAAGGAATGTTGAAAAAAAAAAGCAAAGTTGGCGGCATCACAATTCCAGATTTCAAGCTCTATTACAAAGCTGTCATCATCAAGACAGTATGGTACTGGCACAAAAACAGACACATAGACCAGTGGAACAGAATAGAGAACCCAAAAATGGACCCTCAACTCTATGGTCAACTAATCTTCGACAAAGCAGGAAAGAATGTCCAGTGGGAAAAAGACAGTCTCTTCAACAAATGGTGTTGGGAAAACTGGTCAGCCACATGCAGAAAAATGAAACTGGATCATTTCCTTACACCACACACAAAAATAGACTCAAAATGGATAAAAGACCTCAATGTGAGAAAGGAATCCATCAAAATCCTCGAGGAGAACACAGGCAGCAACCTCTTCGACCTCAACCGCAGCAACTTCTTCCTAGGAACCTCACCAAAGGCAAGGGAAGCAAGGGCAAAAATGAACTATTGGGACTTCATCAAGATTAAAAGCTTTTGCACAGCAAAGGAAACAGTCAACAAAACCAAAAGACAACTGACAGAATGGGAGAAGATATTTGCAAATGACATATCAGATGAAGGGTTTGTATCCAAAATCTATAAAGCGCTTCTCAAACTCAACCCCCATAAAACAAATAAACCAGTCAAGAAATGGGCAGAAGACATGAACAGACATTTCTCCAAAGAAGATATCCAAATGGCCAACAGACACATGAGAAAGTGCTCAACATCACTCGGCATCAGGGAAATACAAATCACAACCACAGTGAGATACCACCTCACACCAGTCAGAATGGCTAAAATCAAAAAGTCCGGAAACTACAGCTGTTGGCGAGGATGCAGAGAAAGGGGCACCCTCCTACATTGTTGGTGGGAATGCAAGCTGGTGCAGCCACTCTGGAAAACAGTATGGAGGTTCCTCAAAAAGTTGAAAATAGAGCTACCCTACGACCCAGCAATCGCACTACTGGGTATTTATCCTAAAGACACAAAGGTAGTGATCCTCAGGGGCACGTGCACCNGGAAACAAAGGTAGTGATCCTCAGGGGCACATGCACCTGAATGTTTATAGCAGCATTATCCACAATAGCCAAACTATGGAAAGAACCTAGATGTCCATCAACAGATGAATGGATAAAGAAGATGTGGTATATATATACAGAGGAATACTATGCAACCATCAAAAGAAACAAAATCTTGCCATTTGGAATGATGTGGATGGAATCAGAGGATATTATGCTGAGTGAAATAAGTTAATCAGAGAAAGACAGTTATCACATGATCTCTCTGATCTGAGGTACTTGAGGTGCAGGGTAGGGGGTTGTGGGCGGTAGGGAGGGAAAAATAATGAAACAAGATGGGGTGGGGAAGGAAATAAACCATCAGAGACTCTTAATCTCACAAAACAAACTGAGGGTTGCTGGGGGGTGGGAGGGTAGGGATAGGGTTGATGGGTTATGGTCATTGGGGAGGGTTTGTGCTATGGTGAGTGCTGTAAAAGGTGTAAGCCTGATGATTCACAGACCTGTACCCCTGGGGCCAAAAAAAAAAAAAAAAAAGAACTTGGGGAGCCTGGGTGTCTCAGTGGGTTAAAGCTTCTGCCTTCAGCTCAGGGTTCTGGGATCAAGCCCTGCATTGGGCTATCTCCTCAGCAGAGAGCCTGCTTCCCTCTCTTTCTCTGCCTGTCTCTCTGCATATTTGTAATCTCTCTCTCTGTGAAATAAATAAATAAAATATTTAAAAAAATAAAAAATAAAAATAAATGTATAAAGAACTCCTTGAAATGAGTAATCCAACATCAAACAACCCTAAAGAGAATTATCTTGGATGAGATGCTTGAACAGGTACCTCGCAAAAAGGGATTTTTAAATTACCAGTAAACATTTGAGAAAGTATTCATAATCAGTAGTCACCATAGAAAGGGAAATCAAAAGCACAAAGAGATATGACTACAGAGCCACCAGAAATACCAAAATTTAAAAGACAGAAAAGCCATGTTGGTGTGGATATAGAACAACCAAAACTCTTCTACACTGTTTGCGGGAATGTATATTTCTTTGGAAATCTGTTTGGTCATATATTCTAAAGTTGAACATGCCCCTAGAAAAATTCTATTTCTATGCATTTATCCAAGAGAAATGTAATGTAAATTTACCAAAAGACACATGGAACAGAGTTCAGAGTTACAGTACTACAATAAGCCTACACCAGGCTTTCTTGAATTCAGTACTACTGACATGTTGGATTGGATAATTCTTTGTTGTGAGAGGCTTCTCTGTGCTTTGTAGGATAGTTAGCAGCATCTTTGACCTCTACTAGCTAAATTCCAGTAGCAACTCTAGCCCACCCCACCATAAAAACTGAAATGTTTCCAGACATTGCCAATGTCCCCTGGGGAGCAAAACCACCCCCAGTTGAAAACCATTTCCCTATAATGTATACAATCTAAATACCCCTCAACAGTAGTATGAATAAATAATTGGAACATATTAATTCATTACAACATTACATATCAGTAAAAATAACTTACATGGATGATATCTCAAAGAATGTATGACCAAAGAACCTAGATACAGTAGGACTCATCCCATAACATTCTCTATATGTAAAGTTCAAACACAAATGAAACAAACCTATGATTACAGGAATCAGAATAATGATGAATTTTGGAGGGAATAATAGTCTGAAAGAGGCATAAGACAGGCTTTTAGATGCTAGTGACACTCTTGATGTCACTGGTGTTACGTTCAATATACCAAATTCAAAAGTTTTAGAGCTATATAGATTTATGAGTTGTGCACTTTCTGTATATATATTATGTTTCAACATAAAAATGTATCCTTGAAATAGATTTTGTATTAGTTTTTTTTTTAATCAGGAGAGTTTTCTTTAAAAAACATATTTAGTCTGACACAATGCCCACAGTGGAAAACCTACGGACATCTTTTTTTATTGAAATATAAATTGCTTTTTCCACTCTCCAAAATAGCATCTTCCCTTTTTCACTGAACATGGCCTCAATCTTAGGTTGCTTTGCTCTGCTTCTAATCACCAAACTATCTAAATGAACCATTACAGGGATTTGGAGCATCTCGGCGTTCTTTTAAAGTGGCCCCGCTCTATACCTTTCTCTTCCGTGGAGTACTGCACAGTATGTATTTCTCAAGTTAAAAATTGTTTTTTGAGAATTTTCCACTCTTTCAGATAAGTAGTACCTTTCTAGGTTGGTAGTCATTACACTAACATAACTGACAAATTCTACCTCGGTTAAGTCTGGCAATGGATGAATTGCATTTGATATTCTGGGACTTTACTTAGGACATAATCCTCATATTTTGGTCCATCTACATGTAGTTAGGTACAGATGTTGTATGAGGTTAGACCCACTAGAAGCCTCGTCTTCTCAAAAATATACTCTTCACACAGTATCCTTTTTGAAAGTTACAGTATTTTTAAGCTATTATTTTCAGTTCTGAAAACCCTTTGTAAAATGAATACTTTTCTTTAAAGAAACAATGTATTTATTTGTCAGAGTTTGTTAAAACAGTGAAAGATTGGTTAATTTATCCTTTAAGTGAAGAATGCAGCTCGAAGGAGGTAAATTATGGATTGCCTAGTGGAGAGAGGTAGACATGTCATTGAATGGGAAAGGTCATGTGGCAACTTCAAAATTGGTCCACAAATTCATTGGCATTTTTTCCATCAGGAGGTAGGGTCTGTCTCTCCTCACCTTGAATGAGAGCTGGCCTTAGTAACTAAATTATACCAATAAAATGCAGGAGAAGTGTCTTCTCATGCCGTGCGGCTTCCAGGGCTAGATCGGAAAAGGCCGTGTGGTTTCTACCTGATTGTCTCACAGCACTCAGTCAGCAGAACTCAGCTGCCATGGATGAAGTCCGACTACTCTAGACCAGCAGACTAGAGAGGAGGCAGTCCCAGCAAAGCTCCCAGCCATCCAACAGCCGGCATCAATTGTCAGCCCCTGGAAAGGGCCATCTTGGACGCCAGCCCGGCCAGCCCCTCAGATGGCTGAAGCCAGTGTCTGATACCACTGCACAATAGACCTCAAGGAAGCACAGTCTAACCCACCCCTCCCAGAATTATTGACCCACAACACCCTCCAGAGAATAAAATGGGTGTTTTAAGCTCTTGCTTTGGGAGATAATTTGTTATGCAGCAATTGTGATAGGAACAGAAACAATCATGAGTTCCTTCTGAAGACAGTGGCTCCGTTCAGTTGAGCTCAACAAACACACATTGAATTTCTACTATGTTTCATGCAGGGTATCAGGACCTGGAGATTCCAAGATCATAGTTACAGCCTCTACCAATTAGGGGTGTCAGTGATGCTGTGAACAACTACAGCAAAGTGTAGTTATAAGCGCAGTAAGAGCTATAAGGCCAAAGAACAGAGGTGTAAAAATTAAGATGTCGTTAGCCACTTCCCAGACGTCAGGGCTCAGTGGCCGGGTTCAAATTCTAGTCTGAATACTACTTAATGCTGCAATCTTGGACACATTACTTGCCGTCTCTGACCCTATTTTTTCCTTCCTTATGGAAAGTGTTCCCTGGCTGTATTATTTGTTCCTCCCCAGAAAAGAACTAACATAACTGATGAGTTTGGGACATAAAGAAAACATACGTGTCAGCCCCTTCCTCTTTCTTTTTTCTTTGGTTCTGGTTGCCTGCAGACCCCAGGAATTTGCTCTCCTCCCTGCCATCTGGGGGATGAGGTCTTCCCTTTCAGGTTCAGGGTGGGGACTGTTCAAAAACACATGCCACAGGGCGCCTGGGTGGCTCAGTGGGTTAAAGCCTCTGCTTTCGGCTCATGTCATGATCTCAGCGTCCTGGGACCGATGCCCGCATCGGGCTCTCTGCTCAGCAGGGAGCCTGCTTCCTCCTCTCCCTGTCTCTCTGCCTACTTGTAATCTCTCTCTGTGTGTCAAATAAATAAATAAAATCTTAAAAACAAACAAACAAACAAAAACAAAAACAAACAAACAAACAAAAACACATGCCACAGATCTATGCAACGTTCTAAGCAATAGCTTTATCCGTAACAGATGGCTGTGTGTTTCCCATAGGCCTATCTTAGTCTATTTGATCTGCTGTAACAGACTAACATAGAGTGGGTGGCTTATACACAACAGGAAGTTATTTCTGACAGTTTTGGAACCTGAGAAGTCCAACATCAAGGTGTCATCACAAATCGGGGCCTGGTGAGAGCCACTTCCTGGTTTGCAGACAGCCAAGGCTTCTACTCTTGTGATCTAATCACCTACCAAAGTCCCCACATCCTAATACCGTCACATGAGGGATTTGGTTTCCATACATGAATTCTGGGGAGACACATTCAGTCTTATTCAGCTTGCCATATGTTTTTCTTCTTTTTTCTCAGTGGGTTTAATATTTGGGCTAGTCTTTAGTTGAGGGCAGGGCACAGGAAGTTTAGGGGTGGACTTGAGCCAGCACAGCTTTGACTGTGGCAATGTGAGGAGGCTATCGTGAGCCGTGTCGGTGTTTCTTACAACTGCACATTCATTTAGCCTTTAGCTGTTGTTACCAAGGTCTGTGGCTTCAGGACCGAGGCCCAGCCCTGTGGGATTTCTCTTCCCGGTGGTTCACATCAACTCTGCCCACAGCGAGCTGCTGTTTCTATAGAGACCAATCAGCACGCACCAGAGCTTCGGAAAACAGTGTACAAGCCTCGGCAAAGAGACAGAGTGATGTGGGGTGCAGGCCTCTGCAGCCTGATCATGAACTAAAGGCATAATTTTTCTAAGCAGTTGTAGCTGAGATAAAGATTCAACTTTAGGACAAAGAGAATCCCTTCTTCACCTACAGGCCTTTTACACGTTGTTGGGCTGGGTGAAAAAAATCATTGTTGCTTTCAAACTTGAAGGCACCTACATTCCCCCCTAAATTATTCGTGCGGCCCCTAGATGGAACTACTAGACTTGGCTTTGAGGGTTAAGGAGCAAACGGCGAATGGATTGTCTTGAATGTGTGTAGTTTGTCTGCAGGCTAAAAGGTTTTAAAAAGACTTCAAGGGAACTGAATGAGCTTTCAAGGAGGGGCGGCCTGGGCGGCCTTCAGGTGTTACCTGGGCTAAGAGGTGCTTGCAAGTTTTAGAGAAACAAAGAGGCGATAAAAGCAGCAAGTTAAACTTGCCGAGCAGTTCTGAAACAGTTCTGAAAAGGAGCCCATGGGCAGAGCCATGTCCCCCCCTGAGGAAAAAGGCAGCACCAGGAAATGTACTCAGAGCCTGCAATGTTGAGGCAACACAGGAGAAAATTCTGTCCCCGTTAGGCTCCTAAGCTTCCCAACATCCACAGAAGCTGCTGAGTGACTGTCCAACTAAGACAAGGCAGGAGGAGGAAGAACATGTCCCACAGGAGGTGGGTTTCAGGGGTTCTGACAATTTCTTAGGCAGCCCTGTGACACCCCAGAGACCGTGGGGGCCAGAAGGCAGAGAACGAGGGGCTTCCAAGAGAGTGTGGGGAGTGTGCGGGTGAGTAAAGAAAAGTGCCTGAGATAAGACCAGGTCACTCTGGGGGGTGGGGGGGATGTCACCTGACAAATTGCTCCACTTTGCGTCAACATAAATGTTTCTGGGACGCCCAGTGGGGCGTCTGCCCCGACCCTACAGGCCCTGTGTGCATTGTGTCAATATTAACCTCTTGCTGGGTAATTTCTCCCCAGTGAATCTACTTATTTATTTGAGAGAGAGAGCGAGAGCAGGAGCAGGGGGAAGAGCCGAGGGAGGGGACGAGCAGACTCTGCCCTAATGTTAGATAAGCAGCTAGCAATCCTGGCCAGAGGGTCCTTAGCAGAAGTCACTGAGGGAGACTTCAGGAGAACTTTTGCTTTCTTTCGGAAATAGAAAAGTGTCAGCCTGCATAGCCCTTTGCCCTTGCCTCTTCTAGCCTTGCCTCCTCTAGGCCAAGAAACGGAGCCCCCGTCTTGTGGGCGGCATGGGGTGCAAGGCAAAGACAAGTGAATCACAGGGCTTGTGGACTTGTCCTTATCAAGTCATTGAACCAACACTGACAGCTGCTTCCATGGTTTATCATGTGAATAACTCCTCACTGTTAAGTCACTGGAGTCACATTTCCTGTTGCCCTAGACAACCATGTTCATAACTGATAAAAATCCTAAATATCAGGTCTTTTGGTTTTGGGTTCAGCTGCCCTTCTCCACGTGTGTGCATGTGTTCTCACATGTATGGACATACGTCTGTGCGTGTGTGTGTGTGTGGACATGTGTGTGTCAGGAGAATGTTCTGGAAAGAGTTATAACTCTCTCTTATTCTTTCTTCATAGAAATGACAGGAAGTTTGAGGTGCCTTCAATATAAGAGTTTTCCCAAGGATCAAAAGGATCCCTAGAATTCATCAACTCCATTTTTCTGTCTACATTGCTTACGTTCCAAAGAAAATAGCCTCTTCAAACAGTTTCCCTTCATCTCAAAACCATATACACGACCAAAGGACTTTTCTCAGTGTTTAACTGACATCTTGCTTAGTTATGTTTCTCCTTTGTCTTCAGTGAATCAAGTGAAGAGACATCCCACCTCCCTTGAGTGAAAAGTGATCTCTCCTCTGTGACCATGATAAGTTCTCTTCAGCCTTCTCTTCTGACAAAAGTAATGCAATTTCTTGAAACTCAGGCCCTGGAGGACAAATACTTCACCTTTGTCATCCTCTGGCACTCCTCTGGACCATTTTCATGGCCTCCATATCTTACTTCTGTAACTCATCTGATGTCAGAGAGAAATAGGAAAAGAAAGCCTGACGAGTGTCTAGGGCTGGGAGAAGACCATCTCCAGCTCCCTTCATGATTTTAGTCACTTTCAAAGATATTCCTCCCTCTTTAATGTTTCTGACAAAGCTGGACATGTCTTACTTGTTTTAGGGAGTGCTGAGTCTATGTCAAAGTCATCTGGAAAAAAAGGTGTGTTTTTTCTTTCTTTTTTTGTTTTTAGAAAATAAATACCCTGGCCCCCATCTCAGAAATTCTGATTTAATTGGTCAAACCAGTGTCTCAGCATTGGCAATTCGTTAGAGCTCCGAAGGTGAACCCAATGCACTGAACAGGTTTATTACCCAGTGATCCATTCCCTCTGGCTGTTCTTTACGCTTCATCATCTCCTACCTCCAGTTTGTTCTTGCTCCATGAATCCTGTCACGCCTCCGAAGAGCTTACTCTCCACGGTCACACCTTGTCTGCACATGAACACACTCAGTGCTTCCCACCTGGAAGGAAATAAACAGCAAACAAACAGTTAGTCTTCTGCCCTGAGAATTCCTCTAGGTATCTCCCTGTCCTTTTTCCTTACTAGCCTAACTTTTGGAAAAAGCAACGTACACCCACTATTTCTTCATCTCCATCTCCCATTCATCCTTTCACCTGTCTGGATTTTTAAGCTTACCTCCTTACTTATGCCAAAAACTATTGCAGTCATCAAGGTACCAAATCTGAAAACTACTTCTCATTTTTATTTTGCTTCACTTTTCTGAAACAGTTGGCATTATTGTCCCACTCTCCTCCATGGGTTCTCTTTGTCCAACTAGTACATTCAAAATGGTGGTGTCCCCCAGACACCATTCTTGTCTCCCTCTAAAATATTTAAACATTCTCCCTGAGTAATCCTACTTTCTCTCTGTCTTCAATCCCCTTGTTGATGTGCTATAAATAAGTCTATAGATCTTAGTTCCAGTTTCCTGAGTTTCAGACCCACGCATCTCGTTGTTTTCTCTCACGTCTCACACTTGATATCTCCAAAATGGAATTAATTACTTCTCCTCATGCCATCCATCCATCTTCTGCTCCTGTTTTCCCCTGTATTTATTAATGGCACCACTAATCATCAGGTCACCAGAAACCAAGCCCAAGAATCAGCTCAGTCTTCACTTGTGGGCTTCTCTCAAATTTCCACAAATTTTCATTAATTCTACTTCTACAATATCTCTTAAAATTTCCTTCCACGTCTCATGCCTTAGTCCAAACCCTCAACTCAAAAGGCAACGTATATAATGGTCTCCAACTGGTCTACATCCTCCTATCTCACCTTCCTCTAATCCATCTCCACACCAATGCTAGAATTACCTTCATAAAATGGGAATCTGATGACATTAATCCCCTAATTAAGACACGTCAAATGTTCCTAATCTCTTATAATCTACAATGCATTCATTCAGGCCTTTTTGTGATCAGGTTTCTTTCTATCCATTTTCACCCTCTCCCAGCACTCTGAATTTCTTGGCATTCTTGAAACAGGTCATATCCCCATAACCTAGCATGTATTATTATTCCCCTGCTAGGGTCACCAATAACTATCCGTCTGATAAACTCTTCCAGTCTTTTAAGGATGGTGACATCTATGAAGGCTTTCTTTTCTCCATTGTAACCCCACCCCCTACCGTACCATCCAGAAAATGTAGGTGCTCAGTGAGTATTTGCCATGTGCAACTTTCCCTTCCCACTCACCCCCACTGTAGTTAGATATAACAGCTATAGTCTCTTAGCCCCATGCACATACATCTATAACATCATTCATCCCATTAGATTGTAATGATTTGCTTATTTGTCTGAATCCCCTAGTGAACTATGAGCTCCCTGAAGGAAGGGAATGTGCTGTGTTTGCTTCAGCAATCCTGTCACTCAGCAGTGTCTGAAATACAGTCAACATTGCTTATTTTTCATTAATAAAAAAATTATTTTTTTCCTGGGGAGAGGAGAAGGGAGAAGGAAATGGGAAAAAAAGAATTTTTATTAATTTATTCACAGGAGGGCCAAAACAGATAAATTGAATTGAGAACTTTCAAAACATGAATGTGCAGCTTTCAAAAAGAAAAGAAACACTCAAACATTAAACTTTATTTGTATAGCTTCATATATATTTGCCATTTCCGTACAGAGCTTGGAAATGAAACCAACATAAAGGAGACCAGACAAGAGATGATAAAAGACCGCATCCAGAGATGGATCTATTTATGTGCCTAGATCAAGGTACACTGACAAATCTTCCCCTTGGCTTTTTAGTTATATGAGTCGACAAGTTCTTTTTGTTTAAGTTAGATTGGGTGAGATTATATTGTCAGTTGTCCTCAACTGTCCCACTGATAGGCAAGTTAAAAACATCCTATGGGGTATAGCTAGAAAGAGGCATGGTGTGTTCCAGCTTACTATCTTTTAAATTCAGCATAAATCAGCTGAGTCATTCAGAGACTGATCGGTTAGTTGAAATAGGATATATGATGTTTTGAGGTTTTTGTTTTATTTTTCTAAAAGTAATACAGACCAAAATTTAGTACGTAACGATTTAAATAATGGTAAATACTTTCACTTCATGACTGTGATGAAATTGTGAGAATTAAACATTTTCAATAATTCGAAAGACTTAGGCCGTTGCAAAACAGTAGTTAGCTAATCATCTAGACTAGAAGTGTAAAACACATATGTCTATAAACAGATAGGGAGATAAAGTAAAAGAATAAAGTGTGCTTGGTATCAAATAATAATAAGTGGAGACTATGGTCAACTGAAAATCAGAGAGCCAATTAGTGTCATCTGGAAATAAAAGGCCAATTTTACCCAATATTTCCATTTTTTTCAAAAGGATACAAACCTTTAGGTGAAAATCTCCTGATTTTCAAATGTTGATAGTGAGAAACTAAAAAATGACCCCTGTTGAGAAGCAGACCACAGTGCCCCTAGATCATATGGCTGAAAACAAGACACATAAAAAAGGTCACTTCATGATCCCATCCAGAACAAGACATAGATAAGGCCACTCTGTGACACAGGAATGACTAGTCATCCTCCTTCACTGACGAACATCCCTGTCTCTGAGTGGATGCTGCTTCTTCAGCAGTTAAAGCTCTGGACCGTCATGAGTGCTCTTTTCTTAGGTATGAATTATTAAGATCATCAGGGTATGAGCTGACCTAGCTTCCTGGTGGTCCAAAATCCAAAGCTGGTCTCTGCTTCCCAGTTCCCCCTCAGAATCTTCCAACCTCTGAAAGAAAACCTTCTCTACAACCCCTTCCCCAGATACTCTTGAGGTTTTCTCAGAGCAAAATCATCCATATTCTGCACATATCCAAAATATAGGACCCTTGGTCAATTTTGAATGGTAAAGAATACCTCTCCTGTCTCTGCTTACAGACTAGCTAACTCTAGTCTGAGTCCCAGAGGAAAAAAATCTACAACCACATAAAAAGGTTCTGAATTTTCCTACTACTTATTTTCAGAGCCAAGCTGTCATGGTACATGGTCTGTATCCCAAAGAACAGCGCATGACAATCTGATCAAATGTGTTGCCGCCAGCTAATAATGGTGACCAGATTTGTGGCCTGAGCTATCTGAGTCCCCACTGTCCAAAGCCCCAGTCAGCCAATTCCACATTTTAGAGCCTTACTGGCAGCATCTCCTTCTAGGTAAAAAATTCCATCAGGTAGAATGGATTCAGCTGCAGCTGCAGGTGCTGGAAAAAAAAAATAACTGCAGGAACACGGTCGCCTACTACGCAGTTTACATAAAAGGAGCTTTGGAGACAGATTTGCCAATAGTAAGAACTAGGATTTCTTACACTCTGGCCATGCCAATTTTCCTGAAGAGCCCCTGAGGTACATGATCTAATTTATTTCTCACAACAATCCTCTACAATTGGTGGTATGTTAGTATCCCCATTTTACAGATGAGTAAATTGAGGCTCTGCATCTAGGTGACTTGCTCAGTTTCACCCATTTGCTAAGCAGTGGAGCAGGGATTTGAGTCCAGATCAGAGTGTTGCAAAAGCCAGTGCCTTTTATCACTGAGTCATTTAAATAAAGCCTTAAACCTGCCTTTAGGGTAAAACTGCATCACCGAGGGCCAAAAGAACTACATGGCAAGTCAGCGGGGGTCACATCACGGCATGGCATGGTGGTGACATCATAGAAACCAGGTGAATTCTTCATGTGCACAGAAGAGAGCCAGCACTCAAGCTCTGAGTCACAACCACACCCAAACACCAGCACCAAATGCACAGTGTTTTTTACCTGAATAGACTGCCCAGGATATAAACATCTGAAAGTAACGAGTCAGGCTCTCCCACGCATATGCTTTATTCCTAAGCCAAGCAAATTGCCACAGTAAGAGCATGGCTTCAGGGCACAGTACCTGGGCACCAGAGTGAGATGCCCATCTGAGGCAGTCAACAAGAATAAGCCGAGTATTTTCACACTATTCTCCCAGCTATGCCCCCGTGGGGCCTGGAAGTCTGGTGGCTGTCAAACTGTGCCACCTGCTCCCTTTGGAAACAGGCTGCTCTCGGTTTGAATTGTCACAACCCCTCCCCCACAACTCCTCTTGATCAAAAGTTGGTGGATGGCACACACGGGGTAAGTGACATTGATGCACTCTGGACATTTCATAGCCTCCCACAACCCGGGCATCCTGGTAGTGGGATTAGTGGTACATGGGGAAGGACACTTGGCCATGAGCCATGCTGGCCACCCGTGGCCTGGATCCCAGTACCCTGAGGAGCTGGACCCGAGGGGCAGCGGCCCCCAAATCCCTGGGCCCACCCGCCGCTCTTTGAGAAATTGAGGCAGGGTTGTTTTGTTCCAAACAAAGTGAAAGCATGAAAAAAGGAGACGAATATCCACATCTGGACACAGCTGATCAAATTAGTTTGGAGTATTCTGCTCAGCCTAAAACCGGCACACCCTGACTTGCCTGGTCTTGGTCCTCTGTTACCTATTGCAGAAACTGATTTCCTCAAATCTAGCCCTAGTGGATTGCATCCCATCTTGAGTTTCTGTCGCTCCTGCAGATCATAAACCTAAGACAAGTCATGGTGTGTGAGGATATGTGTGTGGTTTTTCCCCGTGGCCTCCAACGTAGCAATGGCCGCTTTGCCATCTGATTTACTGGATACCCTGAAAGCTGATACATTGAAAAGAGGACAAGACTCATAATAATCTTTCACCTTGGAAGTGATTTTTATGTATTACAACTCTAAATTCCAGAATGGACTAGAATTAGTAATGGAGAAATTTTCATGAAAAATGTAATTCCCTTAAACAGAGTTTTTATGGCTAGGTAGCAGATAAGTGACCATATAGATGAATAGATAGATATGAGAAAAATGACAGCTATGATAAATAGATGGAATATAGATAGTATTATACATTAGATAGTAATATTTACCAAAAGTGTGCTTTTATATAAAAGCACAACATGAACACAGTCACAGGAAATAGAAAAGGTATTTTAAAAATATAATATTGTCTAAAAGCTGCCCCTTTGGTAAGAGGGAAATGGAAAAGTACAGCTCTTTTTTCTTCTCCTTGATGTGCCCTTGAGGAAATGACAATGAATTCCTCCCCCCACCCTGCAGCCCTGTGGTATAATGAACTGCCTTCAGTTTCTGTGACACAGATTTTTATCTTTGTGAAATCCTCCATTCTAATAATGCTATCTTTTCACAGAGCTAATAGGAGTTATTACTGCAGCCGAATACAACTATATCTCTATGTAATATTTGTATCCCTAAAGAGTAGCATGTCAATTGTGAATATTTAATGAATTGGATCACATTTTTCAATGTATAAGAGGACCTCGCCTCTTAAGGTAATCAATTATGAATCTTTTGGTAAAATGTATAATCAATAATTGACCTATTATTGTTTAAATCTATATATGTACATACTGGCTTAGTTTATAATCTTCCCAATGTAAAAGGTACTCTTGCAAGTCTGAATCCCATAGTGATTTTACAAGATCAGAATGAACAGAGGAAGTCACCGAGAGTGTAAGGTGACTCGGGACTATACTGCGGTCAGCAAGGATTTCTAACATCTTGTCTGACCTTGGCCCCAATACCAGGGCAGGTAGGGGAGCTATTCAATGCCCCACAGTCAGAATCAATGGCCGTGCAGAATTAAAGTTTTAAAGAATGCTTTTAACCATGGTCCTATAATAAAGTTCCCACTGGAGTGACAGCTGCTGGCTTTTGAACTCCTTGAGCTCAGAGGGTTTGACTGTCCATGTTCACACTTCATTTCTCAGCCTGGTTCTTTGAATTTAAAGGGTGCTTGGTGTATGTATCTTTAACTTATTTAATTACACATAGGTATGACTCGTGTTTTAGACAAGCAGGAAAGGACGATCAGAACAACACATGTGGGTCTTTGAGAGTAGAAATATCTCTGATTCTGCATCCTGAATTCAAACTTGGTAAGAAAGAGCTGGTACAGACCAGAGAGAAGAAGATTTTTACATGTATTTGAAGTTGTCTGAATATTTGGAATTTGGGTACCTTTTCTTGATTTTAAGTGAAGCTAGAAAGGCCAAAGGGGAAGTAACACAGAAGAGAATCAATCAAAAGGCAGTAAGAGAATTTCATGTAACTACCGGCATATGCTCAAAATATATTTTTTTAAAGATTTTATTTATTTATTTGACAGAGAGAGAGAGAGATTACAAGTAGGCAGAGAGGCAGGCAGAGGAAGAGGGAGAAGCAGGGAGCCCGATGTGGGCCTCAATCCCAGGACCCTGAGATCATGACCTGAGCTGAAGGCAGAGGCTTTAACCCACTGAGCCACCCAGGCGCCCCTCAAAAAAATATTTTTAAAAATATGAATTGGGCCCAAAATGGTTTGTTTGTGTGTTTGTTTTTTGGTGTCACTTACACTGAAATTTAAACTTTTATGTGTAACTGAAGATGGGATCTTTTAGGGCTAATTCAATTTCTTAAACTGAAATCATTCTGCAAAATGCAGAAAAGCACATCAAAGAAAACGGACTTGGGAATAAGGCTGAAGTTACAGGCTGAGATGCCTAAGTCAGAGGCACATCCTCTTTCTCTAATCGCTGCTCTGTCCTGTGTCTCCTACATTCCATCCCTACACAGACTCTAGGCTTTGCAAACAGCCAACTCTTTCTCAGGGGCTCATCTGAGGATAATGAACTTTGGCCAAAATTTTGATCTTGTTAGGTCAGATCTAACCTTATTCTGTATGAGATATTGTGAATGCGCAATGAGAAAATCAGTTATTTAAACTATCTTAGTCTATTCTCAGCATGGCATTCTGCTATACTTAATGATTCTTTTGTTCGAACACCCTCAATGGCTCCCTACTGCAGAAAAGGAAATGGGAAAGCCTTGCTGGTGGCCTTCGTGTGCCTCTGTCTCTGTAATCCTGCCCCTTCTCTCCCTCTGCACATTGTTTGCTCCACTCTAGTCCCCCCAGGATCCTTAGACAGCTTCCCCCCAGCCAGCTACTCTCTTGGAATCTTCTTTCAAATGTCATCTTCTCAAAGACCACTCTATTTTAAAAAGCATCCACACAGAACCACACCCTGTGCTGATCCCCCTCATCTTGCTTTATTTCTTTTCTCTAGTTTGTTTACACTTTTGAATAGACTTTACAGTGTATCTGTTTATTGTTGTTTATTGGCTTATTTTCTATTCTTTACCCATTAGAATGTGAGTGATACAAGAACAGGGATTTTTGTCATTTTTAAAAATTGCTGCATCCCAAATGCTTAGAGTGGTGTCTGACATATAGTCAGAAGTTATTCAATAAATATTTATTGATAAATGAAGGGAGGGATATGTCCAGCATTCATTATCATTTATTTAGTTGCATCATAAAAATATTACAAAACTCAAATTTAATTATATATGATTTTCTAGCCTTTGGGTCATATGTCCATAAATAGATGTTCCACTGAGATGGAGAGGAAAGAGGCTTGGGAAACACCTAGAACTATGTTCAAATCGCAGTTCTGCCCCCTTTCTACTTTTTCCATAGGGGAAAGTTTTTGGGTTGTTTGTTTTGTTTTGTTTTGCTGTGCATGGAGCTGAACATGGGGCTTGAAGGCATGACCTTGAGATCAACACCTGAGCTGAAACCAAGAGTTGGGTGCTTATCTGACTGAGCCACCCAGGTGCCCTTCCATAGGGGAAAAGTTAAGTAAATTTCTGTGGGCTTTAGTTATTCCCTTTGTGAAATGACAGTGATGTAGATATTCAATGAGCAAGTAGCACAGTTCCTAGTGCAATGGGCATGTGATAAATATGATAGGATATGATAAATATGGTAGGAGGCAAAAAGGAAAGTTGAAGGCACTTGCAGAGATCCATAATGGGTCCCCAAACCTCTCTACACAAGAAGCTGTGCAGAAGATTGGGGATAAGGTGAAGAGGCAGGTATCAAACCTCTCCTAGCTCTTCTTTACTGGAAAGCCTGGCCAATGGGGATGGAGAATGAGGACAGACAAGAGGAGCACACCTTACCCATGACTGAGGTGGAAAAAATTACAGACCCCGCATGAACGAGATAGTGGTGGAAAATGCTGGCCACTCAGAGCCATAGAAACCTGACCAAACATCACTGAAGCAAAAATAGCCTGAACTCAGAGTCAGAGACCAAAGCCTAAGTCAGAGGACTGAAGAGGAAGAGGGGTAAAGAATAAGATGGTTGAAAGTGGCTAGAAGGAAATGGACTCAGTGAAAATCATTGCAAGTGGTCACATCCTGCAGCTGCATTGAGAGAGCTGAGTGGTTCTGGAAGGGGATGGCCCCAGTCTGTCAGGCAGTCCTGTACAGAATGCACAGCATCTCCCACAGCCATGCCAGGCCCTTCTCTGACCGTCTGGGGATTTTTTCCTTCACTGATACTCTTCTGACATTTCTAAAGGAGCCTTTCAGCCTAGAGAAATTAGAAAAAAAAAAAGGCAGGATAGGGGAATATTAATTTTCTTCCTCAAATCAGAGAGAATGTTACTTGATACTCTGAAGTCAGAAAGAAAATTAAAGTGAAAATATGTTTTATAAGATACTATAAATTGGAATCCATGCTCATGGACATAATGAGCAATCAACAGCAAGTCAGCGAATGAGTATTTATTGAGTAATGCCCCCAAGATGTACAGCTGTGCTCCACACCTCTCAGGCAAACACCACTTCAGCTTTGACCTCTCATGTTAACTCTCATGTTAGGAGTGATTTTGATTGAGAAATCCTCAATTGAGGATTGATTGAGAATTTCTCAATCAAAATCAGTGCAGTGTTTGGATTGTTACTGGCTTTTGTGATCTTAGATATGAGTATGATACCTTTTATATTTAACAAGTAGTTAACCTTAAATTTATTACATTTAAATTTATTTAAATTCTATAAAATTCATTAACAAAATGATGAACAAAATAACGAATTTTGTTAATGAAAAATTCATTAACAAAATAATGAACTCACGACTACTAGTGATGGTAAAACCAGGTGCCAGTTGGAGAGCTGAAAAGTGAGCTCACAAAGCACCCACATCCTCTCCTGAGGCTACTGAGTCTAGAGTCCGGCTCTTACTCAGCAGGGTCAGAAACTTGACTTTATAGAATCATCTGGTGATGACTGATTTCTACTAAAGAAATTCACAAAACAGGCAAATTGAGATTTTCCTATTTATGAAGAATCTTTTTTGTGTGTGTGACATTAGCCACATACATTTAATAGCAAACAATCTAGAATACCCTTATATATTACTTTTGGATTTAGGAAGAATCTTAATGATCCTTGCAGTAAACAATCCCCAAAGAGTGTTCTGTGAAACATTAGTTCCTCGGGACATTAATAATTTCCTTGGGGAAAAAATTCAGGGTCAAATAAGTTTAGGAAATTCTAGGATAAATAATGTTACACATGCTGCTTTACCATAGGGCTTCCCAGGCTTTCATACCTAAAATTCTGTATGAATCACGAAAGGAATCTCGAATATTATGAAGTCCCCATATACACTCTTAAACTTCCCCCTGCCTTCTCTCCTCTTACTAACACCATGCATTGATGTCGTACATTTGTTAAAACTGATGAACCCATACTGACACATTATTTTTAGCCAAAGTCTATAGTTTGCCTTAGGTTTCACTCTTTGGGTTGTACATACTGAGTTTTGACAAATGTACAATGACCCGTATGCTCTTAAAATTCCCCTGTGCTCTCCGGGGTCCTCCCTCCCTCCCTCTCTCCAAACCCCTGGCCGCTACTGATCTTTTTACACCCCAGCTTTACTTCCATAGTTTTACCTTTTTCAGAATATCACACAGTTGGAGTCATAGAGGATGTTCGTTTCCAGATTGGCTTCTTTTACTTGGTAATATGTGTTTAAGCTTCATGTAGGTCTCTCGGGCTTTCACAGCTCATTCCCTTTTATCATAATAATAGTCCATTGTATGGATGCACCACAGTTTGTTTATCCATTCATCTACTGAAGGACATCTCGGTTGCTTCCAAGTTTTGGCAACTTTGAATAAGGCTGCTATAAACATTATGGGCAGGTGTTTATGTGGACATAAGTTTTTAATTCATTTGCATAAATACCTAGGGAAGCAATTGTTGGATCATATTTTTGTAAGAAGCTGTCAAACTGTTTTCCAAAGTGGCTGTTCCATTTTGCATTCCCACCAGCAATGAATGGACTGTTGCTCCCCATCCTCGTCAGCATATGGTATCGCCAGTGTTTTAGATTTTAGCCATCCCAAACCGTGTGTAGTGGTATACCTTTGTTGTTTGAATTTGCAATTTCCTAATGATGTATGATGTGGATTAAGCATAAAGATAAAAGAAGCCTCATTTCATATGTTCACTTGCCATCTCTATATCTTATTTGGTGAGATGTCCAGATATTTTGTTTATTTTTTAATTGGTTTGCTTTTTTTTCTTATTGTTGAGTTTTAAGAGTGATTTTATATTTTTGGATATTCATCCTTTATCACATGTGTTCTGGAAATATTTTCTCCCAGTCTCTGACTTGTTTCATTCTCTGAACAGAGTACTGCTTTGCAGGCCATAAGTTTTTAATTTCAATGAAATCCAACTTATAATGTTTTGGTTTTTTTTAGTGGACTGTGCTTTTAGTGTTTTATCTAAAAAGTTATTGCTGAACCCAAGTTTACTTTGATTTTCTCCTATGTCATCTTCTAAGAGTTTTATCATTTTGTGTTTTAAATCGATGTCTATGATTCATTCATTTTGAGTTAATTTTTGTGAAAGGTGTAAGGTCTGTGTCTAGATTCTTCTTTTCTTTTCTTTCTTTTCTTTCTTTCTTTCTTTTTTTTTTTTCTGCTTGCGGATGTCTAGTTGTTCTAACAGACTGAACACTGTTCTGTTTCAGGACATTCATTTTGAAGGAGACAATTGGGAAAATGCTGACTTAATCTCTGTTTCAATTGCACAAGTGAAGACATTGAAACCCAGAGAAGTGAATTATTTTTTCAAGGTCACACAACTCACACTAGCTAAATTAAGACTAAACACAGGGGTGCCTGGGCTCAGTGGGTGGAGCACCTGACTCTTGATTTCTGCTCGGGTCATGATCGCAGGGTCATGAGATGGAGCTCTGCTTGTCCCTTTCCCTCTGCTCCTCCCCCTGTGCGTGCATGCTCTCTCTCTCTTTCACTCACTTTCTCTCTCAGATAATAATAAGTCTTTAAAAAAAAGAAGACTAAACACTGACTTACAAAATAGAATTTCAATTTTAATTTCCAACGACACACATCTTTTTGCTGACCGCTGCACTTGGATCTGTTGCCTTATTCCTTTCAGGTTGAAAGGTCTTTCCATACAGATTAAATGATCAGATGGTTGTTTGGTGAAACAGATCACACATTTCATCTAGGTGGTGGTGTAATCTGGATATTTTTTCCTTATTTTACTTTGTAGTCTTTTAGAACACAAATTCTCATAACTCTGAGATATGAGTGTCTTAGGGTGTCTTTTTCCTTAGTCACTGTATATAATACTCTATAGTAAATTAATTAGTCACTATATTCATATAATTAGTAATAATATAATATAGAGAGAATGTATATAGAAAATTAAACATATAAGAATTGTGTATATATATATTGTTTAATTTTCTTTGTCCTTGATTATACATACTATAATACTTAGGTATTGATATTACTTGAGGCATAACATTAATAGGTATACAATTTATCTTACATTAGTCACTGTTAATGTTGATAAATTCAACATTCAGTTCAATGCATTCTTAGGGAGCTCTTTGAGTCTTCGATCTCTTTTACAGTCCTAAGAAGGGTGGAGATTTTGAAACTCCTGAGGGTTTTTAAATTAGCTTTGCTTTGTTGATAAAGGTTTCAGAGATTCTCCTATATCTCTGCTAAGCTTTTGAAAGATTTCAAAATCTTATCTCTTATGTTGGAGTTACTACTACAGAGAGTTAATTTGTTTCAATTATGTTGAGTTTTCTGACATTGTCTCTAAATTCTAGAAGTTAAGACTACTCTGGTCTAATGATCCCTAGAGATGGTCAAGAAAAGAAATCAGCCTTCCTCTGGCTCTAACCATTGCCCCAAATATATATTTTAATAAGGTCTGTGAATGCAGTATCCCCAATGTCCAATTAAGGGTGAATCTATTTTTATGGGCAGCAGGTAATGCAAAACATTCTAAAACTCTTCTTCCTTTTCTCTATTCCTTTTCAGATGTTCAAATAGGTCACTTGAGAAATATGACTGGCTACTTCAATTGAGTACATTACCCTTGGATGGAAGGAATTCACCCATGTCATCTCTAGATAAAGTAAATCAGTTTTACAGAGTAAGACCTTGTTGCCACTCAGAGCATAGCATTGAAATTACTGTCTCTGCTGGACATCACCTGAGGGGGCTAATTACTTTTTCCAAAACCCAATTCTCTTACCAGATTGCAAAGTATTTCACTTTAGCAATTAGATGTTTTGAATTGTGGGTGTAAAAACTCCCATTAACTATAAGAAACTTCTATAATATAGAGATAAAAGATGGGAAAGGAAGATGATCTAGAGAAAGATATAGAAGAGAATATGTCTAAGTTTGTATGATTGTCAATCACACAAGTTCAGTGAAAAGGAACAAAAAACACCCAATTTTAAGACAATGACATGACCGTCTGCTTAAACCAATCAAGAACTGGAGGAGGAAAAGAATGTTGTAAGCATCAAGACAAAACCTTGCATATAGTTGATGTTCGATCAAAATTTACTAAATTGAGTTGACCTTAATTCATGGTTGAATTATCTGATGAGACTCTTGGGGTCTATGCCCTGTCTGTTTAAAGAGGTAGATGTATTTTAGATATCAGAAGTGTAGAAAACCAAGCTTATATTCTGTTAATCTTGTTTTAATATTGACTTTTAAAATATTTTTATTATAAAAAATATTAAAACATACACAAAAGCAGAAGAGATTTTATAATAAACTCCTGCATGAATCAACCAACTTCAATAATTATAAATATTGTTTATCTTGTTACATCTATACTCCCCACCCACTATCCCCTGCTGTTTATTAATTTTTATACGTTTATTGGGGTGTAATTTATATAACATAACATTTAGCCATCTTTTGCATGATATAATTGTTTTTACTAAATTTATAAGGTTGCCCACCTTTATACAAATCTAGTTTTAGAACATTTCTAACACCTCCCAAAATTTCCCATGTGTTCATTTGGAGTCCATCACATTTCCAACCTCAAGCCTAGGTAACCACGGATCAGCTTTCTGTTTCTATAGATTTGCCTTTTCTGGACATTCTATATAAATGGAATCATATAATATGTAGAATAATGTTTTAGAGGTTCACCTATCTTATAATCTGTACCAAAAGTCTTCTTTGCATCATTACATGGTCTTCCACTGAAGGGATGTACTACATTTTGTTCATCCATTCACCCTTTAACGTACATTTGATTTTCTCCTGGTTTGGGGGTTATAATAAGTAGTGGCTGCTATAAAAATTCATGTGCAAGTCTTTTTGTGGGCATATGTCTTTATTTCTCTTCTAGACACCTAGAAGTGAATTACTGTATTATATGGTGAGATTACATTTAACTTTTTAAGAAATGGCCATGATGTATTCCAAAGTAGTTGTACCATTTTAAAGCCACTCATAAAATGTCATATATAGTGTTTTTGTTTACATTCAGTTTAAATATTTTCTAATTCCTCTTGTGAGTTTTCCTTTGAGCAATGGAGTATGTAAAAGTGTGTTTTTTTTTAAATATCCAAATATTTGAGGATTTCCCAAATTTCATTCTATTATTAATTTCTGGTTTACTCATACTTCATAGCATTCCAATCCATTTAAGTCTATTGAATCTTGTTTTTAAGATCTGGCTTATTATCTATTCTGAAGAATGTTCCATGTGCTCCTGAAAAGATTGTGTTTTCTGCTATTGTTGGGTGATACATTCTATAAATATTGATTAGTACAAGTTGGCTGACAGTCTTGTTGAAGTCTTGTAAATCCTTGCTATTTTTCTGTATTGTTCTATCAATTACTGAGAGTGGATTACTGAGGTCTCCAATTATTATAATTGAATGGTATATTTCCCTTTTTAATCCTGTAAATTTTTGCTTCATGGATTTTGGAATTTTACTGTTAGTCACATATATATTTTTAGCTATTATATCTTCTTGATGAATTGGCCCTTTTATCATTATGAAATGTCCCTCTTTGTCTCTTGTTTTATATATATATATATATATATATATATATATATATATATATATGTATATATACATAAAATGAGAAACAAATATATATACAAATATTTTAAATATTTTTATATTTATATTATTTATATTCAATATAAAAATAATATATAATAGATAAATAAATATAACATATATTTCATATATAAAATATAAATATATATATTTTAGGGCGCCTGGGTGGCTCAGTGGGTTGGAGCCGCTGCCTTCGGCTCAGGTCATGATCCCAGGGTCCTGGGATCGAGGCCCACATCGGGCTCTCTGCTCAGCAGGGAGCCTGCTTCCTCCTCTCTCCTCTCTCTCTGCCTGCCTCTCTGCTTACTTGTAATCTCTCTCTCTGTGTCAAATGAATAAATAAAATCTTTAAAATAAATAAATAAATAAATAAATAAATATATATATTTTAGAGAGGGAAAATGAGAGAATGGGAGCAGCAGAGGCAGAAGGAGAGAAAGAATTATTAACAGAAATATTATGCAGGCTCTACACCCAACATGGAGTCCAGCGTGGGGCTCGATCTCACAACTCTGAGATCATGACCTGAGCTGAAATCAAGAGTTGGATGCTTAACCCAACTGAGCCACCCGGGAACCCCTGTCTCTAGTAATATTTCTTCTCTTGAAGTCAGTGATATGTCTGTTACTCTCGTCTATATTAATATACACACTTCAGGTTTTTTACGATTACTATGTCCATGTTATGTTTTCTCCTTTCAACTTACTTACGTCTTTGAATTTTAGTATGTAGACAACATCGAGTTGGATCTTGTTTTTATTTTTTATATGCAGTCTGACAATATCCACCTTTTTAGTGAAGTGTTTAGTTCATTCCCATTTAGTGCATTTTAATGTAAGACATTTAATACCTTTTGCCTGGAGTGTTTAGTCGATTCACATTTCACATAATGATACATTTAATGTAATAATATTTAATGTGATAAAATAAAGCAGGATTTGTATCTGCCATTTTACTACTTGCTTCCTGTATGGCTCATGTGTTTGTTGTTGTTCTTCTGTTCCTCTTTTACCGCCTTTTTTTGGTTAAATAATTTTTTTATTATATCATTTAAATACTCTTAGTTATTTCACTATTACAATGCACATCTTAAATTAGTAGTCTATTTCAGATTAAAGCTAACAATGCTGATAAAATATAAAAAATTTTCTCCAAGATAGCTCTATCCTTCTCTCATATATAACTATGTATATTATAAATCCCACAACACAATTACAATTAGTGCTCTATGCAATCCTGTGTCTTTTTAAGAAATGAAGAGGAGGGCGCCTGGGTGGCTCAGTGGGTTAAAGCCTCTGCTTTCGGCTCAGGTCATGATCTCAGCGTCCTGGGATCGAGGCCCACATCGGGCTCTCTGCTCTGCAGGGAGCCTGCTTCCTTCTCTCCCTGTCTCTCTGCCTACTTGTAATCTATCTCTCTGTGTCAAATAAATAAATAAAATCTTTAAAAAAAAAAAAAGAAATGAAGAGGAAAAATAACATACATTCACACAGTGTTTTGTATTTACCCACATTTTTACTTTTTCCAACATGACTTCCTTTAGTATTCCTTATAAGTTTTGTCTACCAGCAACAAATTTTCTTGGTCTTTGCCTTCAGATCTCTTTGTTCCACCTTTCTTTCTGAAGGCTAGTTTCCTTAGAGAATTCTTGACTGACATTTTTTTTCTCTTTCAGCACTTTGAATATTTTATTTTAGTGCCTTCAGGATTTCTTTTTTTAAATGACAAGCCACCTAGCTGCTAGTCATGTTGTTACTCCTCTGTGTATGATGAGTCGGTTTTTGTCTTGCCATATTCAAGATTTTCTCCTTGTGTTTGGTTTTCAACAGTTTATGATTTTCTAGATGTGGCTTTCTTTGTGTTTATTTTACTTGGAGTCTCAAACTTCTTAGACCTGTACATTAATGTTTTTTAATCAAATTCAGGAGTTTTTTCTAGATGTTATTCCTTCAAATGTTTTTTGTCTGTCCCTTAGTGTCTCTCACTGCTTTCTGAAACTCCCATAAGCCTCAGAAGATCTATTCAGATCTTTCATTCTTTTTTTTCTGTGATTTTTCAAATTGGCAATTTCTATTCACCTATCTTCAGTTTCACCGATTCTTTCTTCTATTACTTCAAACGGACTGTTAATCCCAAATTGGAGTGAGGCATGCCTCAGATTATTCTTGTTCAGTCATTTTTCATGAATAACTGCTTCTCAAAGTTTATGACTCAATTTCTAGAGCCATGAAATGAGGTGGGTTTTTTTAATTTGTTTTTTGGTTATTGCTTTTTGAAAAGAGATTTGCCAAATTTCTTTTTTTTTTTTAAGATTTTATTTATTTATTTGACACAGAGAGAGTGAAAGATCACAAGTAGGCAGAGAGGCAGGCAGAGAGGAGGAAGCAGGCTCCCTGCTGAACAGACAGCCCGATGTGGGCCTCGATCCCAGGACACTGAGATCACAACCTGGGCTGAAGGCAGAGGCTTAACATCACAGAAATTTATTCTTGCATACTTCTGGAGGTTAGAAAATTTATTTTATTTTATTTTTAAAGACTTTATTTATTTGAGGGAGAGAGAATGAGAGAGAGAAAACATGAAAAGGGGGACGATCAGAGGGGAGAAGCAGACTATCCCCTGAGCAGGGAGCCTGATGTGGGACTCAATCCTGGGACTCTAGGATCATGACCTGAGCTGAAGGCTCAACCAACTGAGCCTCCCAGGCACCCTGGAGGTTAGATATTTTCAATCAAGGTGACAGCAGGGCTTCACGCTCTCTGAAGGCTTGAAAAGAATTGTGACTGGCCTCCTCCAGCTTCAGGTGGCTACAAGTGCTCCTTGGCTTACAGCAGCATGATTCCAATCTCTACCTCTGTCTTCACATGGCCTTCTTGTCTATGTGTCTCACTCTGGACCTTTCCTCTCCTTTTAAGGACAGCAGTCATTAGATTTAGGGAACAACCTAAATCCAGGATGATTTCATCTCAAGCTCCTTAACTAATTATATCTCAAAGACTTTTTTCCATGTAAGGTCATATTTTGAGGCTCTGGATGGTCATGAATTTTGAAGGTACATCATTCAACCCACTACAGTTCCCAAGCTGACTTTCGAAGTCAGCATCCAGACAGGGCTAGCTCACTGCATGTGTTTGGGTATGTGTGTTAACTTCCTGTCACAAACATACAATAAATGCTTTGACTCTTCTCTCGAAATTTCTGTGCCTCGATTTTCTCATATTTTAATGAATTGGGAGCTAATAAAAGTACCAATCTGATAGAATTTTTGCAAGGATTAAATGAAATATTTTCAATGTTCTAATAGAAGATTTTGTTACTTAAAAAAAAAAACCTATCATGTAGATGTCTGTTCCATGGCATCACACTATCGCTTATTGCTTATTTCACATGGATTAAAACCAAATACAATGCATCAACTAGTTCCTAAAATGTTTAGAGAATATTTTCTTCCAGTATCAATCAAGCTCTATCTACTATATAGAAAATGGATCATCAACTGTCATTTTATACATTAATGGTTACCAATGAGGTGCTTGACTCCAAAATGAGAGAAGCCACTGGAGATGCTCACTTCCTCCCCAAAGCGTCAAAATATAACTCAACACTAACACAAACTTAAAATACATCAAAAATTCTTCCTGTTTTAGCATTTCTTTCTATAGTCTCTCATCTCTCACTTTCAGAGCAGAGTTCAAGCACTGTGTTGGGCTCCACACAGGGCACGGAGCCTACTTTAAAAAAAAAAAAAAAAAGGAAAGAAAAATCTTTTAGATCAGAAGGAAAAGCATTAATTTCTTCATTTTAAAGATCAATAGTGGAATGAAACTCAGAAGAGTTAAGCAAAATACTCATGGTCAAACAGCTAGAAAGTGACAGAAAGGAAATCCAGATTCAGATCTCTGAATCATCACATAACTTTGAAAGTTGTTATTCTAATAAATGCACAATATGATTCAGATGTCTTTATTCACATTGATTCCTAAAATGTAGCTTTACTTTCTAATCCTAAATATATATACACACATATATATACATATGTATTTTTTATTTATTTGAGAGAGACAGTGTGTGCACAAGGATGGGGGGAGGGGCAGAGGGAGAGGAGGAAGCAGGCTCCCCACTGAGCCGGGACCCCCCCCCCCAAATCTGGGGCTCAATCCCTGGACCTTGGGATTATGACCTGAGCCTAAGGCAGACACTTAACTGACTGAGCCACCCAGGGACCTCTGAAATACATACTTTTTACACTGTTCATAAAAGTCTTTTCAGTACCCCTCAACTGAATTTTGTATTTGATTAGGACCAAAAAACAAGTTCAAGGAAGAATAATCTAAGAGTAACTGACAGTCACAGATTCAGAGAATGAATAGATCTTACTGCTCTTGTCCTAATGGTCTGCAGGAGGCGGGTCGGCTTTCTTGACAGAAGGATTGCAGTTCACCCATTATCTCCAAACCAACCATTTTAGGCTATTTGACATCAGTTTTCAGGGAACTAGATACATTTCTTTCTGTCTAGAGTACTATTTTGATTTCTTGTAAACATCAAAGAGAATAAACTCCATTTAGATGATTTCTCATGATTGACACCAATAATTGGGCTCACAGAGTTAATGAGACAAAATCATCAAAGTAGAACGCATTTGGAAAAATGGAAAGAGTGTAGAGATGGTGGGGTCATTAGATGGAAAACAGAAAATCTCTGTTAAAATGTTCACCGTGCAGGATGGGAAACCACATTTTATTTCTACAAATATATATCGAACAGTATTGTGTGCCGGATGTTGTGCTAATGGTACAAAGATTCATTCAATCACAGACAAATCCAAGTATTTGTCATGTACTTCGTTTGTGTTAGAGACTGCTACTGGTGTGAAGAACACAGCAGTAAACAAAACCAAATCCCTGTCCCCATGGTCAGGCCAGTATGACTAGTCTCACCGTGGCAGCAATTTATAGAAGAGACGTATGCTCTCTTTAGCACAGGCCTAATTGGAGGCTAATGAGTATTAATCAGCTGTCATGCAAGCAGCAAACATTGGGAGTCAGAGCTGGATTCAAATCCAAGTCCCAGCACTTCACACAGTGTAGCTCTTGGGTAAATTACTCAGTCTTTGAGGTGTCAGGGACCCTTTTAAAAATGGCATCTACAGGGACACCTGGGTGGCTCAGTCAGTTAAGTGTCTGCCTTCAACTCAGGTCATGATCCCAACGTCCTGGGATCGTATCCTGCATCGGCCTCCTTGCTCAGCGAGGAGTCTCCTTCTCCCTCTGCCTGCTGCTCCCCTGCTCTCTCTCTCTCTTTGACAAATAAATAAATGAAACCTAAAAATAAAAAAATAAAAATAAAAATGACATCTACAAATAATAAAACAAAAGTTGTACAGTGATAGATTGTGACTACGGTTATGGTAGTGAGCACAGATACCTAAAATTGGCAAATCACTATGGGGCATCTGGGTGGCTCAGTTGGTTCAGTGTCTGCCTTCAGCTCAGGTCTTGGGATCCAGCCCCACATCATCTGTCTCCCTGAAGACCAGGGATCCTGCTTCTCCCTCTTCCCTACTCCAGATCCCTCCTCTGCTCAGGCTCTCTCTCACTCTCTCTCTCAAATAAACTAAAAAAAAAAAAAAAAAAAGAAAGAAAAGAAAGAAAAAAAAATTGCTAGATCACTATGATGTAGACCAGAAACTCATATAACATTGCATGGCAACTATACTTCAATAAATAAATAAACAGACAATAAATAAATAAAATGGTATCTACATCATATAAAATGGAAGCATTTCACACAAAGCACAGGGCCTGAACATAAGTTTCAATATGGGTTTGTTTCCTTTCTCCACCACTTCCTTTGTGAGGAGAAAGTAAGGAATGATATGCCCTCTGGGAGATGGCCCTCTTGCAAAGCCTGGAAGCGTTCCACTTTCTGGATAAACAGCCTTACGCCTGGCAAACTGTACTGATTAACAGTTCCAGCAGAGGAAGAACAAACTAATTTGGAAGGGGTAATTAAGACTCTGCATCGTCCAAACGGGATGATTTCCCGGCCGTGCGGAGAACCAATAAACCTCCATCGCAAAGACAAAAGTCATTTTATGAAACTGCATGCGATTCCTCCAGAGAGGGAGGTCTCACAGAGCACAGTGGTCATAGTTATGTAGTGTAGCCAAAACCCCAAACCTGTGCCAGCAAAGGAGGGAATTGCAGAATTCTTTGCTTAAGAAACAAGATTTGACTTAAACTCTTATCCACAGTACTTAAAATCACTGCAGGTGATCTGACCCAGGCTGTGGCTCCCTCCTCCTGTCCCAACATCTGAAATTTAGGACCTCACTTTCTGCTGCTTTTGCTCGTTCCTCTTCTGGGTTTCATGTCCCCCTGTTTTGCCTCCACATTGTACTCGGTGTTTCCTCCCACTTTCCATTCTTTTCTCTGCTGTAATTGACATCTTTTCTTTCCTTGTGAATATCGTACTCAGTGTTCCCCATTCCTGTGAAAATGCTGCTGATGCCACCAGAACGATGGGCTCTCTGAATGATTTTCCCACATGGGGGTCATATTCACCTCACCATTCCTCATGGTCTTCTTTGTCACTAGGGTCTAAGGTTACAAGATGGCTCCCCAAGGCTATGAGTAGAATGTGGGGTCTAGCACTGAGTTAGAGTTCTTTCTCTGTGAGAGACTAGGTAAGCTTGTCTGAGGTTTAGATTCTAATTGCCAACTTGAGTCTCAGGTGACAGGCCAGCAGGCATGGGTTCATGTCAGAAATATTAGCTGGCACATAACCACTAACAGAATCCATCTGGAATACAACCCCACTGTGGCGTAGCCCTCATACAATGAGTAGGACCGACGACCCAGCTTCACCCCGGCCCCCCAGTCAGAGTGAGGGAGGGCACTTTACCTTTTGGCAGCCAATTCCAACATCGGCCACCTTGCTCCAAAAGGAGAGCTGGCCAATAAGTCTTTCTCAAAGGAATCTGAGTGAGGAAAAGGAAAATCAGGCAGGTAGCCATGAGAGAGAGAAAAGTGAAAGGTGCTGGGAAAATAAATAAAAACCAAATCTTTGCCCAATGCGCAAGTCCTCTTTACAAAAACAGTAGAGAAAGAAAGCACCTTCGTTACTGAATAAGCATTAAGCCAGAATGTGAGGAATACCACAGACGACCCGCTCAGAGATTGCAAAGACAGAAAGAAATCCTCATATGTAGCTAAGCAGATACAACCTGTTACATACATGCTCTCAACATAAACAATAACTAGGCCTCGAGTATGATGACTCACCATCACCATTTGTCACCCAGAGTTTATCCGAACTGTACTTGGTACTGGGGTAATTGGCTTTCTCCAAAGGAAAAACAAGCTTCTCACATTGTTATGGCGGGAGGAAGATTGGAGACTTGGAGCAAGGAACCCACTGAAGTTAGGCTTCTAACCTGCCACAGAAACTAGAAGATGGAGGTCCTTGCTTTTCCAATGTTCACCTTCCAAAGATGTGACTCCCTGGTCCTTGGGAAAGACATTCTTGGTCCCACAACTGACACAAACCCTATCTCATCTTCAAAGGAATTTACATACATTTCAGAGAAGAGAAAGTACTCATAATTAGAAGTTTTCTGAAGTAAATGCTCAAAGAAAAAGCAAATGAGGGAAATCTCTTTCATAATTTCAATGGGAGAATGAAAACTTCTAATTTGTGTGTCTTCCAAAGACCCTGACGTAGAGAGAGGCTGGGAGGGGGTGGCGCTCAAGATGGACCTGTGTGAGCTGAGGTGACCTGGTAATAGAATACATGAGTCAGCAGAGGCTACAAGGGAGAGACATCTACCCTGGTACTCATATTTATACCGAAATCTAGAATTGAGAGTTAGGGGAAACGAGGGAGAAGTGGACATGCGCATGTAGCAACTAGCTGAGCGGATCCACTGTTTTTCACTGTTACCATTGCCTTCCATCCAGACACATTCATTTGAGCCCTGGCTGCCCAGAATCCACCACATTCCTCTGCGTATGTGTGATTACAACCACACGCCTTCCTCCACACGCACACATCTGAAGTAGCCCAGGAGTCTTTGTTTCTTGGTTTAAAAAAAATGATTGCTTAAAACATGATGGAAAGACCTTTCCCTGAGGGGCCTTTGGGGACCCTCACACGGCGAACCCCCTGTCACCCAAATAAAATTGCCTCCTCTGTGGGAGTCTTGACATCTGGAACATGGGAAGGTCGTTCTGCAAAGTCAGAGTCCCTCGGACAAATTCTAGAAAACTAGTTGTGGACATGCAACTTAATGAAGTGGATGAAGAATCAGGATGACAGGAGGCCATCTTTGGTTTCTGTAAATATCACAGCTCCTCTATGGTAAGCATTAGCCTCTGTGCAAGATAATCTCAGAGTAAGACACTCATCTGTTTGTTCCTTTGCTCATTCATTCAACCAACCAACAGTTATGGGGCCAGGTTGTGGTTCTGTGACCTGGGAGCCCAACTGTGGACCAACCAGACCAGGCCCCTGCTGTCAGGCAGGTACGCCTTAGGAGCGGAGGCTGACCATGAACACAGAAACATATAAAGATGTCATATGTCCAGGCACAGTGAGGGGCTGGGGGGACAAAGCACGGGTGGATGGTGGGTGCTGGTATGGGTAGGCGGTCAGAGGGAACTCGTATATTTTGTGTTTATCACTCTGGTGTGGGTTAGGCCCACAGGATGAGCTAAAGCATGACAGATCATGTTTCCCGAGGGTCAGTGGAAAAGAAAGCAGATGGCTCGAGCTGGATGCTGGAAGGGAATAAGTATGAAGACTCCCTGCACCATGGAGCTTAGGGCCTCCTCTCAGCTTCCCTCAGAGAGCACTCGAAGAAGCCAAGGGAGGGGTTAGTCATTGCCACTGCTATTCCATTCGGAGGCCCATTGCTAAAGGAGCCCCGACACACAACAGAGACCCAAGCATAAAGCCCCAAGGAGGGCAGGGGGAGGGCACCGGTCTAGTTACCACGAGACCCCAGTGTTATCCCAGAGCACCCCCAGGAATTTACCTTTTACCCTAGTAGGAAGGGTCTGGCCACCTGACATCTCAGGGTTGAGGCTGTGGCTGCCATGAAGGGCATTACCAAATGCCCTGCTTGGTATGAACTTCCACAGGGTTACGGCCCCAACCGCTGCCAGGGACACCCCCAGACGGCCCTGAGATGCAGCTGAGGGTGTGCGCCCTCTCTCCCGGACCTTCTAGCACGCGGCCTCGGGCTTGGCCTGTGGAGGCAACTTCAGGCCAAGGGCTTTGCAGCCGTACCCATCCTCTTCTCAGTAAACTACTCCTTGAAGCAAATGAAATGTAAGAAATGATGCTACGAGTTCTCTTATCATCTGCTTTGTATTCTGTGTGGGGAGAGTGAACTGTTTTGAAGAAATGAATGGCTAGAGCTGGGAGGTTTCTATTTTTTATTTATTTATTTTTAATTTAGTTGACAGAGAGAGAGATCACAAGTGGGCAGATAGACAGGCAGAGAGAGAGGAGGAAGCAGGCCCTCTGCTGAGCGGAGAGCCCGATGCGGGCCTCGATTCCAGGATGCTGAGATCACGACCTGAGCCGAAGGCAGAGGCTTTAACCCACTGAGCCCCCCAGGGGCCCCAGAGCTGGGAGGTTTTTAAATGACCCTTGAAGGGGAAGGTTGGGAGTCCGCGAATGAGAGACTGGATAAAGCAATGGCTCTCCTCGGTGGCCTTCCAGAGTGCTAACCTCGAGGACTGCCGTCTTCGCCTGTGTCTCTGGTGGGCTCCTGGCCGAGGACACCTGGTGACTCAGAAGCACTTGCGGGAAAGACGATGCCAGGTGCCTTGTCCCCAGCCCAGGGGCCTCTCCACTCCACCACCTCGCCCTGGCGGCTCCAAACAAAGACTCTGTGAGCTGAGGACACCTGCCCCTTAAGCACAGCCACATTTTTTCTTTGAATGTATGCAATGTCTAGAGCCACGGTCTGTATTGGTCACATGCAAGTAAACTCACAGAAACACAGGAACTTCACCAAAGCTCTCAAGGAAAGTGATGGATGTGAAATTTGGAGTGTTCGGCCCCCCAAAAGAGTACAGTCAAGTGCAAACTCTACCCCCCAAAACAAATACATACATCTATGTTGAACCATGCTCAACAGGCAGCCCTCCGTGGCATCCATCTTGGGAGAGGTTAGCAACTACCCAGTGAAAGAAGGAAAGGCCTTCTGCCCAGAGAAGTTGGCCTTAAGGAGGACTTTGGCCTGATTCATGTAAATAATGACGATAGCTACAGTGCTAACATCTTTCAACCTCAGAGAGTCTGAGGAGGGAGCTGCTCAGACACGTAGGTCTTTGTGCCCAGGTTGGGGACGTAGGTGTGCGGCCAAGCGCAGGACTGTGACTGAGCCCCATGTCCAGAGGCAGACTGAGGGGCAGTGGGATACGAGGAGGACAAAGGCCTTGAGTTAAGAATTAGAGCTTGGGGGGCCGCTAAATCTTGTACTGACTGTGGGACTGTGGGCCAGTGACCAGTAGTACACAGTGAGCCTTGTTTCCCTAACCTCAGATCCAGGCCGGGCACTTACAGAGAAGATCAAGCACACGGATCAAGCTGAAGTGCAAGGTACCCCATTAGCGTGTGAGGAGGAACGACTGGGACTTCTATTTGCATTTTACTTTCGTGGTCTTCTGTCTGTAAGTTTCTACTTTTATATATGTTTTTAATGCAAATGGTAGCTCAATGGTACATAGATAATTTTAAAATTATGTGGCCAAAATGGTGTGAAGGCCACCAGCTTAGAGCACTGTGAGTTAGGAAAACACGGGTTCAAATCTCTACTCTGCCACTTACGAGCTGCCTGACCATAGGCAAATTCCTTAATTTTTCCGAACCTGATTTTCAATCTGTGTATTAGCAAGATAATAATAGCACACACGTCATAAGATCGTTGTGAGGATTAAATGAGTGCTTAGCATGGTGCCTGGCAAGAAATAAGTGTGAAATAGATAATAGCTCTTATTACTCATCAACAAAATGGAGACGATAATTTCTTTCTTGCCAAATTGTTGTGAAATTTAATGACATGGTATATTTAAAAGCACTTTGTAAAGTATAAATTCCAAAGTGTAAGGCACTATTTTTACTGCTTGTTGAAAAACGTTTCCAAGTGCCAGAGTATTAGACCAGTTGAGTTTAACCCTTCCTCTCTGGGACCACCTGACTTTTCCTCATATTTCAGAGTTATCACAGGGAGGGGGGTCCTGGGAGAGGGTGCTCATTAGTACTGGTCCCCTGAGATGTTTCTCTATAAACACAACTTGAGCGTTACCTTGAAGGCTGGGTGTGGCCTCGATAAGGCAACTTGGTTACTGCCATGCTTCAAACGTTAGCGTTTTCTAGCCAACACCAATATATTCCTAGTATTTCCTAAAATTCTTCTCCTTTAAAATATAGGGTCAGAACATGAAGTGGTTTGTTCACATAAAACAGTGCTTTCAAAACCACAAGATTTATGTGTTTAATAAGATCTACAGAATCCTGTGAGTTGGTGCCAAACTAGGCTTCAAACACAGGGCTGGCTCCCTGAGCGAGCTATTTAAATAAAAGAAAACATAACCAACTTAATTCCACTTTATTTTGGTATAATAAATGATTTATAACTCAAATCATCTCTGTTTTAGCTCTAGTAATACCATATGACACCAGTTGACAGAGCAAGGCATACAAGAACCCATATTCTGACTCCCCCAATTGAACCACCTTGAATCTGTCTCTTTCAGTGACCCAGGGAAAAGGTGGCAGAGTAGGAGTCAAGATGGTGGAGGAGGCAGGCTGGTACTTGCCACTGACTGAGATATGGGAGCAGAATGTTGGGGAATGCCCTCACCTGAAGCTCCTTCGGGCCGCCATGTTGGGAAGGATCCAGCTAGCTCAGGGGTGGTCCTACTGCTGTCATTCTCCAGTCCTGAAGTTGGGGTACAGCCTTCCTGGGACCAAATTCCCATGGGCTAACAAAATGGAACTTTACCTGACTCTAGGGGTCCAGAAAACAGCGAAGGGCCAGAAATCCCCCCACCCTTTGTGTTCCAGGAAATGGCTGTCTGCAGAGAACCACCAGCCCTATGTGACAGGATTAGACAGGGCTCAAGATGATCTCTTTGAGGACCTATGACCAGACCAGATACAGACCCTCCCAATTCCCACAAATGATTAGCCGAACTGGTGGTCTCCACTGACCAATCTGTAAAACTGCCCACTAACTTAACTTGATTAAACTTTGTCAGGCTTCCCTCCTTCCCCCAGGCCCCAGAACTTTGGCTGCCCCTAAGCTTCAACAAGGTTTTGTGAGTACTGAAATGCAGAACATCATCCCCTTCGTGGCCCTTTCCTGCCCGAACTGTTTATTTACACCCCCTGCTCACCCACCACACCCCTGGACAACCACTTCCCTCCAGCCGTCACTATTCCCCCCTTAAAAGAAGAGCCCTTTCCTCCTGACTTTCAGATGCCTTCCTCCCATTGCAATGGTCCTTATGAATAGAGTTTCTTCTTACCCATGTCCAGATTTGTTTTTTGAAAGGAAAGCTACACTTGATATTCTACCCCTAATATTTTCTCTTAAATATTTTTTTCTTAATATTCATCGTCACTACCCATCGGGGAAACTCAGATCAAAACCACATTGAGATACCACCTTAACTCCAGTTAGAATGGCCAAAATCAACAGGATAGGAAACAAGAAGCATTGGAGAGGATGTGGAGAAAGGGGAACCCTCTTACAATGTTGGTGGGAATGCAAGTTAGTGCAGCTACTTTGGAAAACAGCATGGAGATTCCTCAAAAGATTAAAAATAGAGCTACCCTATGACCCAGCAATTGCACTATGGGTATTTATCCCAAAGATACAGATGTAGTGAAAAGAAGGGCCATATGTACCCCAACATTCATAGCAGCAATGTCCACAATCACCAAACTGTGGAAAGAGCCAAGATGCCCTTCAACAGACGAATGGATAAAGAAGATGTAGTTCATATATATGATGGAATATTATGTAGCCATCAGAAAGGATGAACACCCAACATTTGCATCAACATGGATGGGTCTGGAGATTATGCTGAGTGAAATAAGTCAAGCAGAGAAAGTCAATTATTATATGGTTTCACTTACTTGTGGAACATAAGGAATAAAATGGAGGACTCTAGGAGAAGGAAAAGAAAAGGGAATTGGGATAAGTCGGAAGGGGAGATGAACCATGAGAGAATGTGGACTCCGAAAAACAAGCTGACGGGTATGGAGGGGACGTAGGGAGGGGGGATGGGTGAGCCTGGTGGTGGGTATTAAGGAAGGCATGTATTGCATGGAGCACTGGTGTGGTGCATAAACAATGAATCTTGGATCACTGAAAATAAAATAAAATGAAATATTTTTTCTTGTATTCGCCTATTAAACAAGTCTGTACATATCAACATATATAGAGAGAGAGCTCAACATTTGTGTGACTGATAAAATAAAAGCAGCAAAGTCTCTCATGGTGTTATACTATTGGGGGAGCAGCTGAAAGAGAGAGAAGAAAAAAATAAACATAAAAAGACATGAAGTGCTTCGGAAATAAATAGGGCAAGGTAAGAAAGGGTACCCTGGCTTGGGAATGAGTTGAAATTTTATGCATGTAGTCAGTAAGATTTCACAGACACAAATAGACCAAGAAGGCCCTGAGATGTGTTTCTTTGGGGTGTCTTTGGGGTGTTCAAAGATGAGCCAAAAGGCTCACACAAATTGAACTTTGCTGACTACCACCGGTCTACTTTGCCTGATAATGCTAATCATGCTTTCACCTCAGGCCTTTGTCCTTGGTCCCCTCTGTCTCTCAGTGTCACTCAAAGTCCAACCAACATGGTAAAAGTCAGGGACAGCGAGCCAGACAGCAAACTAACACACCGCTTCCTTCCACAGGACTGTCTTGCAGTAAGAAAGAAAATGCCAGCCGGCCTGAAGATTGTCTGCCACGATGTGGCTGGTGTACCTTCTGGGGCAGTCTCCTTACCTTACCCCTTCCTGGAAGCAAACATTTCATGGACCACCCTTTGAGGAGCACTGTTGGAGACCACCAGCTCATTCACAGATAACCACACGACTCTTCTTCAGTTCATGCAGGTCCCTGAACAGGTGTCCCTTGCTTCGAGAACGTTCCCTCCCATGCTGCTGTCTGCATCAGCCTCCTTCACCTGGCTTTACTTTCCTCTGTAACCAAGACCATTCTGCGACTTTACGTTATATAATTATCTGCTTAGTTCAGGGGAACACAGTGCGTTTCAGTGAGGCCGTGAACATGGTCTTACTGAGTGAGGCCGTGAACATGGTCTTACTGAGTGAGGCCGTGAACATGGTCTTACTGAGTGACAGCCTCAGAGCCGAGGAGACTGCCAGGCACAGACAGGGACGGAAAAGCCAAAGTGAATGAATAGAAATATAATGACTCAGTGCATGCTTATTAATATCAGGGCCCCAGGGACGCAGGTAGCTCAGTGGCTTGAGCCTCTGCCTTCAGCTCAGGTCATGATCCCAGGTTCCTGGGATCCAGTCCCATGTGGGGCTCCCAGCTCCACAGGGAGTTTGCTTTTCCCTCTCCCTGATGCTCTGCCTACTTGCAATCTCTCTCTCTCTCTCTCTCACAGTTAAGTAAATAAAATCTTTAAACAATAAAAACAAACAAATAAATAAAAATCAGGGCCCCTGTGCCCCTTTATTTTGTGTCCATCTAATAAATCTTGTACTTTTATTTTTAACAACTCATTTTCCTTAATTCAGGTATATTCCTTGTGAACATTACATTATAGGATTTGCATTTTGTTTCTGTTTTATTTTTTTATTTTTTATAAAGATTTTATTTATTTATTTGACACAGAGAGAGAGATCAGATCACAAGTAGGCAGAGAGGCAGATAGAGAGAGAGGAGGAAGCAGGCTCCCCGCTGAGCAGAGAGCCCGATGTGGGCCTCGATCCCAGGGCCCTGAGATCATGACCTGAGCCGAAGGCAGAGGCTTTAACCCGCTGAGCCACCCAGGTGCCCTTGTTTCTGTTTTAAACCAACATGAAAGTTTTTCACATTAAATGAAGAGAAATTTATTTCTTTTACGTTGTCAGACTGATATGTTTAAGTTGTATTAATTTTCCTATGATTTCCTTTTTTTTTTTTAAGATAGGTATTCTCTTCTTGCTTTTTCATATTCTTCCATATGGACTGAGTTTGGGAAACTGTTTTCCCCTCATTGTTCTATAGTTTCTCGGATTCTCACAACAGGGATGAAAGACTAACTTGATTCCCCCTGCCCCATTATTTACAATTATTGATTAGTAACTTTTTCCCTGTGTCCTCACCTAACCACCTTTGGGTTTTCAATATTTATTTCACCATCTCCATTAATCCTTCCTGTTCCAAACCTTCACATCAGAAACACTTACCATAAAGTCACACATGTGATGGACTCACAGTTTTGTTAGGAGTTAGAGTTTCCTTCTCAATCAGGCACAAAATCTATTCAGAAGAAGGCAATAGGATCTAATTATTTTTGAGCCATCCATTTCACAGGAACCCAATATGTTGTCATAGACCCTATAATATTTCAGTGCACTCATCTCACGGTGAAATTTTGCCTCAGGCAAGAACTAGGATGGCTATTTTTGGTCCCAGTCCACGCCCTTTTAGGAAGCGTCCACAGATATAAACCATTCTCATGGTCCATGGGCCTGGGGTGAGGACAGGGAACATAAATCACAGATCGTCACTTAATGCACATTCTCTGGTGACACCAGCAACATCGGCTCCCTGGAGAGAAGTCCTTGCCCCTGTTTTCCTCTTAGACTCACAGGGTGGGGAGCCAAGTTGAGCTTCAGCTCATTACTTTCCAGGCCCCATGAAACGAGAACGAACATGGGACGATGGGTTTCCCGGTGGAACCCAAACCCTCCCTGTGGGAAAAGGCAGGAGGGGGTTGGAGCCCCAGAGCCTCTTGTTGCCTTCCATTCTTGAACTAATTGCTCATCTGAGGGGCTCTTCCTGAGTTCCACACCCTCCTCCAGCTCTGCTTTCTCAAAAGGAGATAATCATGACAACATTCCTCCAACCAGAACTTACAGGGCAAAGGCGATTTTAGTCTCTAGTTTTCAGCTATTTAAGAAAGATATTTCTGGGGAGCTTGGGTGGCACAGTCACTTAAGCATCGGACTCTTGGTTTCTGCTCAGGTCATGATCTAAGGGTCGTGGGATCGAGTCGCGAGTGGGGTTCCATGCTCAACACAGAGTCCGCTTGGGAGTCTTTCTCTCCCTCTGCCCCTCCCACTTGTACGGGCTCTCTCTTTCTCTCTCTCTGAAATAAATAAATAAATAAATCTTTAAGTAATGTATTGCTCTGTTTTACTGGTTTACTGTTTACTCAAATCAAAATTTGAGAGGAAAAATAAAAATGTCTTTTCTCACACCACCATCTGCCTCAAAAATAATTTCTTTGTATTCTACTCAGTAGCAAGCATGCTAGAAAAAAAATGCTGAGAACCAGTTCTGGGAGCGAGTGATCAGCTTGTTCATTCAATTCTGTTATCAAATCAACTCGGGTTGTGAATCCTAAATACCACGACATGTGTATCTTAATTCTAGTAACCATCTAAATCTAAAGGAGTAATTAGGGCTAGGTAATGCAGAAAAACGGGGGGAATCAGGGAGAAACAAGTGATCATGTTTCCATGCAGCTGAAACTGTCAAGGACCGGAGGAGGGCAGGGCACCTGAAAGCAGAAGTAATTGGCTTTCCCTCAGTGTCTGTTATCTTCCCAAACCAAGACACCAACGAGCATAGGAGTTATAAAGTAATACATAACAGTAGGCTGAAGGAGAAGGCAGATCTGTATACCTGCTCTCCAGGGTTGATTAGAGAGCAAACAGTAGGCTTTCATGTCTCCAGTATTTAAAATCATGTATTCATTTCTCTATCACATGTATGTGGGCAATTCAGCAAAACAGAAATGATTTAATTTAAAAATTGCCCTAAATTTCCCCTTCTGATGCTTATTCATTATCTTACTCATCTTCACTTCTGGCCAGAACTGTCAGGAGACAGATTCTCAGGGAAGTCACCACCAGTTCCGTGTCATGGAGACAGCTGTTAGGTTTCAGTTGGGGTGAAGCGGTTGACTTTCACAGATACCTCTGGCCATTTAATTGAATGATTTAGTCAAGACTAGAGGCTAGACGAATGCTTCCTGGAGTTAATTCGAAGGAATCATTACCACATCAAAACACACGATTATCATCAACAAATCCTACAATGCCCTTCCTTGTTAACAGCATCATACAGGCAAGTAGCAAAGATCAGCAGACTTTCCGGGTTTGTTAATCTGCTCACAAATCACAACTCTAGGAAACGAAATGCAGAGTTACATAATGGGCCCTAGGGGAGGCTGACTGGCTTGTGCTATTAGCTGGGGAGGGTTTGGGGGGATGGAGTCCTCGCTCCAAGTGGCATTAGGTGGTCCAGTGTGCAGAATATAGACTTGCACGCAGAGCCGGGAACTCCGGGAAGATGCCTGGAGAAGGGGGTGCATAGGAACAAAACCCCGTGGGGTTGGGGGTGGCGGGGGAGCACAAGGAGTGCTGGGAAGACACGGGGGGAGCCTGCAGCTGGGGACTTGGAGGGTGCCTTGGAGACTGAGCTAGTTCCCCCTTCTTTCTAAGTATAATTCAGAGGCAGATCAAATCTGAAACATTTTATTTTTGAAAACTAAAAAGCCTTTTATTTCTATTCATATGAAAGTCCAAGGTGGTGCCAAATATATAAAATGTGTGATCGCATCCCCTGAGCCCTGCGATTCTATTTCCTCACTAAGCTTGGCGAGGACCTTTCTTGCTTACAATTACTAAGCTGCATTATCTATTTGGAAACAGTCCAGGTGCTTCACAGGGAGAGAAGAGAGCAATTCAATTTCATTTGTATTACTCTGGCACCTTCCCTGCCCTATTCTACCAAGTGGCCTAGATTCAAATGTTGAGCCAGCACTCTTTTAACTAGTGGTGATGAAACCAGGAATCAGAAAAGTTAATGGACATGACCGAAATCAACACCTAGTTAATGACAGGGCCAAGCCCCTCTTCTCCTAGACCTTTAAATAGCTCTCTTTTAATTGGGAGAGAAAACCCCCCTATTAAAACACTAAAAAAGCAGGTGCCACATTTTGTTGAATTTCAAGATCTCATAAATTTTATGGACCACTAAGAAAAAGAAAATTAGAAAATTAGAAAATTCTAATTCTAATTAGGCCAATTAGAAAATTCCATCAATGGTGAGATGTATTCTGATTTTACAGATGCTACTATATATAATCTATATATTAGAGATATATAGTATACATTATATATATTAGAGATGCTATTCTATGAGATGTAATACACACACACACACCCCTTAGGGGGCACCCGGGGGGCTCAGTCGTTAAAGGTCTGTGTTCGGCTCAGGTCATGATCCCAGGGTCTTGGGATCGAACCCCTCATTGGGTTCCCTGCTCAGCAGGGAGCCTGCTTCTCCCTCTCCCACTCCCCCTGCTTGTGTTCCCTCTCTTGCTATCTCTCTGTCAATTAAGTAAAATCTTAAAAAAAAGAAAAGTATCTTAGAACTGAGAAAATATGGTAATAGAAATCCCCAGTATTTCCAACTAAAATGAAAGTTCATCTAGGCAGGATACTCCATTATTTCAGGTGCAAACCAAACAGAGTGCCACACCCAATAGCTTCAACCATCTACTTTAATTAGTTGCTTATTCTATACCAAATCTTCTGTAGTAAGCTTATTCTTCAGTTGGTGATTCTATGGTGTTTGCACTGTGGAAATTTATTAATATAATACATTTATCTTCTGTACACTTTGGTGTATTTAAAAAAATTTTAATTATTAAACTTTTAGAGACATTTTTAGATTTATGAAAAGATCAAGCCAGAAAGTAGAGTTCCCATACATCTTCTCTCCCCTGCCCCCAGTTTCCCCTATTATTAACATCACGTGTTGTTGTAGGACATTTGTTACAATTGATAAATCAATATTAATACACTATTAATTAACTGAATCTACAGTTTGCAGTAGGGTTCATTTTTTGTGTTATATAGTTGCGGGTTTTGACAAATGCATGATGTCACATAGGCACCATTATAGAATCATATAGAATAGTTTCACTGCTCTAAAAATGCTTCACCTTCTCATCCCTCCCTCTCCCCAAATCCCTGGTAACCATAGGATTACTAGGGGATTACTGTGTCTCCATAGTTCTGTCTTTTCCACAATGTCAAATAGTTGGATTCATATTCATAGTTTTGACTGGCTTTTTTCATTTTTTCTTTTTTTTCATTCTCATTTAGCATTTTTCAATAAATGTGCATTTAAAGTTCTTCCATGTCTTTATATGTATGACCTGGTAGCTTATTTATTTTTATCTCTGAATAATATTCCACCATCTGGATGGACTGCAGTTTATTTATCCACTCACCTAATGAAGGACGTCTTGATTAATTTTAATTTTTAGCAATTATAAGTAAAACTGTTATGAAACCAGAAAAGACCCTGAATAGCCAAAGCTAGCTTGAAGAAAGAAAAAAAAAAGCTGGAGGCATCATGATTCTGGACTTTGAATTATATTATAAAGCTGTAGTAATCAGGAAAGTATGGTAATGGCACAAAAATAGACACACAGATCAATGGAAGAGAATAAAAAAATCCAGAAACAAGTATATGTTCAATTAATCTTCATCAAAGCAGGAAAGAATGTCCAATGGGAAAAAGACAGTCTCTTCCACAAATGGTGTTGGGAAAACTGGACAGCAACATGCAAAAGAAGGAAAGTGGGTCACTTTCTTATACCAAACACAAAAATAAACTCAAAATGCATTAAAACCTAAATGTGAGACCCAAAATCATAAAAATCCTAGAAGAGGACACAAGCAGTAAGTTCTTTGACATTGGCCATACCAACTTCTTTTTAGATATGTCTCCTGAGGCAAGAGAAACAATATCAAAAATAAACTATTGGGACTTCACAAAATAAAAACTTCTGCATAGCAAAGAAAACAATCAACAAAACAAAAAGGCAACCTATGGATGGGAAAAGATATTTGCAAATGACATGTCTGATAAAGGGTTAGTATCCAAAATATATAAAGAACTTATAAAGCTCAGTACCCCAAAAGTGAATAATCTAAATTAAAAAATGGACAGGGGACATGAATAGACATTTTTCCAAAGAAGACATCCAGAGGGTCAACAGACACATGAAAAGAAGCTCAACATCATCAGGGAAACTCAAATCAGAACCACAATGAGATATCACCTCACACTGGTCAGAATGGCTGAAATCAACAATACAAGAAACAATAGGTGTTGCAAGGATGTGGATGGAGAAAGGGGAACTCTCTTACACTCTTGGTGGGAATGCAAACTTTGCACCCACTCTGGGAAACAGCATAGAAGTTCCTCAAAAAGTTAAAAAAAAAAAAGTACCCTATGACCCAGCAATTGCACTACTAGATATTTACCCAAAGAATACAAAAATACTAATTCCAAAGGCCACATGCTCTCCAATGTTCATAGCAACATTATCTACAAAAGCCAAATTATGGAAACAACACAAGCATCCATTGACTGATGAATGGATAAAGAAGCTGTGGCATATATAAATATATATACAATGGGATATTACTCAGCCATAAAAAGAATGAAATCTTGCCATTTGCAATGACATGGATGCCGTAGACAGTATTATGCTAAGCAAAATAAGTAAAAGACGGACACCATATGATTTCACTCATATGTGTAATTTAAGAAACAAAATAAATGAGCAAAGGAAAAAAATCAAGATAGAGAAGCAAAACAAAAAATGGACACTTAACTCTAGAAAACACACTGCTGGTCACCAGAGGGGAGGTGGGTGGGGGACGGGGGATATAGATGATGGGGATTAAGGGGGCACCTATTGTGATGAGCACCGGGTGATGTATGGAAGGGTTGAATTACTGTATTGTATACCTGAAACGAATATTACACTGTATGTGAACTGATGGGAATTTAAATTAGAACTTTAAAAACCTGCTATAAACTTCATGTCCAGGTTTTTGTGTGGATATAAGTTTTCAACTCATTTGTGTAAGTACCAAAGAGGGCAACTGCTGGAACTTACGGTAAGAGTATGCCTAGTTTTGTGAGAAACTGCCAAATTGTCTTCGAGTGTGGCTGTTCCATTTTGCATTCCCATCAGCAACAAATGAGAGTCTGTTGTTCCACCAGCATTTGGGGGTGTCAGGTTTTGGATTTTCAACATTCCATTGTATTGTAGTTCCCTTATGTTGGTGTATAATGTTCAGCAACTTTTCATATACTTAAATGTCATCTCCGCATCTTTGTTGAGGTGTCTGTTCAGATCTTTTACCTACTTCTTAATTTTTTTGGTTTATTGTTAAATTTTAAGAATTATTTGTATATTTTGCTTTTTTAATTTCCCATGATAAAAGTTTAAATAATTCACAAATAAAATAATTTAAATAATTGATAAAGTATAAATAATTTTCATCAGAATCAGAAATTTACATTAACAATAAAATAAAAATAACCTTTAAGTAGAAAAATGAATTTTAGTTTTCTCCACCGTAAAATACCTTAGGTAAGATTTTTTTTTCAAGCACTAGAAAACTTCTTATAATGTGAAATCACTAACCTGTCAGATAAATAATTTCCCTCTTTTCAGCTTGGATTAATATTAATTGATTATATCTGTGGTTGCAGTTGGAGGTCAGGGATGAGGTGAGATTTAGTTTTTCACACATTTCTTGGTTATAAAATAAAACTAAAGATCTATGATTTATTTCTCAGGCTGCTTCAAGTGGCCATGAATCAAAATGTTATGTGTCAAATAGATGTCTATGTCAGTAACTCTGTTTGAGATAATCATAGTAGTTTTTTAGTTAATTAAAGGTGAATCAGATATATGAGAAGTAAAAGAACAGAAATTATGGTAGATATTTAACTATTTAATGTTCTTTTTAAAAAATAGATCTTATTTCTTTTTATTTTTGAAAGATTTTATTTATTTATTTGACAGAGAGAAACACCGAGAGAAGGAACACAAGCAGGGGGAGCCGGAGAGGGAGAAGCAGGCTCCCCACTGAGCAGGGAGCCCGATGTAGGGCTCGATCCCAGGACCCCAGGATCATAAGACCTGAGTGGAAGGCAGACACTTAACTGACTGAGGCCCCAGGTGCCCTAGGCCTTATTTTTCAGTTTTGGGTTCACAGCAAAATGGAGGTGTTTGAGATGACAGAGATTTCCTGCATTCGCCCTGCGCCCTGCCGCACATGCACAAACTTCCCCATTATCAACATCTCCCCGGCCACCCCCAACATCCCCTGAGTGGTACCTTTGTTATAACTGAGGAATCTATATTAGCACATCATTATCATGGAAAGTGCACAGCTTACATTAGGGTTCACTGACCTTTTTTAAAAAATAAAGTTCAAAACTATGATGACAGGCATTGGCCCTCAGCCCCCACGTGTCAAGCTGTTGCCTAGAGATAATTTCCCATCGCCGTCTGTCTCCCATGATGCCCGGAGCAGCCCTCCATCCTTTAGGTTAAGACTGTCTTTTTTTTTTTTTTTTAAGATTTTATTTATTTATTTGACAGAGAGTTGGAGATCACAAGCAGGCAGAGAGGCAGGGAGAGAGAAGAGGAAGCAGGCTCCCCGCTGAGCAGGGAGCCCGATGTGGGCCTCGATCCCAGGACCCTGAGATCATGACCTGAGGCGAAGGCGGAGGCTTTAACCCACTGAGCCACCCAGGCGCCCGGTTAAGACTGTCTTATTTATCTTTTAAACTTTAGGGCTGATGAAGAGCCAAAGACATAATAAGGGTTAAACAGTTATTGCTGGAAGAACATCTGTTACACGGCATATATATTCCTCACCAGTTTTTTTGCGTCTGAATTTGTGTATTAATAGAGTCAGATTTCCAGTGTTTGCCATTCAGGTCATCTTCCTTAGCCAGGATCAACTCCTTGATCACCCTATCTCTGAGGTGTAGTGAAAAACAAAGTCTGCACACCTAGCTGTTCCACTTGTAATTCACTTTCCCACTGAAGAATGAAAGTCACAATATTGTGTTATATTTTGATGTGTTGTAACTTAGGGAGGCTGTCTTTTTTAATTCTCACAGAGCTTCAAAACAGCTCTTCAGTTTTGATTTTTCAATAGTGTGGAGTGCTTTACTAATGCAAAACCTTTATTAATCAACCAACACGGGTGTCTGTTTCCTCTAACAGTGTAGGAGAGCCTTGTTACGATGAAGCTCATATTTCAACAAGAGACTGACCAGATAACCTTTAGATGTTTTCCAGCTTTGTGCTTCTGTGGTCCAACAGAGCACATCAGGGCTTACGTTCAATGACTGCACTTGGTCTCCCTGTGAGATAATCCTTCCAAACCCTATTTATCACACTGCCAAAAAGAAAATTGAATTATGAAACTTGACAGCATTCAAACCGCATATCCCTGAAACCCAAGACTTCACACATCTGGGGATAGAATCATAACGGGGCAAATGAGCAACTGTGTTTGGAAATGTACTTTAAAATTGGTTTATAAATGTGGGTGATAATTCCAACTTTCAGATTAAACTAGATTCTTCTCATTGTGTACATTTCTTCCCATACTCTACACCCCCAAACCCTGCCCCAGTAATGATTTTGTGACTAAGACGGGTGTCACCATAGTGTTCTTGGGGCAGAATGATAGGTCGGTGACTCATCAGGCACTAGAAAGGGAAAATATTCAAGAGACATTGGCATTTGAAATATTCAATACTGTGAATCTCTTCCTAAAAATAAAGACAACTAAATAACTCAATTTGGTGATAAACGCCACAGATCGAAACAACTGTGACAGAGTAAGGAACAAATTATAATTACTTAAAGAATCATTATGATTAGTCATAAATACCTTAACATTTGCCAACCAATTTTTCTTGTCAAAATACATTGTTTCTTCTGGGGCTCATACCCTCAATTTGCCCAATTACTCTCCACAAATTTTCTTTTTGGTGGCTGAGCCACACGATGATATTTAGCTTCTAAAGGCTTTTTTTTCCATAGAAACGACATTTGAAAAGCAGATGAATACCTTTCAAAGGCAATTGTAGTTGAGGTGGTGGGGGAGAAAGATGGAAAAAATAATATCCGAGGACTCTGGCTTATGCCAAGAAATCGTTGCGTAGAGCAGGAACTCTGAAATGCAGCTCACGTAGCTAATGGTGTGCAGTCCTTGCATGGCTAGCGTCCCATTTTTCGTTCTTTCCCTTGTTTCCCCCTGGCTTCTCCCTTCCTTCACTGAATCCACGTGTCTGTGGCTTCTTTCCTTCCTCTGCTTCCTTTCCCTGTGCTTCTCTCTGTGCATATTGACCTTCTGAGGTTTACACCTCAGAGAAAACTGGGTGTGGGGACCTACGAAAACGGGTGTCTTTGCCTTTCTGATTGCACCTCTGGGAAACGCTAACCATGCTCAAGATATGATTAATCCCACAGTATCTTGTTTTTAGTAAAGATACTCAAACATAAAGCTGTATAAAAGTTGTATACACACAGAGCTCATCCCTGGGAGGTTGTCCATACCCGCTTTATTTAAAGGGTTGTTTTCATGAACCTACTCCTCGTTTTCAGTGTTCCTTTTCCAGTGCATTTATCTTCCTCAAGATCCCTCCTGGGGGATCAGCAATGGCCTGACCCAACAGCACAACCATGCCTCAACAGTTTCCCCCACTCTTGACCTCCTTTCACCAGAATTATGTCTCATTCCTCTAGGATACTGCTCTGTGACCGAAGCTAACTTAGTGCATTACTACAAGCCAACCCACTAATAATTTAATAGATAATGTTTGCATTTTTCAAGGATTGTCACCTAGAATCAAGGTTTTCTCAAAGAAGTGATTCAAATAAAGTCTTTATTTGATCAACAAATAGTGTGAAGTACTTCTTAGGTTCCAGGTACTGTGATGTTAGATATTCAGAGACCTACAAAATGCATATGGCCCCTAGTCCCTATCTTCATGGAGTCCTATGATGTAGGGGTCTTCGAGGCAACACTATAGAGTGATTGTTCTCATACCATTTGAATCACATCAAGTAGGTCTAGGTAGTCCTGTAGGGACCAACTAGGTGGTCACCACATGAACTGCATATAATTTTTTGGTCATTCTTGGTAGCATTTACATTCCGGGACATACACTAGCACAAACAACAGTTATGTGAGTTAGAAATTTCTATTCCCACTCTGTAAAGGAAATTGGCTTCACAGAGTTAAGACCTCTCTACTTAGAGTCACAGGACAAGCAAGTAGCAGCATCAGGCTCTGGAGAATACTTTGGAACCCAAGTCCATCATTGTCTATTCCACCATAGGTGTCCCTTCAGATCCTCAAAAAGACCACTTGGATAGGTACTCAGTGCATAATCAGGGATCACATGCCATCTTTGGTTTCTCATTGTATGCATACCATTCTCTCCCACTGGACAGATAAGACCTCAAGGGAGTTTTAAACTATTACTGTGCAATGGTCGCATGCTAATAACATGTCATTCTTATTGCATAAAATATTCTGGCTAGAGACATGCAGCTAGCACCCTCTTTGTCCCTTACCTCATTTGTTTTTATATGTATTAACTGACTCTATTCCTATGTCTTCCCCCAAAGTGTCAATATGGCACTGGGGGTCGATTGTGGTTGGTCTTTTTCCCTCTGGTGCTTTGTCCATAGGCATAAATCTATCACCAACTAGTCGTCCTCTTATGTCAGCTGACAGACAAGCGGCTTAATCCCCCAGCTCACCCTCAGTAATCATGCATTACACTGGTGGCATGGACAGTTGATGAAGGATGAGAAGAGCATGGTACTGCTTTATGTTTATTTGATAAATGAGCCCAAAATGGCTTCTGTGTATTGGTCCCTAGGCTGGTTTTTTCATCACTGCACACAATGACCTGTTAGTTCAAAAGCCTGCCAGCACCAAAGTCAAACTTTTACACATCTCATGGTTTGAAACATAGTTCAAAAAAGCAGATTTTTAGCCATTTAGAGCTTGCCTGTTTTGTGTACCTCATGAAGCTACACCCAACACATGCTAGCGATAGAGAAGCTATGCTTAGGTCCTAAAGACCTCAAGCTGCTGCCCTTCAGAGCTCTCTGACCCAAAGACCCCGGCTGTGTTCTAAGTAGATTCCCCTGGACACAGAAGCACCCCCTTCCTTACTCCCTCCCCGCTGGGAGTTCTCCTGCCCTCCCCTGTTTCCGAGTGGTGGTGCCCCAGAATCTAAGACTCTGGAGTGTCTCAGTCCGTGAGGGACTTCCCTCTCCTGCAAATATGTCAGGGTCACCCAGCAAGACTTGTGTGTACTACTGCCGCCTTGTGGTCATGTCCTTCCTTGACTTTCTCCCAAATCCCTTCAGAGTCCTTGAAACAATCAGAAGGATTCTTGGGTTCGTTGGAGATACACACACACCATACCCATAATTCCATAAGTTAGGTGTGGTTTGAGTTTATTATTTTTCACTTATGAGTGGTATTTGGTAATATTTATTTACCTACCAGCATTATGTGGCACTGTCATCACTTGAGGGCCACGCAATTTTTATTTTATGGTCATGTTGGTTACAACATTGGAAGTGAACTAATTCACAAAATAAATAATTACCAGTCAGTTCGTTCTTGAATTTTCAAAGGCAACACTTTGCCCTCGTAGGGTCAGTCTTATTTCATCACAGAAACGTCTGAAGTTCACACGGACGCAAAATGAAGAATGTTTTGTGGTGCTAGGAAAGTAAGGAAACACTCAGAAAAATCTGACAGCTCATCAGAAGAACACAAGAGTCAACTTAAATGGTCAGAGTTAGAGCAAACTGAGTCACAAAATAAGTAATAGTAGATATTTTAACACATCAAATAAATATTCATAATGTCACACTGTTATAAGTAAATTTAAAAAAATAAGAAAGTACATATGGGGAAGAAACAGATCTTCCTTGCAGTAGAATTCCAATTTATAAAGGTATAAGGGAACTAAGAGAATCACCACTAGGCAAATGCTACAATAATAACCATTGCAGATGAAATCCATCATGGATGCAAAAATCAGTGGGTGAAAGTTGGAGGCGAAATAGCATTTGCATACCTTCAACATATCTCGCCAAGGTGATAACAGCAAAGGGAGAGACAGGAACCTTACAGGTAACAGCACTGGACATCATGAACAGGCATCACGAACAGACATAGACATCATGAACCCCTTGACATGATGCACTAAGAAGACAACCACATCTTTTCTGTCCTATATGTGTCAAAAATGCATAATTTCATTCCAACCATGAGAAAATATCAGAAGAATCCAAATGAGGAGCATTCCATAAAATAACTGCTCTATACTCCTTCAAGGACAAGCATCAAGGTCATCAGAGAGAAGGAAGGACTGAGAAATGGAATAGAAAAGACAAGGATTTACAAATAAATGTAATTTGGGATATCAGATAGGATCTGGGAACAAATGAAGGCTCATAGTGGGGAAAATGGTGAAATTTGAAACCAAGACTATGGTTTATTAATAATATTGCACTGAGGTTGACTTCTTGATCTTGAGCACCATTCTGTGGTTGTGTAAGATGTTTACGTTAGGGGAAGCAAGTTGAGAGACATAAAGGAATTTTTTATACTCTTTTCCAAAATTTTCTATACATCTAAAATAGTTCAAAATGAAAAGCTTAATAAAAAAAGGAAAATAGGGCAGAGGAGGAGGAGACTTAAATTTCATCAGGTCCCAGGAGTTCAGCTAGATAGTTATCAAACCATTCTGAACACCTACAAACTCAACAGGAGATCTAAGAGAAGAAGAGCAGCAATTCTAGGGACAGAAAAGCAACCACTTTCTGGAAGGTAGGACATGCAGAGAAATGAATCCGAGCCGATATATGGGAAGAGAGATGGCGGCGGGAGGGAGCCTCCGTCAGCCACTTACTGGCAAGTGAGAGAGCAGTGGGGCACAAAATTGGAACTTTTAGAAATCCGCTCCACTGAGGGACATCCCTCCAGAGGCTAAGCAGAGGGTGGGGCCATCGCGGGGACAGTGTGGTCTCAGGACCCTCAGGGTCACAGAAAGACCAGGGGTGTCTGAGTGCAGCAGAGCTCCCAGGTATCAGAGCAGGGAAGCTGGCTGCAGAGACAGAGTCGGGAAGGGAGAGACTATCTCAGTTTGGGGTTACCTTAAACCGAGATCCAAGGCACAGTCCAGTCATTACTCTTCAAGCAGGGACCCCACAAGTGGCAGAGACAGGGAGACTCACCTTCCTCCTCTGGGAGGAGCAGCGTGGCAGCCCACAGCAAAAATATGCTAGGTTTGGAGACTCCAAGCAGGGCCTTGTGCCAGAGATAGAAATGCTTGGTCACAGGCTGGGTGAGCTCAGAGTGCTGCCAGAGACCAGGGAGATGGGAGGGATTGACTGCTTTTCTCTGAGGGTGCACTAAGGAGTGGGGCCCTGAGCTCTTGGCTCCTTGGGTCGGAGGTTAGGAGGCCACCATCTTCATTCCCGTCCTCCCAAGTGGTACAGAAAGTGTTCAGGGAACAAAAGCTCTGAGAGCAAACCTGAGAAGATTGCTTAGCCTGGCCCCTGGCAAGGGCGGTGTAATTCCACCTTGGGCAAAGACATCTGAGAATCACGGCAACAGTCCCCTTCCCCAGAAGATCAGCAAGAACATTTGGCCAAGACCAAGTTCATTGATCAATGAGAACTGCAAAACTTCAGAGCTAAGGGGAATGGAGCACATAGAATTTATGGCTTTTTCCCCATGATTCTTTAGTCTTTCGGTTAAATTTTTTAGATTTTATATTTTTCTTATTCTATTTTTAAAAATTTTCCTCTTTCCTATCTTAACTTTTAAAATATTTTATCTTACCAATACCTTTAAAAAAATCTTTTTAATTTTCATTGTTATAGTCATATTCTATCCCTTCATTGTATTTAAACTTATTTTTTGTGTAAATATAAGTTTTTCTTTCTTTAAAATTTTAGGATACAGTTTCTTCTAACAGATCAAAATATACCCTAAATCTAGTGTATGGCTTTGTTTTAGCCTCCAGCCTGATCACATTCTCTCCTTTTTTTTTCCTTCTTTTTTCAACTAACTTCTTATTTTATCAATTCCTTTTTAAAAATATTTTTAATTTTCTTCTTTACAATCATATTCCATCCCTCCATCGTGTTTACCCTTATTTTTGTATATATACAAGTTTCTCTTTCTTTAAAATTTTGGGAGGCAGTTTCTTCTAACAGATCAAAATATACCCAAATTCAAGTGTGTGGCTCTGTTCTATTCATGTGTGTGTGTGTGTGTGTGTGTAATCATTTTATCCTTTCTTCTCCCCACAGTTTCAGGGCTCTTCTAATTTGGTTAGTGTATATTTTTCTGGGGACATTGCTACCCTTTTGGTATTTTGTTCTCTCGCTCATCTATTCTTCTCTGGATAAAATGACAAGGTGGAAAAACTTACCTCAGAAAAAAGAACAAGAGGCAGTACTGATGGCTAGGGACCTAATCGATATGGACATTAGTAAGATGTCAGAACTAGTGTTCAGAATGACAATTATCAAGATGCTAGCTAGGCTTGAAAAAACCATAGAAGATACTAGAGAATCCCTTTCTGAAGAAATAAAAGAACTAAAATCTAAACAAGTTGAAATAAAAAAAGCTATTAATGAGGTGCAATAAAAAAATGGAGGCACTTACTGCTAAGATAAATGAAGCACAAGAGAGAATGAGTGATATAGAAGACCAAATGAGGGAGAATAAAGAAGCTGAAAAAAAGAGAGATAAATAGCTGGACCACAAGGGGAGAATTTGAGAGATAAGTGATACCATAAGATGAAATAATATTAAAATAATTGGGATCCCACAATAGAAAGGGGGGGCAGAAGGTATAATGGAGCAAATTATAACAGAGAACTTCCCCAATTTGGGGAAGGGAACAAGCATCAAAATCCAGGAGGCACAGAGAACCCTCCCTCAAAATCAATAAAAATAGGTCAACACCCCATCATGTAATAGGAAAACCCACAAGTCTCAGAGACAAAGAGAAAATCCTGAAAGCAGCTACGGAAAAGAGGTCTGTAACATACAATGGTAGAAATATTGGACTGACAGCAGACCTATCCAAAGAGACCTGGAAGGCCAAAAAGGACTGGCATGATATATTCAGAGCACTAAATGAGAAAAATATGTAGTCAAAAATACTATATCCAGCTAGGCTAACTTGAAAGTAGGAGGCAAAATAAAAAGCTTCCAAGACAAACAAAAACTGAAAGAGTTTGCAAACGCTAACCCAGCTCTACAGGAAATATTGAAAGTGGTCCTCTATGTGAAGAGAAAGCCTAAAAGTAACAGACCAGAAAGGAACAGAGACAATATACAGTAACAGTCACCAAATAGGCAATACAATGGCACTAAATTCATATCTTTCAATAGTTACCCTGAATGTAAATAGCCTAAATCCCCCAATCAAAAGACACAGGGGATCAGAGGGGATAAAATGATCCTATTAGAATGGATAAAAAAACAAGACTCTTAAGTGACTGCCTTCGGCTCAGGCCATGATACCGGAGTCCTGGGACTGAGTCCTGCATCGGGCTCCCAACTCCATGGGGAATCTGCTTCTCCCTCTGACCTTCTCCCCTCTCATGCTCTCTCTCTCAAATAAGTAAGTGAAATCTTAAAAAAAAAAAAAACAAAAAAACAAGACCCATCGATATGCTGTCTGCAAGAAACTCATTTTAGACCCAAAGACACCTCCAGATTTAAAATGACAGGGTGGAAAACAATTCACCATGCTAATGGTCATCAAAAGCAAGCTGGGGTGGCAATAATTACATCAGACAAATTAGATTTAAGCCAAAGAGTATAAGAGATGAAGAAGGACACTATATCATACTTAAAGGGTCTGTCCAATAAGATCTAACAATTTTAAGTATCTATGCCCCTAACATGGGAGCCGCCAATTATATAAATTATATAAACAAATTATATAATTATATAAACAAAACACATCAACAATAATACAATAATAGTAGGGGACTTTAACTCTCCCCACACTGAATGGACAGATCATCTAAGCAAAGGATCAACAAGGAAATAAAGGCTTTAAATGACACTGGACCAGATGGACATCACAGATATATTCAGAATATTCCATCCCAAAGCAATAAAATACACATTCTTCTCTCGTGCGCATGGAACATTCTCCAGAATAGATCACATTCTGGGTCACAAATCAGGTTTGCACAGTAGAACAGATCAATGAAACTAGGAGCTGGTTCTTTAAAAGAATTAATAAGATTGATAAACCCCTGGCCAGACTTATCAAGAAGAAAAGAGAAAGGACTCAAATTAATAAAATTATGAATGAAAGAGGAGAGATCACAACCAACACCAAAGAAATACAAGCAACCATAGAACATATTATGAGCAACTATACTCAGTAAATTTGACAATCTGGAAAAAATGGATGCATTCCTAGAGATGTATAAACTACCAAAACTGAACCAGGGAGAAATAGAAAACCTGAACAGGCCTGTAACCATAAGGAGATATGAAGCAGTCATCAAAAATCTCCCAAAAACAAGAGCCCAGGGTCAGAGGGCTTCCTGGGGGAACTCTACCAAACATTTAAAGAAGAATTAATACCTATTCTCCTGAAACTGTTCCAAAAAATAGAAATGGAAGGAAAACTTTCTAACTCATTTTACAATACCAGCATCACCTTGATCCCCAAACCAGACAAAAACCCCATTAAAAAGGAGAATTACAGACCAATATCCCTGATGAACATGGATGCAAAAATTCCCACCAAAATACTAGCCAATAGGATCCAACAGTATATTAAAAGGATTATTCACCACGACCAAGTGGGACTTATTCCTGGGCTGCAAGGTTGGTTCAACATCTGTAAATCAATCAATGTAATATAATACATTAATAAAAGAAAGAACAAGAACCATATGATACTCTCAATAGATGCTGAAAAAGCATTTGACAAAGTACAGCAACCTTTCTTGATCAAAACTCTTCACAGTGTAGGGATACAGGGTCCATACCTCAATATCATCAAAGCCATCTATGAAAAACCCACAGCAAATATCATTCTCAGTGGGGAAAAACTGAGAGCTTTCCCCCTAAGGTCAGGAACACAACAGGACTGTCCACTATCACCACTGCTATTCAACATAGTACTAGAAGTCCTAGCCTCAGCAATCGGACAACAAAAAGAAATAAAAGACATCTGAATCACCAAAGAAGTCAAAATCTCACTCTTTGCAGTTGATATGATACTTTGTGTGGAAAACCCAAAAAACTCCACTCCAAAACTGCTAGAACTCATACAGAATTCAGTAAAGTGTCAGGATATAAAGTCAATGCACAGAAATCAGTTGCATTTCTATACACCAACAACAAGACAGAAGAAAGAGAAATTAAGGAGTCGATCCCATTTACAATTGCCCCCAAAACCATAAGATATCTAGGAATAAATCTAACGAAAGCAGCAAAGAATCCGTATTCAGAAAACTACAGAGTACTCATGAAAGAAATTGAGGAAGACACAAAGAAATGGAAAAATGTTCCATGCCCATGGATTGGAAGAACACACATGTGAAAATGTCTATGCTACCTAGAGCAATCTAATTGCTCATTTAATGCAATCCCTATCAAAATACCATCAACTTTTTTCAAAGAAATGGAACAAATAATCCTAATAAATATATGGAACCAGAAAAGACCCCGAATAGACAGAGGATTGTTGAAAAAGAAAACCAGAGTTGGTGGCATCACAATTCCAGACTTCAAGCTCTATTACAAAGCTGCAATCATCAAGACAGTATGGTACTGGCACAAAAACAGACACATAGACCAATGGAACTGAATAGAGAGCCCATAAATGAACCCTGAACTCTATGGTCAACTAATTTTTGACAAAGCAGGAAAGAATGTCCAATGGAAAAAAGACAGTCTCTTCAACAGATGGTGTTGGGAAAATTGGACATGCAGAAGAATGAAACTGGACCATTGCCTTACACCACACACAAAAATAGACTCAAAATGGATGAAAGACCTCAGTGTGAGACAGGAATCCATCAAAATCCTTGAGGAGAGTACAGGCAGCAACCTCTTCAACCTCAGCTGCAGCAACCTCTTCCTAGAAACATCGCCAAAGGCAAGGGAAGCAAGGGCAAAAATGAACTATTGAGATTTCATCAAGATGCAAAGATTTTGCACAGGAAAGGAAACAGTCAACAAAATGAAAAGATAACCAACAGAATGGGAGAAGATATTTGCGAATGACATATCAGATAAAGAGCTAGTATTCAAAATCTATAAAGAACATATCAAACTCAACACTCAAAGAATAAATAATCCAATCAAGGAATGGGCAGAAGACATGAACAGACATTTCTCCAAAGAAGACATCCAAATGGCCAACAGACACATGAAAATGTGCTCAGTATCACTGGGCGTCAGGGAGATACATATCAAAACCACAGTGAGATAGCACCTCACACCAGTCAGAATGGCTAAAATCAACAAGTTAGGAAATGACAGATGTTGGCGAGAATGCGGAGAAAGGGGAACCCTCCTACACTGTTGGTGGAAATGCAAGCTTGTGCAGCCACTCTGGAAAACAGTGTGGAGGTTCCTCAAGAAGTTGAAAACAGAGCTACTCTATGACCAGCAATTGTCCTACTGGGTATTTACCCTAATGATACAGATTCAGTGATCTGAAGGGGCATGTGCACCGGAGTGTCTATAGTAGCAATGTCCACAATAGCCAAACTATGGAAAGAGCCTAGATGTCCATCAACAGATGAATAGATAAAGAAGATGTGTTGTGTGTATACAGCAGAATACTATCCAGTCATAAAATAAAAAACAAAATCTTGCCATTTGCAACCACGTGGATGGAACTAGAAGGTATTATGCTAGGGGAAATAAGTCAATCAGAGAAAGACAACTATCATATGATCTCTCTGATATGAGGAATTTAAGAGGCAAGGCAGGGGTCATGGGGGGAAGGGAGGGAAAAATGAAAAAAGATGGGACTGGGAACGGAGACAAACCATGAGAGACTCTTAATCCCAGGAAAAAACCTGAGGGTTGCTGGGGGGTGGAGGAAGAGGGATGGGGTGGCTGGGTGATGGACATTGGGGAGGGTATGTGCTATGGTGAGTGTTGTGAATTTTGTAAAACTGATGATTCACAGACCTGTACCTCTGAAACAAATAATGCATTATATGTTAATAAAATATAATTTTAAAAATGTTTAGGAGTTTCCTGGGTGGCTCAGTCATTAAGCACCTGCCTTCGCTCGGGTCATGATCCCAGGGTTCTGGGATCGAGCCCCGCATTGGGCTCACTGCTTCTCCCTCTCCCACTTCCCCTGCTTGTGTTCCCTCTCTTGCTCTCTCTCTGTCAAATATACAAATAAAATTAAAAAAAATGTTTGGGAGAGTGAAAAAATGAAAAGGAAAATAGGGGCACCTGGGTGGTGCAGTTGGTTGAGTGTCCATTTTGGTTTCAACTCAGGTCGTGAACTCAGGGTCATGAGATCAAGTCCCACATTGGGCCCTGTGCTCAGGGTGGAGTCTGTTTAGGTTTCTCTCTCCCTATGCCTCCAACCCCCTCTCTCTGTGCATATATGCATGTACTCTCTTTCTAAAATAAAAAAAAAATCTTTAAAAAAGCGAAAATCAAAATGGTGTTGGCCAGTGATGCAAACACTAGGATGTTAGTGAAAGCAGAAAAACATGAACTGAGGTTGGATGACAAGAAGGTTTTAATTCAATTTTCAAATTCAAAACATTGAAATAAAAAATTGCTGTGATTTAACTGAAGCAACCCAGACACAAATACCCCAGTTTCAGCTCAGGTTTGACTGTTACTGATGGAGGCAGCCTGGGTCAAGGGCCCAGAGTGGGCTGGGCAGGACCAGCCAAGAGCGTCCTTGGCCTCACGCAGAATAGAAATCAAACGTGAGCCCGTAGGAAGTGAGCAGAGTTTGTTGAGGGCATGGAGAGAGTGCAGGTACAGAGTGTCTGTGAGACTCAGAAAGGAAAGGAGAGGGAGTCTCATCTTTGCTCGGGGTCTGAGTTCTTCTTGAGGAGTGTGTTCTAGTGTGTGGTCCTCTCAGACACCCGGGAACTGGACAGAACAAGGACAAGGGTCCAGCTGTCCTGCAAAAGCCACTTGTTCCTTGGAGTCCGGGGTCTGGGCATCGAGATGTCTAGTCCAATGGTCTGGAATATGCACATGGTGGCTCCAGTCTGTCATTCTTGTCCAGTCCTCCCTTAGGTATTATCTACTGTGCTGGAGGCCCCTAAGGAAATCATGAACTCCTTGGCTATTACGGGGAGAATACACTATCAGACATACATAAGGTGGGGGTGCAGGTCCTAGCAAGAATAGAAGCAGAAAAAGGAGCAAACAGCAGGTTTTTATGGAGTCCCTCAGTTTCCTCGTGACAAGGAGGACTACACAGAATGGGAAAATATTTTGTGCTATATACACTGTGCTTTAGCTTTTGTGCCTGCAACATTAGGATGATTTTCTGGAATACATGTTCCTTTATGACTGGGGAGTATTGAAAGGTATGGTGAGGCATGTCAATAAAATTACATCTAACAATTATGAAAGTATAAAGTCAAATATTATTTAAGTCAAAATCAGAATAACCATAGACAGTATGTACTAAATTTGGGGGCATGGGGGTTACTTTTTATTTTGAAAAAATATCACAAAATTCCAAGAAATTATGATCTCATTCTTCTCATTGCAAGACTGTTAGTAATACAGAATAACTGCTTTTGAAAAAATGTTTACTCATTAAGATAAAATGGCCATGAAATTTTCTCCCTTAATCGTCAGAGTCCTTTAGTTGGGGCACCTTGGTGGCTCAAGTCAGTTGACCCTCTGACTCTTGATTTCAGCTCAGGTCATGATCTCGGGGTCATGGGAGGGAGCCCTGAATCGGGCTCCACGCTCAGCATGGAGTCTGCTTGGGAGTCCCTCTTTCCTTCTTCCTCTGCCCCTCCCCCTGCTTGTGCTCTACAAATTGATTAATTATAAAAAATCAGAGTCCTTTAAGATTTGAGGAAATAAAGGAGAAGTCACTAAAGAATCCAGAACAGTGATTGATAGTGTGAAATCTTGCTAGATGACTTAAACAGCTTCCTAACAAGAATGGCACAATGTACATTTTTTAGACATACTCAAAATGATTATCATTTTATCTGGAACATAATGAATCTCGTATTTACGTATAGAAAACTTATCATAGTATTATACAGATTGGTGGTCCCCAGTCCTGGTTGCCCAGAAAATTACCTGGGAAGCTTTTTATAAAAATGCCAGGGCCTGGTATCCTTCCTCAGAAATTCTGATTTGATTCATGAAGGATGGCGTAAGACATTGATATTTTAAAAATTTTCCAGAGATTCTAATGTGCTGCCCTTCCCCCACCAGCTGGGATGAGAATGACTGTTACAGGAACTTTTTGTTCAAATATATCTGTAATGAGATATACAAGATAAATATTATAATTAAAAATTACATTTTGGCAAAACACATTTTGTCAAGATAGACCATAATTCCATGCTCGGAGCAGTATTTTTGGGCTTGAATAAAAATGGATGCCAGAAAATATGTTAAATAAATTGAATCTAAATAATTATAAGTATAAACATGACCCAAGATGATTACAATCAGAATTCAGTTTATCATTACCTCATCCCAGTAAAATGCAAATTCATACTCTTTCATTTAAGATTTTTTTAGTAAAAAATATGTGGTCACTTTAAATGAGCAGCATCCCCCCCAAAAAATGACCATAGTGTGTGAATCTAAACCTGTATTTTTGTTTTGTGTGTCTATCTGTATATCAAATAGAATCATATGTAGTTACATAATTTGTAGCTTACAAATCAGGAATTGAAAACTTATCATGGTAATTTTCTTAATTAATGCATAAATAATTAACACACAGACACACAAACGAGGAAACAATCCTCTACTGAGTTATTTGCTAGCAAAGCACTTCTCACCTTGTAAAAAACATGAAATCTATTTGGAAGAGATTTAATTAAAATTAACACATTTTTGGCTACTGTTGTGAGAAGTTGACCATTTCCAGCATCCTTGCTGTTGTTCTGACAATTGCAAGAACATACTGGTTTTATTCAAAGAAGGCTTTACCATCTCCCCTGTCCAGTGTACAGAGCCTGCTCTATGTGATATATCACTCTGGTTTGGTTCACGGAATTTTGGGTAGTTCAGCAAGCTAGCATGCAACACAGAGTTAAAATCCTGTAGGCTAGTATTTGACTGGAAAGATTGTTAACTTTGTCTCTTTTGTCTCTCAAACTCTTTGTCTCTCAAACTACAGCCTGTCTTTTTTTGTTGTTTCCAAATATCTCGAAAGAACTCAAGCATAAAGTTGATGGATTTCTCGTATGCCAAACATTCAGAAACTCAGCTACAAGGCAAACAAAACACTGGAAGAAAATATCTACATGAAATAAGTCAATGAGTCAGTCAAGTTGACATGTACAAAACTCATTCTTCTTGATATGAAAACACAAAAACCCCAATAGAAAAATGAACAAAGTCAAAGAACAAAAAAATTTATAGAAAAATAATTGAGTAACAAATGCATTGAAAAAATTAACCTCCGAAGTAATAGAACAAATTCAAATAAAAACAATGAGGTACCTTAAAAAAAATCCATTCAACAATTTTTGAAATGGTAATGCTTATTGTTAGCTGAAATAGTATCTATCCTTACGCAAGAGCTACCAGAAGCCCCCATTTGTACAACTTTTCTGGAAAGGAGTTTGGTAATACAGCCAATCCGTATTATTTATGGATTCGATCTTTTCTAATTCACCTTCTAGCGAAAATGCATTTGTAACCCCCAAGTCAGTACTGCCAGCCCACTTGAGGTCATTTGTGGACACGAACAGGGTGATGCAAATTTTGGGTCCCAGTGCGTTCAGAGAAGACAATCTCTGCCTTCTCATTTCAGCTCTTATTCTGCAAACAGCACTGTAGGAGCCAAGGGCAGGCTCCCGAAATGTGCCCCTTTAGCGTATTGATTATCTTAAATAAAAGTTAGTTAAGAAACACTTGGTGCGGGGCACCTGGGTGGCTCAGTCGGTTAAGCATCTGCCTTTGGCTCAGGTCACGATCCCAGAGTCCTGGGATCAAGCCCCATGTCGGGCTCCCTGTTCAGCAGAGAGCCTACTTCTCTCCTTCTCTCTCTGCCCCTTCCCGGCTCATGTGCTCTCTCTCAAATAGATAAATAAAATCTTAAAAAAAAAACCAAACAAAACCACTCAGACCCTACTCTGTCCCCCTAAAAGCAGGAAACAAATCTCCCATGTGAAAAATATCTTCCCTATACTAAGAAGTAAAAAGGCTTCCCCACCACCAGAGATAGTGACTTTAATGTCCAAAAGCTGCAGGGATACGCCTTATCACCTGTTACTCTTTACTCCCTCAGCAGCTTAGAATTCCACTTAGAATTCCTTAATTTCATTTTGGTCCGCTGTGTGCACATAATAAAACTCTGGCTTTTTTCTCCGGTTAATCTGTCCCTCTCCGACAGTGTTCTTTTCGTGGTCTACTTAGCACTGTTTTTCTCGCTTTTGTGCTTTTTGTTGGTGACTTTGCTGTTTAAAATGCCCCCAAACGTGGTGTTGCCTGGCACCCGCAAACACAAGAGGCCATTAGGTAAGCTTAGTTCAGGCATGAGTTAGGCAGTGCTGTGGGCCACACGTTCCACATTAATAAATCAGCAACATATATTCAATAAAAGATTTCAAAGCCTAAACACATGAAACGAGGCATTGGCCAGTTAATGAAATGTGCTGAGCCAAGTCCTGCAGGATCCTGACCTTGTATTTCTTGCAGGAACGATGGTTCAGTATTTGCTAACTCGGTCTTTCTCCATGACTTTATAGAATATAACTGCCAAGAAAAAGGAGAATCCATTGACTCTACTGAGAGTGCTTCTACAAGTCCATGCTCTTGACCCCCCAAACTTCCCCTCACTGCTGTATCTAGAAAACATAATTAGAAGAGTGGCCAGGAGTTCATGGCAGTGTCAAAATAAAAAAAATTAAAAATACTCAGTGGTGGTGGGAAGGTGTCTTTGATGCAGCCTTCCCCGCCAGAATGAGCAGTAGGGGATGTGAGATGAAAGCAAATGCAAGCAGTCTCTAGAAGCTGGAAAAGGCAGGGGCAACAGATGGATTCTTCCCTGGAACCTTCAGAAAGAACCAGTCTTGCCAATGAGTGAGGCTGATTTAGGACTTCTGACCTCTAAAACTCTAGGAGAGTTCCTTTGTGTGGTTTTCAAGCACTAATTTTGCCACAGTTTGTTACTGCAGAGACAGGAAGCCAGGCTAGGCCTATGTTACATGTGTACATGGTGGGAAACAAAGACTGAGCGGTCCTGGTTGGAGCACTCTTGCCCCAACGGTTTTGATACTTATTGTAGACCATAAATCTACAGTGATTTATTTATTTTATTATGAGGTAAGTGTTTTTTAATAGATTTTAATAAGTCTCATCAGAAGTAATAAACTCCAAAGAAGTTCTCTTTCTTTTCTTTTTCTTTTTTTAAGTAGGCTCCATGCCCAGTGTGGAGCCCAGTACGGAGCCCAGTACGGCACTTGAACTCACGACCCTGAGGTCAAGACCTGAGCTGAAATCAAGAGTTGGACGCTTCACCGATGGTGCCACCCAGGTGCCCCGAGAAGCTCATTTTTAATTAAAAAAAATTACATACTGCCTTTCATTGATGAAGGGAGTTATGGATAAACATGCCATTGATAAGAATATTTGTCCACATTTACATCCTCCTTCAGGGCATCACTGACCATGTGAAAACCAGAAGGCACAAATCTACTGAAGAAGCTGGAGCACCTATTTCAGAAGTTAATTGTTACTTTAAGAGACAGTGTTTGAAGATGACATCTTGAAATACGCTGGGGCAGAAAGTGTCCTTATATCTCACTTTGCGAAGCATGGATTTTTCATTTACCTTCCACGAGCATCCTACAAAGTGGACTTCACTTGTTTTGGCTTGCAGGTTTTCTTGTGTTCATAGCAGAAGAGAAGCCATAACACTGTGCATTTGTCCAAACCCATGGTGTGTGCAATACCAGGAGGGAAGCCTCATGTAAATCATGGACTCTGGGTGACAATGATGTGCCAATGTAGGGTCATCACTGGCACAGACGTACCATCTGGTGTGGCACAGCAATACTGGGGGCAGCTGTGCATGAGTAGATTTGGGGGTAAATGAAGAATCTCTGTACTTCCCTCTCAAAGTTGCTGTGAACCTAAACCTACTCAGAAAAAAATAAAGTCTTTAAAAAAGAGTGAAGCCACGAAGTTGGGTTCATTAACCAGAGTTACATGGTGCTGTCTTTGTATCAGTCACCGTGTCCCAAACAGGAAATCCATTATCTCCAATAAAGATTGGAAGCTGTTTTTGTTGGGGTGTTAGAGGTGAAATAGTATCATGAATATTACTGTAAATGCTATTAAAAAGTTCATCATTGAGGGACGCCTGGTTGGCTCAGTTGGTTGAGCTTCCGACTCCTGGTTTTGGCTCAGGTCATCATCTCAGGGTCTTGGGATCAAGCCCCTGTGTGAGGCTCCTCACTCAGCACAGTCTGTTTGAAATTCTCTCCCTCTCCCCCGTCCCTCCCCCGACTCTCTCTCTCTCTTTCAAATAAATCAATAAAATCTTTAAAACAAAAGCTCAACACTGAGAATAAAATTTTTTGATCTTCCAGTATTATAGATACTTGTTTTCATGGAACATAGTGTAGTGGTAAAAACAATGATTTCACCAAATTGTTCTTAGCCTGTGGAGCAAAAGTGTACTTGGAACTGGTTGTGGTCTAAACACAATTCAAGAGAGCTGTGATATTCTCCCAAATGAAGTAGAAGATGTCAAGATATATAATCATTACATATTTACTTCATCAAAAAATTTTGCAATGAAGGTCATGTTGAAAATAATTTCAACTGGTGGTGCACACACTTCCTCCAGCTTTTAAGGAATCACTTCATAAGTCATCCTAAGCACCTTACAATAGAACTAAATTTTTTGTAAATGCACCTTCTAAATTGTAATTGCATCTTGTTCTTTATTTGGTATAGTATAAATAATGGCTACCAAGGAGGTCTAGGTCCTACTTTCTAGATCCTGTGACTGTTACTTCATTTGGTAAAAAAGGACTTTCCATATGTGATTAAAGGATCTTCAGATGGTCGCCTTGTCTTGGATTATCCACGTGGACCCTAAAGGCAGACACATGTACTTTGATTCTTAGAGAAACGAAAATTTGATGCAGGCAGAAGAGGAAGCCAAGTGAGCATGGGATCAGAGGATGGGGTGATGTGGCCAGAGGCCGAGGATTGCTGGCAACCACCAGAGGCTGAGAGGCAAGAAGAGATTCTCCCCGGGAGTCCCAAGAAGGGTGCAGCCATACGGACACTGCCTCTGGCCAGGGAGATAGACTTCAGACTTGGGCCAACCAGAACTAAATCCACAGTGATTCTTCACGGTAGCCACAGGAAACTAATACAGTTGGAGATTTTTGATCAAGATATTTAATGAATGGAGCACCAGCAACTTTTTATTACAGCTTCTTAATTTGAATTGCAATGATTGAAAACAAAGTCCACAAATGGTAAGACATTGAAATTTGCTCCAACAAAAATAAGAGAACTAAACAAATTCCACAATGAGAGCTCCAACCATGCATGACTTCACTCAGAGTGTCTCAACTTTGGAGAAAACTCTTTGTATGAAATTCCCACTTATAAATGTGCAAATTAATATTTTGTTTTGGAATAGGATTAATAGAGACATCCTACAATTTCACAGCATCTAAATATGGCAAACAAATCATAAACAAGTACTTGTCTTTCTTGGCGTAAAAGGTTAGATGCTAAGTTTAACAGGTCAGACTGAGAAAGACAAAGACCCTATGATTTCACTCATATATGGAATCCAAAAAACAAAGCAAAGGAATACACAAACAAAAAGCAGCATCGGACTTATAAATACAGAGCACAAACTGGTGGTTGCGAGTGGGAAGGGGAGTGGGGGATGGGCAAATGGGTGAAGGGAAGTGGGAGGTAAAGGCTTCCAGTTATGGAAGGAATAAGTCATGGGGACAGAAGCACAGCACAGGGAATATTGTTGATCGTATTGTAATAGTGTTGGTGACAGATGGCAGCTGCCCTCGGAGTGAGCACAGCACAATCACTAGTTATAATACACCTGAAATCACTATTTATAATACACCTGAAAGTAGTGTAACATTGTGTGTCAGCCACACTCAAATTTAAAAATTAAAAAAAAAAAACTCATTGCAGTTAGTCTGAATGGGAGCGAAAAGAGAATATTGAATTAATATTTACACACATCAAGACAAAAAAATTGTGTTACAAGTAACCTCCATTTAGAAGAATTTTCTCTGAGCTTATAGGTGTATCAGCAGCTTTATGTAGAGAGACTAATTACTCAATTAAAAATATTATCGTCTACAAAGAAGAGCAAATTGAAAATGTCAAAATTTCAGTTAACTGTTAATGCAATTTGTAAAGATTACAGACAATTTTATGTAAAAATTGAAAATAATAAGACCCTATTGGAAAAAAATACATTCTTTAAAAAAACGTAAGTGATCCTTTATTAGAGAAGGATAATAAGGAACTGACCAAATTATATGAATAGGTACCAAGGGTTATTGCTTCTGCAATGTTGAATGTTCAATCAGTAGAACTTTTAAAAATTTTGCCTTTTAATGTACACACACATACATAAGTATGTGTTTTTTATTATTTTGGAGAGAATTCTATTTTTGAAATTAGCTTTTGAGTAGCACTACTAATAGGTCCCCCAATATGATAAAAACCATTGTTTGGTGTGTAAACATTTCAAAAATTGTATTTTATTGCCTCCTTTAGTTCTACAAAGTGCTCCTGCTTAGACAATAAATTACCCAGCTGACCATTCTTGAAGGAGAGAATGGCCAAATCTGATTTTACCTGTCTCATCCTTTTAAAAATCTGCTCAGTGTTTGGCATTTTTGCCCATTGTCTTCAGGGAATGAAATGGAGACACTAACTGGGGTGGATATCGTCTTGGGTACTTCATACATATGCACGAGTTTATGAATATGTATCAAGAGTTCCATTATAAGGACAAGGAAATGGTTTTATAGGCATCAAGTTGTGGCCAGAAAGCTAATTAGGAGGCAGCACAGATGGAACAGGACTCCACTGGATCATGTGCTTTCTCTCCAAGCATCCAGAGTAGGCGCCACTCCAATTACCCTCCACAACCACATCTATGTCCTTCCGTGGTTCCCTCTCATTTGCCTTCTTCGTCTTGCTGGGCCATTCTCCAACTTCGCATCTCACCTCTGCTTAAACATCTGACGTGAGGGCTAGCCCTGAGTTACTGATGAAAACATGCAGCTCTCATCAAGAACTGTGCATTCCTTCCTCACTGGACAGAGACAAAGTGAACAGTCTTGACCACAGATTCTTAAAGAGGAGGCTCCTCTGATAGAGTGTAATGTTTGGTAGAGGAAACCATCATTCTCTTCTCCCCTTCAATCCTGGGACAGAAGGCTTCTCGTTCCAGAGACTTATGAATGGATATGCCTGATACTAAGACAGCAGATGGAATGGAATGAGTTCTTTTGGTGCTCACCTTAGCATCCTGGTCTGTAGCTGGGTACCCGTGGTCAGTCTCTGGGGGAGAACCCTGAAGTGAAGGGTAGAATGTCAGTGGGTGTCTCCAGGACGATCAGAAGATGCCAACATGGCAGCCTCAGCTGTCTGGCTTGACACAGTGTTGCATGATCTCAGTGCTCTGCCTGCTGACGTCACACAAGGCAGACAATAATCAGCAGCTTCTTTCTCCCCAAATTGCAGGTAGAAGCTACTCCAGATCGTTACTCAAAAGCCAGTTTCTGAATGCAAATTTAATAAATTTGCTGTAAGAAATCTCTTCCTATGATGCACCATGCAGTTAAGAGCTTTTGATCCAAACTTTTAAAAAAACTATCAAAGTATAATTGACCTGCAATATCCTGTCGTTTCAGGTGTACAGAATGATTAGATATTTTAACACATTACAAAATGCTCCACACAAGCCTAGTTACTGGTTGTCTCCATGCAAAGCTATTAAAATAGTGCTATATTTTATTGCTGTATTAAAATATTCCCTATGCTGTATCCTGCACTCCCATGACTTATTTATAACTGGGAGTTTGTACTTCTTAATCCCCACCGACAAATTCATTCTAGGTTACCAGTTTTAAGCTTATCTTTCTATCTTTTAAAAAATATATTAAATTTGTCTCTCCCAGATTTCTCGCTGCCAGTTATAAATCAAAAGAACAACTGAAGAGGAAATGAAAGAGGCATAACACAACTATATTCAAGAGCATGGTCTTCAAAATATTTGGGTATGAAATAGTCTCATAAGTTTTTGGGAATACGTTTTTTTTCCTGTCAACCAAATTAAACTGTTAAGTGAGGCAATTTCACCCATGACTTACTATGAATTTCTCTGATACCTCTGCGTGTCAAGCTGGTGGTAGTTCCAGACTGATCAGTTTATAAACCCCATGACTTTCCTCCTCTGAAATTAGTTTGCTCAAGAAAACCCCTTGTCATTCTACATGTTTGCTCATAGTCCTGACACATCCACAATCCATGGATTGTTTTGGGGTCCATTTTAAACATATTTACCTGGCATTTTAGCCAAAAATGTCTCTAGATATTACAAAGCGTGCCATGGAGACAAAACAGCCCCATTGCCTAAACACTGAGGTTGGGCGCCCGGGTGGCTCTGTCGGTGAAGCATCTGCCTTTGGCTCAGGTCATGACTCTCAGGGTCCTGGGATCGAGCCCCACGTCGGGCTCTCTGCTCAGCTGGGAGTCTGCTTCTCCCTCTGATTCTCCCTCTGTGCTTTCCCTCTCTCTCAAATAAATAAAATCTTTAAAAGACAAAAAATTCAATACTGAGGTTGAGTAAAACCCTCCACCAGGGAATTCTGAAACCCTTATATAGGATTACAACACAGAGCTGAGTTTTCAAACATTGCAGAGAGATGACTGTCAGCTCACAAGATTTACTGATGGCTCATAATGCGCTAGGACAGGGTGGACAGCTGCACAAAGACTGTCTGAAGCTAGAACTCAATCCGCTGTTATCTTTGTTACGTAACTGCTTACGTCTCTAGCTGAGCCCTCATACGATGGCCTATTTAGACAGAGGATGCCTGCCAGGGTTGTCCATCCGCATCGCCGAGTCCCAGAACGACCTGACAGTTGCCAGTTGGGATGTCGACTACCAGGCACTGTTAAGCCATTTAATTGATTTTATGATTTTTTCCAAAAAAAAAAAATCTTTTTTGAAACAAAGTAGATTAAAGAGAATGCGTGCTTTGTTTTAAAGCAAACTGCCAACATCATCTCATCACCCTGTGAAGAACACTGGCAAAAACAGTTAGTGACGGGGCAGAAAGTAGATCCTGTAGGTTCCGCAGTTCCATAAAAAAGCTGGGAAACCCTTTTTACAAAGAAAAAAAAAGGACATAATTTGGTCTTTGATCACAAGGTTCTAGAACTCTCAATTACAATCTTAGATGCTACATACGCTGCCTTTTAAATACCACAGGGAATGGGTGCAGATGGGCAATTTTCCAAGAATAAGTGAATCCCTGCTGAAAAATCCTGGCACTGGTGCAAAGACATGAAGGACAAGACTTTCACGACACCCTCCTCTCTTCCCAAGTTTGGGCCTGTGCCCCGGTCTTCTCTAATCCATGTCCTAAAATTCCTGACCCACGGTCCACAGCCCTCCACTGAGAACTGACCTACGGTCAGGAGGGGGTGGTGTGTGTCACTGGCACATGGAGCACGTCTGCCCAGTTCTTAAACCTGCCCTACTTCCTAACAGACAGACACACGCATGCGCACACACACACTCACACCCCCGTGCTGCAGGGCAAATGCTCAGTCAGCTCGTGCCCGAAACCACAGGAAAAGAAAAGATGTCTAGGTATGTAAGGAACGCGATAACAAGTACCTTTTCATTACAGGGGAATTGAAAACAGCACCAGCTCACAAAAATAAAACTCTTTAAAATTTGGTATGGCTCTTTTATAAAACATATGAATAAAAACACACATACACAGAAATGAGATTTGATTATAATACAGTCAATTAATGTAAAAGAAAAATGAGTCTGTTTTCTTTGACTTTATACAATTTAATCACTTCATTTTACACTTTTCAAATTCACTTTTGGACCCAGCACACCTGGGGTTTTATGTATCGACCAAGTTGTTCTGCTAGAGACATTCAAGTTCAGGAGCAGTCTCCTTGCACATTCGTCCATGTCTGTTTAAGAACAATAAGGAGTCGTTTTCATTTATTTTATAGAACATAATTATCTTTATTATAAATTTATTAAATCACTTTGGACCGAGCATGTCCTTAGGTTTCACCCACTCATCAAACTGCTCTGCGGTGAGAAAGCCAAGTTCAATAGCAGTCGCCTTTAAGGTTGATCCGTTTTTGTGTGCTGTCTTAGCAATCTTTGCCGCCTTGTCATACCCTGAAGAAAAAATAAAAAGGCAATGTAGGAGTTCATAGTGAAATCTGGTTTTCTAAAGCAAAAGGTAATCATTTACTCAACTGAGGCTATTGATCTCTTAAATAACATTTTTAATCTTAAAAATATTTAACAGGGGCACCTCGGTGACTCAGTTGATTAAGCCTCCAAATCTTGATTTTAGCTCAGGTCATGATCTCAGGGTCATGAGATTGAGCCCCTTGATGGCTCTACATTCAGTGTGGTGTCTGCTTAAGATTCTCTCTCTCTCTCTCCCTCTGCCCCTGCCCCAGTTGGCGCTAAATAAATACAATCTTAAAAAAAAAACCAAAAACTTAGCAGTGATTCTCCTCAGAGCTGTGACTTCTGATGTGGAATAAAACTTACTTTTCTTAAGTGCTACAGACTTAAACATACCTCACTTTCTACAAAAGATTTGTTCCTATGGGCAGCTGGCCACTTCAATCATCTTTGGGTTCCCCTGTGTAGCTCTCTGGCTAAATGCTAATGTACAATAATTTTTAAAGGATCAAAAACATTATTAGCCAATCTCAATACTACACCAAGAACAACTCCTATCTTCGCAGGGGGAAGAACAAAAACACAATATAGCACCAAGACATGAAAACATACTTCTGAGCAGCAGACATATGGGTTGTTTCCAGAAACATGCTCAACTGGAAGCAATGGTTCTACAAGAGCATAACCGGCTAAGTGTTGCAGTGCCCCAGCAAACAGCACCCGTGCAGGAGCTGTGGGGACTGGCTCTCAGGGGGCGAGGGGGGGAGGGGACCAAGGGAGGGACACACCTGCCAGCTGCTTCCCACAGCACTTGTCAGTACCCTGACCTCCTTCCAGACATCCCAAGGATACAGGCGGCAAGTTTTAACATAGATCTATTCTCGTACCAAAGACCACAGGTGTGCTGTTTGCCTCAGATATTGCCTCTGGAATTAACAAAGGTAGGGGCAGGGACAGCTTTGCAAGTTGTCTTAACACGACTGAAAAAAAGGTCAGAAGGCAGAAGCAAGAAAGTACATAACAGGGCACCATGTGGCTCAGTCAGTTAAGCATCTGCCTTTGGCTCAGGTCATGATCCCCTGCTTCTCCATCTCCCTCGGCCCCTCCCCTCTGCTTGTTCTCTCTCTCTCTCAAATAAATAAAATCTTTTTTTTACAGATTTTATTTATTTGTCAGAGAGAGAGCATAAGCAGGGGGAGCAGCAGGCAGAGGGAGAAGCAGGCTCCCTGCCAAGCAAGGAGCCCAATGTGGGACTCGATCCCAAAATCCTGGGATCATGACCTGAGCCAAAAGCAGACACTTAACTGACTGAGCCACCCAGGCATCCCTCAAATAAATAAAATCTTAAAGAGAAAAAAAAGAACAAACAAAAATGAAACCAACAAAGGAGGAAAAAAACCCCAATACCCCCAGATCAGAGGACCATGGACAAAGGGACAAAAGCCTTGAGGCAACATGATCATCAACCAGACAAGATGTTATGTGTCATTGGCATGTAACCATTAATCATCTCTGAAACAAATTATGGGCCATTTCTGTACTCAGCTGAACTCGTGAATGCTAAGCATGTTGAAAAGGGCATTTACTGATCAGAGTAACTTTGAGAAAGAATTTTCATCAGATGATCAGGATCAGTATTAGGTATTGTGTACCCTTCTACTGAGGATGTTAGAGTCTAAGTCTTATGCTAACCATTCAGCTCTACTCTTCGGGTCCCACAGATCCCTGTCACCAGGCCAGCTGGCTCCACGACCAGCGGGCAGAGAACCCAGGACGAGCAGCTACAAGGCTCACGCTGTAGCAGCAAGGTGTGGCTTGCCCATTTATCCCCGTATGGCCTTTACCTCCCAGAAAACTGATTTCAAGAAAGACGAATCAATCATTCAGCGTTAGGAGCACTTCTTACTTAATGTTCTGAAGTACAGATGAGAGACAACATTTCTCACATAAGCCTTTGGGTTCCCCTGGTTAGCTCTCTGATTGATGCTAAAGTACAATAATTTTTAAAGGATCAAAATATTATCAGTCTCAATACTATATCACAGACTAGGATATATTTTATGCCATAGCTACATATATATATATATATATACATATATATATATACATACAAGATATATGATGTATATGATATATATACATGATATATGTCATATATATTTATACATGATATATATATCACATATATATACATATTTGAAACAAATGAGCTCTAACTTTATAAAACTAAAACTGCAGCTTGATGTCAAGCCGATAATAGAAAATCTGCCTTGAAAATTCAGGATTATAGAAGCATATTTTAAACAGCCACCATATCATGCCAATGACTGTATCATAACTTATTATAAAATAGAAAATTGAAGAATATGTTAACAACCTCAGCCCATCAGTAAAAAGGCTTTCAAGGCGCCATAACACAATGCAGCGAATGCCTCAAAACTACAAGTTGAAACTGTTATCTTCAGTGAGGATCACTACGGTTAGTCCACAGTCCAAGTCGGTATGTTTGAAGCTACACAATAAAATATTTATAATTCTAGAAAAGGCTTGCAATGTAAGAGTCATGGTTTTAAATAGAATCTTTACATTTTCCCCCTTCCCCTATAAGCAATGAATACTACCCTTTTCCTTTTGTTCTTATTGGTAACTCCCCATTTCTGAATTGAATAAAACAACAAAACCTAAGTGTAGTAGAGCATCTAGAGAAGGCAGAAAAATGAGTTCATCCCACACTGCTAATCGGCCAGTGCCACCTAGTGACGCTACCAGCTCCAGGGAGCTCTCCCAGGTAGACGGCACAGAACGTTCAGCATCTCGACACCACTAAGATTTACCTAAGTCTGAACTGCTGAGTTTACCACATTTCAAATGAAATGAAGCGTCACTAACAGCACTGTAATATATAAACAGTGTCTTTCAACACAGTTTCAAATATTTTGTGAGATTTTACGAAACAATGCCCAAAAGGAATCTGCCATCTACCTTGATCCAACAATCTCTTGAAAATATTTTAGCGTTTTAATTTTGTAGTAAAAAATGACATTATTATCCCTTAAACCTTACCGATGTGAGGATTAAGAGCTGTCACCAACATCAGAGACTCATTCATCAGCTTGTTGATCCTCTCTGTGTTGGCCTGGATTCCCACAACGCAGTTTTCCGAGAAGGAAACGGCCGCGTCCCCCAGCAGCCGGGCAGAGTGCAGCACATTTTTGATCTGGGACGGGAGGGGTGAAGGGGAGAAGGAGAGAGAAAGAAAGGGGCTTATTGAGTCTAACTTTTCTGTCCAACAATACATTTTATGTGCTGCTTCCTAAATGAACATGTAATTTGATAAACATACAGCACTCGTATGATTGGTAAAGCACTGAACCCACAGAAACAAATATGAAAGAAATTACGAACATTTGCGGACACTGAAATCTCAAAGAGGTAAAAGCCATAAATACAAATAACTGGAACCCAAGAGACCCTGTAGTGTGAAAGAACACTGACTGGTATGACGTGTGAGCACAAAGAGAAATTAATTCAGTTGCAGGAATCGGTGAAGTCCCATTTGATGGAGGGGACTTAGATAACCAGAGATGGAAAAAGAATGTTCTGGGAGAGAAGTGAAGATGCAGAGTTTGGAAAGTGCAGCCTGTTTGAGGCAGTTGGAGCAGTGAGGGCTTCCCAGGTCTTAACAGCCACCATGTTATTAATGCTTAACAAAACAAATATTCCTCAGATCCTTTAAAATAACCTTTCACATGGTTTTTAAAACGAACATAAAATCAATTAGTTTGCTTTAGAGTTTCTTTTTTTCCTTTTAGGTAACATTTCCAGTATGTATAAAAATATATCCACATCTTACTCTCTTTTGTTCTAAAAACTGAGGGTCTGAAAAGTACAGTCCCAAAAATGGACTCTAGATGGCTCAGAACTTCAAGGTTTGATTTGATACTAACGACTTTAATATAAGGCAAATGTGGAGGCGCCTGGATGGCTCAGTCGGTGAAGCATCTGCCTTTGGCTCAGGTCATGATCCCAGGGTCCTGGGATCGAGCCCTGCATCGGGCTCCCTGATAAGTGGAGAGCCTGCTTCTCCCTCTCCCTCTCCCCTGCTCATGCTCTCTTCTCTCTCTCTCTCTCTCTCATTCTTGCTCTCTATCTCAAATAAATAAAATCTTAAAAAAAAATAAGGCAAATGTTGATTACCTTGATGTATTTTCTATAAAAGACAAAAAATAGATTTTTGTTTTTTAAAAAATAAAAAGAATAGCAAGACATCAGTTGCACATCTACATTTGCCAGACAGCTGGTATTACCTGTTTGGAATCTGACATGCAAGCAAAAGCTTAGATGTCCGAGTTCTGCTGTGGCCTGTCTTGTGTTTCTCATGAGACTGTACATTCCGTGAGGTCAAAAAAATATGTCTTGCTGATTGTTCTATCACTAGTACCCAGTAGAGTGCCTGACATAGATTTGACAAATGCATTAAATAAATATTCTTAATATTTGTCATTTGCATGTCCTTAGCAAATTGAAACCAGACTTTATACCAGATGCAAACTGGTAATAAGCCTCTAACATATTTTATACATAACACTTTTTACAAATAAAGGACTCCAAATGATGATGACTCTATTACCTGAAGCTGAGAAAACCGGACGAAAGATAAAGATGATGCCTCCCTGCTCCATCTTCATGAAGAGGAAGGTAAAGAACAGATTTTAGACGCACAAATGTTTTCCACGTATTCAGAAAAGGGAAAACAGATGAAGGAAAGCCAGAGAGGGAGAGGGAAGAGCATGGGAGGAGGGTGCTGAGGAAGCCAAGGAGAAGTGTTTCAAAGCCAAGGTCAGATGTCAGCAAGTCTACGGGCCTGCGGGGGTTCCAAATGACCAGGAGAATAATCCAAGGACCAGTTGGGGGCAGGAACTGGGAGTAGTGAATTTGCCTGAAAATAAATGTGGGTTATCCATCTAAGACGAGGGAATTTGAGGGAAGCAGCAGCAACGTGAGCAGGAGACAGGGGTGAGGAACGGCTCGAGGAGACTTGACTTATTTCTGGTCACTGGCATCTCCCCCATCGGGTGAGGGACAAGGAAGAAACCCACACCCTATTTCCAGACTTCTTCTTCCTATTAAATAAAGCAAACCACCAAATTACTTGAGCTAAAAGTCACCTAATTAAATATCCAGGCTTAATCTTCTAATATTAACATATGTTTGACTTCCGATTCCTACTTATATCATCCCAGTACCCAACGTGAAATCTCTACAAACCTTTATGAAAGAAAACACAAGACAATGAGCCTTCAGTCAAAAAACATTAAAAACCGAACCTCAAACTTACCATCATTGGTTTGAAAACATTCAACTCGAAATGTCCATTGCTGCCTCCGACTGTGACGGCGACGTGATTCCCCATGACCTGGGCTGCGACCATGGTCAACGCTTCACACTGGGTAGGGTTCACCTTGCCTTCAAAAAAGCCACCAAGGAAAGATGCCACATCAGACATGCTCGTGGCCTTGAGTGTCAGTTAAGATTAGGTATCATGTCAACTGATCACGCAAAGAAGGAAATCTAACTTCATTAGATAAAGCAAGTCCCCAAATCATCAGGCCTGATACAACGAAACCAAGCAACGAGAGAGGGATGGTCACCACACACCGCGAATCATTCGCTCAACGGCTCCTGAGTAATGAGCACCCGCACCCACACCCGCACCAGGGCCCTCCCCATCTCCACGGCTTTTGTTCACTGTAGACGCATTTCCGGAGCCAGGCGCGGGGCACACCCCGGGGAGTGACGCAGCCCCTGGCCTGCAGAACCCAGAGGCCGGGGGAGAGAGCTGGCGATTACAGCATGAGGGGTAAAGAGAGAAGCCAGCTGCTACGGGAACACGCACGAAAGAGGCACCAGGCGGACATCTGGGAGACCTCTCAGAGCAAGCGGACATGAAGCCGGAATTCTCCTCGTCGTAAGTCTCCCGAGCTCCAGCACCCTGGGAGCACCCTTCTGAGCAGCTCAAGTTTGACCCAGACACTGCAGATCCCTCTGACCCGTACAAGGCGACACACCGGGAAGGTTATTTCCTTATCTGTGAACCTGGGTTTCTCTTTCTAGGCAATCACCTTTAATTTGCCGTCAGCTAAACTCATGTCATTTTTAAACATGAACTTTTCTAAAATCAGATCTCTTCTCATTCTATACACATGCATAGATTTAAAAGAATCTATAGTCAGGTTTTTCACTATTAAAAGTCACCTTGTCAGTTTTAGTCGAACCGACAGAGGCCTTTCTTTATGAATCTTGAGCCTGTCACCCGGCGTACTGCTGTTTCCTTATGCGCTGACGTGAGCCGCATGGATTCCCTGCCTTCGCCCTCGGTCACCAGTGAATGGTGAAGGGGCGGAGCCCTTCAGCCCGCTACAGAGACATGCCTCCAGTCTGAAGTCAACTCATTAGTGTCACTTACGTGTCACTGTTCACCCACTACATTCGTCTAACAGGGCTACCCACACGTCCTCACAGGATTCAGTGACTATCACAGGAGTCTGTCAAATGACTCGCTAGAATCCAGGCAGCCACTGCCTGTGTCGCTTCCCTATCTGACATGCCAAAACCCAAAGCAAAAAATGAACTAACAGGCAGTTGGAAGAATTTGTTTCTATTCAACCCATGCTGATCACTTTTAACAGCTGGTTTCAGAATTTGGATTATGAAAGATGGAACCTACACATTCTCTCATGTAAGAACCAAAATACATAGGCTAACTCGTTCTCTTTTCCTATATTGCTAGGTGATGTTCCCAATTCGGATGACAGGGGGCCCACAGACATTCTGAAATGCGTGTGCCACACACGTCCCTATCTGTGTTTGGGATCATGCTCAACACCAGGAGACATGCTATGTTCATGACAATGCCCGGGTTCTTGTCCAGTTAATATTTATCAGCTCTGTCATTACCTGGCATGATACTGCTTCCTGGTTCATTTTCAGGCAAGATCAGCTCTCCCAGACCTGAGCGGGGACCAGAACCCAGAAAGCGAATATCATTGGCGATCTTCATCAGGCTACAGGCGGTGGTGTTCATGGCTCCACTGAGTTCAACCAAAGCATCGTGTGCGGCCAGAGCTTCAAATTTATTTGGAGCTGTGACAAAAGGCAAGCCTGAAGAAAAAAAAATAACTCTATGAGCTAACAGGTAGAATTAAATGTTTTTTCCAAATATCAGCAAGTTAAACAGAAAGTTCTAGGATACGAAAAGCAAAAATAGAAGAAAAATTTTACTTCAAGAAAAAATGCTTATGATTCAAGCTTTGTCTGTCTTCTTTAAGTCCTGAACAAGCAAGAAGAATCTGGTGAAACTAGTGTGTTTAAAGGATAAAGAAACAAGGACAATAAATGCACTGAAAGAAAAAACACTATTCTTCTGAGAACATGTGTACGGCACCTGACTACTTCTGAATAAGGAGGAAAAGGAGCTAAAGTTCACTTGACTGCACACTCCTTTACTAGTACAACTGTTCTCCATCTTAGGCTGTTCAAGTCCCTCCTTTAGCCAGGACCCCACAGATCCCGAGAGGGCAGGAAGCCAAAAGGAGTTAGACATTTTTCACTCAATGTCACCCGTGTTCAAAATGTTAAAGATCACGTATTCTGATCCCTATAATACAGTTCTCCTCGATTAAAACTTGACTGAAAAACAAATCTCTGCTAGACAGCAGTAATGAACATCATCTAATTATGTCTGCCCTTTCCGCTTCTAACATCTATCTCTCCAGAAGAGTTTTCTGGAAATGACGACTTGGCTGTAATAATAGTTATTATCGAGAACACAGCACTCTTTCTACTAAAGGAAAAACAAGATTCAAAAAGGTCATTAACTTGGAGAAATACCCCCATAGGATACAGGGGAAAAAAGAAATTAAGCCTGTCAGTATCTCAACATATTTACCATGAAAGGACTGTGTCGGAACCCTCTGCTGATTTTGCCTGCTTTGAAAAAGGGTACTCGAAACAGCGTTAAAGGGAAAATAACGGAACATCACCATGACAGTAAACAAGCCAGCACTGACGGATTTTAATTGCATGCGGTACGAACCCTAGATGGGAAACTTCAATGGCCAAGGATTAATACCGCGACTTCGAAAACAGACATCAAACACGTGCAATGGGACAATATTATTTTTAACTTCAAATTCACAAAAATTCAAAGCAGAAACACCTAGAAAACAGAGACCAGCATAACGAAGACAGGCCGGAATTCGCATGCGCGCTGACCTGTGAGCGCGGCCACCTTGGCGGCCACCTTCTCTGCGAAGCCGACGCGCGTGTTCAGGCCGGTGCCCACGGCGGTGCCGCCGGCCGCGAGCTCGTAGATCCTCGGCAGAGTGGCTCTGATCCTCGTCATGGCGTATTTCACTTGCTGAACGTAACCACTGAATTCCTGGAGAGAGAAGGACACGAAGGTGAGGACGTGTCCCTTCCCAACAGCTTACAAGCGACTCTGGCCTAACAGAAGTTCTTTTAAATACGTTTCAGGACTAAATTAGGAGCTAGAGTGGTATGTGTGCCATTTTAACTCATACGATGAACAAAGAAGAATGCGGATTTATAAACCTGTAAGGCGGGACGACACCACAGAGGGTAACATGCAGCCTGTTCGTACTCTCTTCTTTTAACAGAAAGCAAAGAAAAACAACACAGGAAATAAGCTTTATTTTTTAAATAGTGTACTGATTTTTGAGGGAGGGAGTGAGGGAGAGAATGAGCACGAGCAGGGAGAGGGGGAGAGGGACAAGCAGACTCGTCACGGAGCAGGGAGCCAGCCCAACACGGGACTCGATCCCAGGACCCAGGTATCATGACCTGAGCTGACAGCAGACATTGAACTGACTGAGCCACCCAGGCAATAAGCTTTAAGAAAGAATTACTTTAGGACATTAAATTATCGGTCTGTTTGCAGATGATTTTTGTTGTTGTTGCCATCACAATTTTAAGAAAGAAAAAAAAAATTCTGAATCCTCTCCCAAGGCAAATGCAAACACAGACATTTTCTCCAAATAATTTCAGTTTAAAAGCCGAACAGAGAACCGGAGGACACTTTAAAAGTATTTAAGAAGCTGAACAGCTCACTGAAGAGCACAAGAAGGTAACAGACCACAGCAAGACTACAGCTTCAAGATGCAAGTTAATTCTGCTCTTAATGGCACAGTGTTCCCAGAACGACACATTTTACAAAAGGCAGCCACTGAATTTATTGTCTGAACACAGCAGGGCTCCTTTTAAGAATCATGCAGGGACAAAAGGCATAAGCCGGAACTCAACCAAGCAGTCCAGAATATATGGTCACGCTAAAGCTACCTTTTTCCTGCCTAAAAACATGGAAAAACCATGAATATTTTTGAATAGTATTAGGCTATCTTACAGTTTTAAAGAAAACATTTTAGAAGATGTAACTCCTTTCAGGTAGACCGGATCCATCCAATCTAAAGTCACTAAAACATACACTAGCTGGATGCACTTAAGAAGTTTCTTTTGGGGCGCCTGGGTGGCTCAGTCGTCAAGCGTCTGCCTTTGGCTCAGATCACGATCCCAGTGTCCTGGGATCAAGCCCCACTTCTGGCTCACTGCTCATCGGGGAGCCTGCTTCTCCCTCTCCCACTCCTCCTGCTGCTGTTCCCTCTCCTTGTCTCTCTCTCTGTCAAATAAATAAAATCTTAAAAAAAAAAAAAGTTTCTTTTTATTGGGGAAAACCTGCATAAACTCAAAAGACAATTCCAATAAAAGCAAGTGTAGGTGCTCGGGTAAGGTAAGTCCACCAGAAAACTGTTACTGACGTAATGGGTAGAATGATGATTTTACACAGGAGACTGTCACGGGCTAAAGAGACCTTAGCTCGGTGGTTTTCTACCATGTGACACACACAAGGAAAACGTTAGAAACCAGAGGGACGCTCTGGTTTCAGACACACCCTGCTCCTCTGTAGAAACCACGCCAGGTGCTAAGGACATGATGCAAAGAGAAGAGCCTTCAGAGACACTGAAGGTAGGGGTTCACTTTACTCACAGCACCCGTATTCCAATGAATCATTTTGTTTTCCTCATTCCTTCTGTAACGAAATGAAGCTAAGCAACCAAGCTTCTTGCAGTGTCATCTGAATAAAACTACAAATGAGCCTTTTCAAGTAAGCAGCACTCGCTCACCTTGCCATCGCCAGATACCTCAGCTGTGCAAGGCCCCCCTCCCCGACCACAGGAGTTTTACTATCAAAAACCACTGCCTGATTGCCTTCCTGTCCTTCGTGGTGCATGTTATTAAGACATTCTTTGAGGCACTGATCAAGAAACACAAAAATGCTTTCTGGTATTTTTGGGGAAGAGAGTAATACCTCTTTCCCATGTGGCCCAATACAATCTTAGAGGCAGATATGCCTTGCTTAACCAATTTAAAAGTAATTTCTATACAGCCTACTCATCTAGAGTAAAAGACAAAGGGAGACAGGATAATGATCCCGGTGACGATGAAGGTGACAGTGACAGCTAATGCCAATCTGTGCTTATTACTTCGTGTCGGCATGGTTCTAAGCCCTTCACATGAACCAATTCAAACCTCGCAACTGTGCTAGGATACAGATGTTATTTTCCTCACTTTAAAGCTCAGAAAATTGAGGCACAGAAAAGCTCACTTAACTTTCCCCAGGTCCCACGGTTTGTACATAGCACAGCTGAGCTCTCAGGCCAAGCCGAGTGCCCAGAGACTGGCTCACCGTCCTCACGCTGTGCTCTTCCCTTCAGAAGGTGTCAATAAAACTACTGATGGGAGAATGCAGAAAAATCTCTGCCACTGAACTGAACTGATATAACCTGGCCTTTTATTTTTTAAAGATTTTATTTATTTATTTGACAGAGAGAGAGACAGCGAGAGAGGGAACACAAGCAGGGGGAGAGAGAGAAGCAGGCTCCCCGCTGAGCAGGGAGCCCCCATGCGGGGCTCCATCCCAGGACTCTGGGATCATGAGCTGAGCTGAAGGCAGACGCTTTATGACCGAGCCACCCAGGTGCCCCCAACTTGGCCTTTTAAATGAGTGCGATTTTGAGGGTAGTAATATGTTGGCCATTTGTACCAATCCCCAAACTGAACCAATAGCCACACTCTACCTGCCCGAGCGTGAGAGGAACAGCATCCTGTGTGTGAGTGCGCCCGATTTTGATGATCTGGGTAAACTCTTTAGATTTCGCATCGAGAGCATCGTGTAGCTTCTGGAGTCCCGGCAGGAGCACCTCGTGGACTTCCATAGCAGCAGCAATGTGCATTGCCGTGGGAAACGTGTCATTCGAGCTCTGTCGGAAAACGTACAAAAATGGTAAAATGTGAAATCAGAAGCAACAAAAAGCAAACCTGAATGTCTCCATTAAAAATGTCACTAAATGATAACTCAAAACTCCTGTCTTTAGTGCTCAGTGACATCGACGTGTGGCAAGTCACAGGTCACTTAAGGTCCAAGCAGCAGCAGCTGGGCTTAATGAACTCAGGACTGTGTCATATGTGCCACCTACTCTAATATACTATTGTTACACCTGCCAGTAAATGACAGCAAAACACGAAGAAGTACAATTCACAAGTGCGTGTAAGGATAGCAATAATAAAATATCTTACAGTTACACAGCACCAACAGTCTTTTATTAAACTTGAGTAAAATTCTTGTGAGGTAGTTCATCACTTTAAAAACCAGGAAAGCAAAAATAAATAAATAAATAAATAAAAACCAGGAAAGCCAAGCTCTCAAAGAAATGATGGGACTTGCCAAAACATTTAGGAACTGGCAGAACTGGGACCTAACCAGGAAGTCCATACTCCGTACTCTGTTTGCAACTGGAAACCCCATATTTTTAAATTGTTACGCTATTTTTTTAAGAAAAATGTGTTATTTTTGTGACTTTTTACTCTGGAAAATATCAAACCATTTACAAAACTTGAATGAATGGGATAAGGAACACTCACGTACCTATAACCTAAATTCGCAGTGCACCCCGATCTTGCTTCCTGTGTAGCCCACCCCACTCCTGCCCCCGACAGTACACACGGGATCACTCGCACGAGATTTCAGACTTCAGTATACATAAAAAAGAAGTTTATATATTTAAGTGCAAGTAATAATTTTGAAAAATTCTTTATACGGTATACTTATATGAAAAAGCTTCCCCATTAATACTTAAAAACATACTATATCACACCTAGCACCAGATCTTGATTTCTAAATATTTTCCAGTAAGATCCTCCAAGAGTTCCCTGGAAAAATGGGTGCTTATGGGGACCTGCAGCATGGATGCTACAACATGATGAGCACTGGAGCACCTGACAGCAGAAGAAAGTACAGAACTGCTTTAAAATCAAGAAAAAAGGGGAAAAAAAAAAAGGATGGGGGTACATCCGAAGGACACAGGTGCCAACACAGAGGGCTCCCAATGCTGGAACAATCTGAGCAACAACATAAATAATAACAGTATCAGATTAGAACCCTAAGAGTAAAACAAATATGCACAAATCCGTTTTGATATACACAAACAAATAAATAAGCTCTGAGGTAGACAGAAGAGGACAAATCTTCTTTACAGAAAAGTTCCAATTAATACAAGCAGAAGGAATGAGGGGAGTACAAAATCTTTGTGTCACCACTAAGACATCATAGTCATAACTGCTATAGGCAAATCCACTAGTGAACAATAACCTTTGTGGACAAGTTTAAGGAGAAAGGATATTTGCCCAGCCTCAAAATTACTTATTAATTCTGTGTTGATTTTAGTATATAACCAAAAATTCCTTGATACTCCTCCCCTTAGAAACTGAAGTTGAAGTGAAGCGCCTGAGTCAAGGAAGGCCTACATGGCTCACTTCTTTTTTTTTTTTTTTTTTAAAGATTTTATTTATTTGACACAGAGAGAGAGATTACAAGTAGGCAGAGAGGCAGGCAGAGAGACAGGGAGAGGAGGAAGCAGGCTCCCTGCTGAGCAGAGAGCCCGATGCGGGCCTCGATCCCAGGACACTGAGATCATGACCCGAGCCGAAAGCAGAGCCTTTAACCCACTGAGCCACCCAGGCACCCGGACATGGCTCACTTCTAACAGAGAACAGAAGGTGGAGAAGCCCGCTGGCTAAACAAGGGGTTGAAGGTCACATCCCCCATCCCAAGTCCTGGTGCTATCATGTACCCCAGCCGTGATGCAATAAGAGGAGCCCTTCACTTCTGAACAGTCTTCCCAAAATCCAGAGTCACCATCTGATCATGAGAAAGCATCAAACAAATCCAAACTGAGGGGTTCCACAAAATACCTGACTGCTACTTTCAAAAGTGTCAAGGTGACAAAAGTCAAGAGTCAGAGACTGGAGGAGACTAAGGGAACACAGAGACTAAGTGCAATGTGTAGCGTGGATTGTATCTTGGAAGAAAATGATATTGGTAGAAGACTAGGGCCATCGTAATAAAGTCTGTCCAGTTGAGCGTGCTGTATACCAATGTTAATTTCACAGTGTGATAAATGTACCAGGGTGATGAAAAATGTTTAATGTTAAGGGAAGCCAGGAGAAGGGTATACAGGAACTCTGTGTGAAGTACCTTTGCAATTCTTTTATAATTCTAAAATTATTTAAAAATAAAGCATTTTTAAAAAACAAACCAAATAATACAAATACACACATATACTAAATTCGGTGCCCCAATAGAAATAAGAACATATAAGAAGTCCTTTCCACTAGAGAATGTAGGTCAAATGAATCTTCCTTGTCAAAAAGCTAATGCCTGTTTTACAAGCATAATCTCAGGTGTTTTCAATTTATAACAAAGAAAAGATCATATACTAACCTGGCTTTTATTAACGTGATCATTGGGATGCACGGGTTTCTTGCTACCAAGTTCACCTCCTAGCATTTCGATTGCTCTATTGCTAATGACTTCATTTACATTCATATTTGTCTGGGTTCCTGATCCAGTCTGCCATACCACAAGAGGAAAATGATCATTTAATTTACCTTCGGCTACCTGCAGAAAAAAAAATGTTTAAAAAATGAATTTTTAAAAATAAGAAATATTCGATATCCATTTAGCTATTCGATATGCATTTAGCTATGATTAAGTAGTCACCTATCAAGTGCTATTATAAAGATGCTCACTTTTCTCATATGCTAAATGATTTACTGATGGTGCCACACAGCTCGTGGTTGTCCAGCGATTCCAAGCTTCTGCAGCAGCCCACGTTCCAACCATCGCTATTTTACAAAGTGAAAGGTTATCTACTCTGAAAGATACAATTTCATGGATTGCATGTCAAAACTGAATCAAAACCATCTTCTGTTTCTCCAATTGCCTCCTCTAATAGTTTCCAGATAGGGCCACCTGTTAAGGCTGGCACAAGTGTTTTTAGATACATTTACTGTGGTGCTCAGCGGGAATATCCAACAGATGTTACAGCTGGAGTCAGCATGATAATGAACGAGTTACTTGAAAGTGAGTTTGCTAATAGCTACTTCACCACACAGATGTCCAATGAGTAGCAACTGCCAAGAGTAGAGACAAACATAGTCCAGATTTGTCCGTTTCTGTCACGTAATTTTATGTGTTAGTTTTTGAATTACAAGCTTTCTTTTTTTTTTTTTTTTTTTTTTTTTTTTA
>LNAC01001177.1:163063-173754 GCA_002007465.1 Ailurus styani | reverse complement strand
TTTTATTTCACAGAGGGAGAGAGATCACAAGGAGGCAGAGAGGCAGGCAGAGAGAGAGAGGGGGAAGCAGGCTCCCCACTGAGCAGGGAGCCCAATGCGGGCTTCGATCCCAGGACCCTGAGATCATGACCTGAGCCGAAAGCAGAGGCATTAACCCACTGAGCCACCCAGGCGCCCGAATTACAAGCTTTCTAAGAGTAGGTGCTTAACTTCATCTTCTAGAATGATTTTAGCTTAAAAAAAAATCAGTACACACCTTAGAAAATTATTACCTTAAACAATTAGTCCATTTTAAAGTAAAACTTTTTTCCTAGTTATGTAATAGATGTTCAGTGTAGAACATTTTGAGAAGTGAGAATAGTGTAAGTTACGACAGCCCTACCCCTCAGAAACAGTGACTCTCGGCATTTTGGCTTCTCCCTTTAGGCCTGCCCCAAGCAATGGGTGTGCATATAGGCACAAAGAAAAACACATGTTTTCTGTTCATATTTTCCAAACACAAACAGGATCATAAAATACATACATTTTGCTACCTCCCCGACCCATACTTCCTACATGGTAGGCTCTATCAAAGAACATTCTTTTTTTTTTTAATTTGATTTATTTATTTGACAGAGAGACAGAGAGAGAGCACATGTAGGCAGAGCAGCAGGCAAAGGGAGACGGAGAAGCAGGCTCTCCGCTGAGCAGCGAGCCCGATATGGGGCTTGATCCCAGGACGCTGAGATCTTAACCGACTGAGCCACCCAGGCACCCCATCATAGGACATTCTTAAGAAACTAATTTTCTATGGCTCTACTATATAATTTATATAAGCATTTGTTATGGTCAGGTACGGTCTAATTTGTTATTATTGTTATTACAATAAATAGTACTGCAATGAAGAACATTATAAATAGGTTTTTAACCATTTTCTCTGACTACTTCCTTAAGATTATGTAAGTGGATTAGTGAAATTACATTCTCCATACATATATCATCAAATAACTATTTTTAAAAGGAATCATTTATACATAAAAATAAATGTAGTATAAGTTTAACCGTGTCTCTTCAGGTTTTCTTCAAACTGTATAAATGAAAAGGAAAAGTCAAGAGAATTAAAAATGAAAGGGTACAAGGCGCCTGGGTGGCACGGTCAGTTAAGTGTCTGACTCTTGGTTTCAGCTCAGATCGTGATATCAGGGTGATAAGATTGAGCCCCGTATCAGGCTCAGTGAGGAATCGATTTGAGACTCTCTCACCTTCGGCCCCTCCCACCCCAAAATAAATAAGTCTTTAAAAAAAAATAAAGAAAAAATAAAGAAAATAAAAGGTATAGCATCATCCCAAAACTTCTGTCACAATATTTTAAGCACCACATTCACATCCTCACCAAACACGATGCTGCCACCCTACCTTGAAATTCATTAACTCAGGAATTCAGCGCCCCTTTTCCTCGCCAGAGCCTGACATCCTCTAGTGGGGATGCGGGTCTGAGGCCACTGAGTAAAGAGCACGCTTAGCACCTCCTACCTCATCTGCTGCCTTCATGATGGCCTCAGCAATCTTCGAATCAAGCCCATAATCCTGGTTTACTTCAGCAGCCGCTCGCTTCAAGATGCCAAAAGCTTTAATAACTGGGATCTAAAATTAATCAGAAAAATATTTCAAAATTGCAAGTTTCATTAAACATAAAAATTTAAGATTATTCTTTTATGCAAGTGCAAAAACTGTACATAAAACACTAAGTAATGTTACAGTAACACTAAGATTTCAAATAGGTATGTAATGAACCAAGATTCATCATGTGTCTGTTTAGGAAACCAAACAAAAGCAAACAGGCTGACTCTTTAATACAAGTGTGCGTCTGACCGCCCCCCCCAACAATGTACCACTTTTTTATGAGAGATTAAAACAGACATGTGTTTATTTCATATATATAAACACAAATGGTACTTAATCATTTCACCAGCAAGCGCCATTATTTTCCCCCACTGGATCTCATGCCACATTATAATTTTTCCCTCTCCTCATTAAAAACAATAAAAATAAAAATAATATTTAACTGCCAGTGAGTTCGAAATAACCATTACTAAATGGGTATCATTTCATGCCAAAGCCAAAAAGCAAGTTATGCTGGTTAGTCAATGAGGCTTTGACACTCCTTAAGTCACTGGAATGTCCCTCAGAATATTTCTTTAAACCCAGGGTACTACATACGGACTGAGGGCTGACGGCTTCTGATGCATCTAACCCTATCTCAAACCCTTTCGGTTTACAGATCTTTTCACTTCCTGCTCTGGATCACCTCACCAAATTTAAAGGGATGAAATTCAGCAACTTCTGATGACACTTCAATGAGTGATTATCTGGTTTTTGTGAGACGAGAGAATTATGTATTCTTGCCAAAATTAGTTAATACGGATTATAGTCTGGATCCCACATGAGGTCTGAAGGGGGAAAGGGAGCCTTTCAAGGGAGCAAGGAAGGGCAGGGAAAAGAGTACAGGAGAAGCTACAGTCCTCAAGGGGAATCAAGGTGGAAACCCGAAGAAAAGGAACAGGACGTGTTAAACCTGGGCCGAAGAGAGGACACGCTGAAGGTCATACAGAAAAGGAAATAACAAGAGAACATTTGTATTTTGAATTCTAAGAAACCAGAATTGAAAAATTTTAAGTGTTTTACCCAAATGGGACAGAAACAAATGGCATATAGCATTAGAAGCTTAAAACCTTGAAACATGACATGGATGGGAATTTAAATTTCCACAGGAGGACACTGCAGTGGGGCCTTAAGCCACTGCCAAGGTGGTAACCGACAGGTCCCCCCCTCTGGCCACCTGAAAGCAGCAACTGAACCCAGTGCCCGTGGACTCAGAAAATGAAAAGAGCATCACAGCACAGTTTCACGGGCTACGATCACAATCAAACGGTAAAATGTCACTGGGGAGAAAAGAAGGGTCTCATTATTTTTAGTTTACTCACATTAGAAGTTCATAATCTTTTTTGGTTTTGCTTTCCTTTGGACCTCAGGTACAAAGGGCTGGGTTTACTCATACTGCTCAGGTCAGGGCCCATCATAGTCTGCTTTGTATTTTAAAAAGTTCAGGATATTAATCGAAATAAATATGACAAAACAGATTTCCCACGTGTCCACCTTTTATAGATGTGTAACGGAAACAGCTGCCATGTTTCTGGAGCAGCAGCAGCAACCACACAGCCCGGAACCACCCCGGCACTGACTAGGGTTCACACTGCAGCTGGGCCCCATGACCATATGTAAGCCACTCCATCAATTCTTTTCACTCTCTTGACATCTCTGAAGCCAAGAGGCATCATCATATAATCAATGACAGGACACAACTCTGATAGCCCTTTTTCTCTCTTAGTGCTACTAAGTGCATCTTACTGGTGCCTCTTCTAACTGAGGTCATCTTAGATTTAGTGAAATACAGTAGAAAGTTTCCTAATCCTTCGACCATTCATGTGGCATTGCACATATACTTACGTATGGATAGGGTGAAGAATAATATTTTTATGTATTTGTGTATACTTTTCTGAAAACTGAAACCAAGATAGAAAGTATGGTATTAAAGAAAAATCTGTTTTCTTTTAAATCAGTCTTTAAAAAAAGTCAGTCTTAAATCAGCTTAAAAAACTAAGTATTGAAACTAAAAATGTCTAAACTAAAATTCTAGTAAAAATCTGAAAAAACCCAGCAAAAACAAAAAGACAAATCACGGGACGCCTGAGTGGCTCAGGCAGTTAAGCATCTGACTCTTGATTTCAGCTCAGGTCTTGATCTCAGGGTCATGAGTTCAAGCCCTGTGTTGGGCTCCACACTGGGTGTGGAGTCTAATGAAAAAAAAAAAAAAAAAAGGAAGACAAATCACTTAGTTCTAGCAAATAAAACTTTAAAATATCCAAACTCACAGCTCAAAGTAATAATACTAATCTTCAGAAAGTTCTTTGATATTTCAAAGACAAACATGCTATTACTCACAAAGCCAATTCCATAATAACTTTTTATTTTAACTCTGTAAAATATTTATTTATAAAATAAAGTGACTCATGAATAAAGCCAATACTTCTATAAAACCACTTACTGGCATGCGTTCTGTCACACCTCCGATCTTAAAATTCATTGTCGATCTCACAGTCTGGGCGCCATAATACTTATCGTTCGGGACCTTGAGTTCACCAAAGGTGTCAAACTCTATCCTAAAGGAATTTTGGCTCGCCTAAAGAGAAAAATGAAGAATGTTATAGCTTGAAAAGAAACTGCGTTATCAAAGCAATAATATTCTATCAGCTATAAGAGGCAAGAAACCTTAATAAGTACTAAAGACAAAAAAATCCCATTGGATTCTCATTCTACTCTCCAGTTCTTGACAAATTCTGTCGCACAACTTTTTTTTTTTTTTTTTTTTTTTTTTAGTGTAGTTGACACACACAATGATAGACTAGTTTCAGGTGTATAACATGGTGACTCAACTCTAGGTCCTGCTATGCTTGCCATAGTGTAGCTACCACCTGTCACATTATTACCACATTATTACCAAACCATCCACTATATTCCTTACGCTGTACCTTCTACCTCATGACTTATTTCATTCCTTACTTGGAAGCCTGTACCTCCCACTCCCCATCCTCTCATCCTCCTTCCCTCTGGCCACCATCACTTTGTTCTCTATATTTATGGGTCTGCTTCTGCTTTGTGTTTGTTTATTCATTTGTTTTGATTTTTAAATTCCACATATAATTCCACATATGCTATTCATCTTTCTCTGACTTATTTCACCTAGCATAATACCCCTCCAGGTTGATCCATGTCGTCGTAAATGGCAAAAACAAAACAAAACAAAACAAAACAACAAAAAACTAATCTCATCTTTTTTATTGCCAAAGTAATATTCCATTGTGTATATATACACACCACCCCCTCTTTATTCATTTGTCTATCAGTGGACACTTGGGCTGCTTCCATAATTTGGCTATTGTAAATAATACTGCAATGAACACGAGTGTGGATCTTTTTCAATTACTGTTTTTGCTTTCTTTGGGTAACTATCCAGTAGTGGAATTACTGAATCATATGGGATCTCTAATTTTTTGAGGAACTGTTCTCCCCACTGTTCTCCACTGGGGCTGTGCCAATTTGCATTCCCACCAATAGCACATGAGTGTTCGGTGTTTCTCTACATCCTCACCAACACTTGCTCTTTCTTATCTTTTTGATTCTAGTCATTCTGACAGGTGGAAGGTGATATATAATTGTGGTTTTGCTTTGGAGTTCCTTGACAATTTAGTGATGTTGAGCAGCCTTTCATGCCTCTGTTGACCACCTGTACATCTTCTTTGGAAAAATGTCTATTCAGGTCCTTTACCCATTTTCCAATGAGATTATTTGGTGTTTTGTTTGTTTGTTTGTTTGGCTTTTTTTTGGGGGGGTGTTGAGTTGTATAAGTTCTTTATCTGTTCTGGATTTAATGCCTTATCAGATATCATTTGTAAATAATGCAGATGTTAAAGACAGACTGTAGAATTCACAGACCTATGCAAAAGATAAAGGAAAGCCTCTGAAGTAAAAATAGTAATCTTTTCCAATTCAGGAGTATACCTCTTACTGGTCAAGCTTTAGCCAATTCTGTACTTGGGTTAATCTCTATTTCACTGGGAACTTTAGAAAATGGTCTAAGAATGATACTTTAAAATTTGTAAATATTAGATATTTTAGCAGAGCTTTGCCATGGTCTACAAATACTAAGTAAGAGTCACAGCACAGTGTGATATAAACAACCCAGGTTTTGCAGTCAAACAGCCCCCCACTTAGTAGCTGTGTCACCTTCAGCAAGTCAGTTTTTCTCATCTATAAATTAAATATCGTGATATGGGAGGATGGCTAGGTCAGTTCTTAACCTTTTCAGGGCAATGGAGCCCTCTGAGGATATGAGGAAAGCTAGGGATCCTTTCTTGAGGAAAATGAACATAAATACATATATGAAAAATCTTACGTATGATTTTAGGGAGTTTATATCTTGAAGCCAATCCACCACCCAGAATAAGAACCCATGATCCAAAAAGTCCCTTTTATGGAGACCCTAGGATTCCACCAAGTACCTCAACTTTTGCTAATAAAAAAGTTAACAACTGCTCAACAAATACTTTAGAGTACTGTAAAAAAAGGTTGATTGTAAAATGCTAAACAGTTGGAATTTACATGTAACAATTTATATCAAGGAGACTTCAGAAAGATACTCAGAGCTTTAATGTGCAGTAATTATGAAATGAACATGGTCAGATGATTCAAAAGGTTTAAAAATCCCTAGCCGAGTAATTCTGCTTTTGTAAATAGTCCTCTGGAAAAAAAATATTTAATTTGTAGTTATCCCTTGGGACTAGACAGATTTAAAAACCCTTTATATGTTATAAAGCCTTCTGGATTGCAGAAATAGAAAAGTATCATTGTATCTAGGTAGAAATACAGTAGTATTACCAATGAGGTACATTTTTTTTTCTGTGTCTAAAAGGCTACAGAGGACTGGCCTAAACCAGTAAGAAGCAGCAGCTAAAAAAAATAATCACACCTCAGCATTTACTGTGCTAATGTAGCAAATTCTTTCCAAGTATCACCTTATTTGACTTTCACAACCACTCCAGGAGATTTTACTATTACCATCTCCACTTTAGAGGAAACACTGGGGCTTGGAGAAATGAAATAATTTCAGGAGATCACCCAGTTAGCAAGAGGAAGGGCCTGAAACCCCCAAACCTTGGACTATCAAAACCCGAAAGCTGTTTGGACTACTACTTTTTTTTGTTACAACTTCCAAAAACCATGAAACAGAGGGAGTAACTGCAGATTGGCCACAACAGTCCTTGAGTTGTACCCCCTAACTCTGGAGAATAAAAGGAGGTGAAGATGTGTCATTAGATTTTTCTCTAGTAGGGCTTGGTTATTTGGACACCACCATACACCCACTTGCTTCCTACCCTTAGACCAAAAGCACCTAGGGCTCTCTATCTCAAAAGCACAAATAAAAATATTTTGCACATGATCTGTTTTAGATAGCCTAAGGAAATATCCATGTATGTTAAAGCAGATTTGGCCCAATAACACCAGCTATGACAGCAATGACACTGCACACATGAGTTAGGTTTTCTTTCTCTCGTCACCTCAGATGGCAGCTCCAAAGGGACGTCAGTTTCCATCAGTCACTTGAGGAATTAGGTTCAATTCCTTAGATTGACATCATCACTTTCTGTGTTCAAAATTCTTAAATTTTCATCATAAAACAACAATAACTTTGTCTCCTAAGAAACTGGTTTCTGTGGTAAAACTCAGATCCATTCAAAGTTACTTGAAAAGATCTAGATGAATACTTTTACTATGTTCTTCAGCTTAAACCTGAACAAATTCAAGAAACGACAACCTCAATCAAATTCTAGGATCTTGACAGCCATCATTAAAATGTGCAGAGGTCAACTGTGGCTGAAATCACAATCTCGGCAAAAACTTCAAGAAACACGCCTACTGTCCTTATAATAAGAATCAATGTCCCAAATCTGCAACAATAAACACTGTTTGCAGCAGCTTAGGTACCTAATGACAAAGTGCTGCAAAAAGCCAAAGAGTTATCTCTCTATTTGGACCCAGGAAATACATAAGTTGCATAAATTTGTAAAATAGAAACTGAAGCAATGACGTAAAATGTTTTTTAAGGCACCAGGAATTAGAGAAAACTCTGTCAGAGGAAGCTAGACGTGGGGTCAGCATCTATTAGAGAAGCCCATATATATATAAAGAGAGAGTGAGAGAAACAACAATCCAGGTAAATCTCTTCAAACATTCTTTTAAAAAATGTACAGAAGCCAAATTTCTGTAAGTGTGCTTTACAGTACGCCCCAGAAAAGACCTTTACACAGTGACCTGGTACACACATAAACACGTGCACATATGCACACAAGACTGAAACTAAACTTCACAAAACAGTAGGAATATTTTCTCTTCTATGCCACTCTGTCAAAATAATAATAATGTTGCTAACTACCCACTATGTTGATTTCACCATCCACTAATGAGTCCACCTGCGATCTGAAAAGCACCTGTGTGGTTTTCAAGATTTTTCCACATTATCGTGTAGATTACCTCTTCCCAGTGGCGTGGGCAAGAAGAGGAGGGATGTTCATCCTGAATTACTGAGAAAATGATCAGTGCTTTTGATGAAAAACGAAGCGATGAATGGCATCTCTTAAATACATGTTTTTACTTCACACAATATAATCCAGTGTTACAAAGAAACTGGTGTTTCTGAAAACTGTGCCTTCATAGGCCATAACTCAGAAAGAGTTTCTGCAGAAGGCAGTTTATCACTTGAGGGTAACGCCATGGTTTAAAGAGTTTAACCCATCAGGCATGGAGCAGGCAAAAAGTGCAACTTGCCATGGGCTCCTGTGAGATTCACGCTCATTTAACATCACCTCCCCTTCTGGAGAAGCATGAAGGGTAATGGTCGTGTTCACCGCAGTCTGATTGCCATTAGGCCCTAGAAACACCAAGGACTACTGTTCACAGCCACTAATCCCCAGGAACCTCTGAAATTAATGGGGTGTTCTCAAAATCTGAACGCCAGTCTAAACCTTAAAGGTAAAAAAATATAGGCCTTGAGCCTCTAAGATGTCCTCATGTATATTCATGTGTAAGGTAACCATTAACTAAACCATGACATCTCCTAAAGAAATAAAACGCCTTTCGGATTCTCAGCTTAAAGTGGGTTAAAAGAATATTTCAGTGTTCAAGAAAATCCAAATCATTTTTCCTGTAAAAGGACTATCCAAAGATATAAAAATCCAATATGTGACTTCATTGTGTTCGGGTTTTCGGTTTCTTTCTGAAAAAGTGTGTCTGGTCTTAAAATGTAGGTAGTAAGGAGGGCACCCGTTGTGATGAGCACTGGGTGTTATACTCAACTGATGAATTGTTGAACACCACATCAAAAACTAATGTGGTACCACACAGTGGCTAACTGAACATAGAAAAAAAAAAAAGGATTTCTCAAATTCATAAACTTCTGCTTCCATCTAAAAAAAAAATGTAGGGTGACCACCAAGTCTTGCAATACTGGCAAAATATAATAAATGTTTTATTGATATTACACTGCAATATAGAAGATATTATGTATGTTTCCAGACTTTACAGCCATTCTGCAGGTCATTAAGGAAATAAAGAAAAGTGACTTTAAAAAATGTAGGGCTTCCCTATTCGTACTAGCAAGAGAGTATCAAAGCTGCATCATAGCTGTTCTCCATTAGACATTCTCACCCTCACTGCGCTATTTCTCCTGGGTAGTTTCTGTCACATCATAACTAACTGTGCATGATTTCTTTGCTTATTTAATCTCACCTGCTAGTCTCTAAACTCTATGCCTGAAGTGACGGTCTTTTTCACAGGGCCCAGTACATAGCAGGCACTCAATAAATATGTTATCTTCCTACTGGATAAACATTTGTGGTCTTTTAGATAAAAGGTAACTTAGGGCATTTAGGGTTATGTAATTTCTCAACAGTAGCAGTAAGAAAAACTTTTCATAAAATCAACACAAAGATTTTGGAGCAGAGCTTAGAGGGCAGAAGATGTATTTAGAATTAGGGAGGAATCTATCTTCATTCGATCTTCCCTATCATTACAACACTGAAAGCAAGGCAGTGCTATTTTTTCGAACGTTTAGAGTAGGACAGATTCAGTTCTCCAGTCTCCGATTCCCTTTTACAAAACGCTAAATTAGTAAAAACAAAGTAGGCTTAAAAGGCTCTAAAATGCAATAAAATTATTTGAGCAGGGAGTTGCGGGAACATAAAGCACCCCTGATTTTGTAGTTTCAAGCACAGTAATGCCCTGCAATATCTTCAAGTTTATAATTCAGAAAATACCTTAGGCCTTTGAAATACACTACATGAAAAAAAAAAAAAAAAGAAATACACTACATGGAGGCACTAATTAAATGCGCACTCAGTACTTGCCAAACACAAAGTACTTCCACCTGGGCAATCTTGCTGGGTACCTGTTCTTATCTCCATTCTACGTGCAGAAACCAAGGCACACAGACAAGCGGCCCCAATGCCCACCTCCGAGCAGCAGCCTAGGGTCTGAAATCACGTCTGAATGCAAAGCTCACCACAGCACAGGGAACTGTGCAGAACTGGGACTCTTCCTAAACTACCATTTACTTTCCAAACTTGTCCTAACAATACACGTATGCAGAAGTATTTAAAATGCTCGTTTAAAAGCCCAAATTACTGAAGGTGCCACTCGAAAGAGCAAACGCTGAACTTGAACCGTTTAATTCCTTACGTGTGAATAAAAAGCAGACTTAGCTACAAGTCAGATCCTATCCGATCTCCACTAACACACTTCAGGACTCTGCCCCTGTCTACAAGTCTCGGGTTTTACAAAAGTAGGGGAAACCACAGTCAGCCCAACGAGCGAAGCAGGCCATTCATGAAAAGCAGAATCTTCTACGTTGCCAGGAACCTCATCCCCACCGGGAAGCCTGGAAGCAGTCACCACTCAGGGGTGCGAAGAGGCCGCAGGTCCGAGGCGCCCACCGGCCGCCGGCCTGCTAAGCGGCCCGGGGAGCAGCCGCCTCGCCCCCGCCTCCCAGCCCCGCACGGCCCCAGGGCGGCGGCCAGGGTGGGGGCCTCCGCGCCGGCAGG
>LNAC01001177.1:97122-162961 GCA_002007465.1 Ailurus styani | reverse complement strand
GAGGGCTGAAGGTCACCGCGGCGAGGCCGGGGCTCGCCCGGCCCGCGCTCACCATTCGCGCGGAGCTCGCGGGCCGCGGTGCGAGGACGGCCGCCTCTCCGAGGCCGGGAGCTGAGGCTGAGCCTGGAGGCCGCACGAGGCGACGCGAGCGCGCGAGAAGCCGGACGGCGCGATACATGGTGCGGCGGGAGCCTGGGTACAATTTGGAGATGGTCGAGGCCACGCCTCCGCGCGGGCTGTCAGAACCCGCCCCGCCCACGGCGCCTCGCCTTTATCCAATCGGCAGCCTCGAGCCTAGCGGGTGGGGCGGGACCCATCGCGAATGGCCAGTAAAGAGCGAGGGGTGGGATTAACTTCCTAGCTGGGGAGCGGCCCCTTGCAGCCCTCGGATTCATGGGAAACTACTGAGAAGGGGGTTATGGGGAAGGAAGTTCAGGTTACTCTGAAACACTTGGACCGCCGTGGGAGGCAGGAGGGCTGGAGAATTAGCTCATCAGTGAATCCGTGCTCTGGTCAACACACAGTCTAGAAAGAAATAATTATTTATCACGTAATCCCTCATCACTGGTTCTCTCTCTGAAGTCGATTAAAATTTCTTCCAGGTTACATCTTCGGTATCGAAGTTGTGGAAATCGGAGCAAAGTATAAACAATGAAATAATAATTATCATAAGGCCGACTCTTAAGAAAGTCCTTTTGAGGTCTCTGCAGTGTCCTTTCGCTTCTAAACGGGTATACGCAAGAACTGGGTTTTTTTAAGTGTAGTGAGGGTGGGGCGCCTGGGGGGCTCAGTGGGTTAAGCCTCTGCCTTCAGCTCAGGTCATGATCTCAGGGTCCTGGGATCAAGCCCCGCGATGGGCTCCCTGATGGGCGGGGAGCCTGCTCCCTCCTCTCCCTCCTCCCTACTTGTGATCTCTCTCTCCCTCTGTGTCAAATAAACAAATAAAATAAGTGTAGTGAGGGAGATGTCTGTAATTACAGATGATTTTAAATTTTTGTTATTTACATTTACGTTTTCCAAGTTTTTTGCATTGATAATATATGCATATTCACATTAAAGGCATATTGTTTTAGTATAATAGGTGATGACAGAAAAGCAAGAACTGATAGTAAATTGCTTCTGACCCATGGTTTTATCTCTTCTTGGTTCTCTTGTCTGTTGCTTGAAGCCAGATGACAGTTAATGATGAAAGAAAACCATTGGAAGATGTCTAGTAGTCAAAAGTCCAGGACCTGCAAAGCTGAGCTTTCAAGAATTAGTCTCTGCCAAACCTCTGGGTAGCATTGCTTATGTTATTTTGTGGCTTATGAATTTGACTCATATATAATTAAAATATGAAAATTTAAATGAGTGAGCATGATAGTTGCACTACAATCAAATCTCCAAAACCTCCCCTGAACTCTTTATACCTCAGTGTTTCTTGCCTCTGTCAACTGACTCAGAAATTACTAGAATACTTTATGAAAAAATGAAATCAAGAGTTACTTAGAAGTTAGAAGATCAGAATACAAGAAATTCAGAATCGAAAGATAATGCAATGGTTTTAGGAAACTACGAACCACCTATCCCACATGCTTCCCACCATTAAAAGGCAAACAACACAAAGTTTAGTGTGAAGGTAGTATTTTTAGTGTTGTCATCAGTTTGACAGAAAACTGCGGGAACATTACTAACAATCCCTATCAATGAGTATATGTTTGAAAGTTCTTGATTTCCCACTTTTTTTATATCTCTTTTTCCTTTCTTCATTATACTTTGTCACCTTTCTTCAACAGAAATACTAGATGGTGTAAAACTTAGATTATAAATTAAACCTTTTGCTCAGTATTCACAACATTATGTCCCATTTTCAGAATTTCAGATGACTTTGACTGCCATTCCCAGGTGAGTTTTGTAGGTTTAGTTCCAGTCTGGACAGAACATGGTGTATAGTTGTACTTGTCATTAACAGAGGAACATTTTCAATTTTATTCTTCATTCTCATCTCTATTCAAGGTCTTTGCCTACTTCAGGATGATCAAGACTCTTTATATAAGGAGTCATGTGTGTAAATCCTTGTTTGTTAGCAACCCTGCAAGGTAGTCCAGGATATTGGATTACTTCCTCCTAGGCTGGCCCTCTGTTCTGCTACTCATCTAGCCTACCTTTTTCTAGGTGTCCAAGCCAACAAGTTATCTCTGCCCTGTTTGCCCTTCCTCTTAACCCCTAAGAATATTGCATATTGGTTTTATAGAACTCATAAAAGTAATTTTTAAAAAGTTGTAACTGGTTGTTCTAGACACTTTTTAAACTTCCCATGACTTCCAAGCCTATTTCTCAGAGTTGAGAAAAGGCAGTCATCACTGGGAGTTTGTTAGGGGAGGAGCCCAGCTCCACTTCCCATGACAATTTGAATTTTCTAGAAATGGAATTATGGCTTCATATATCAACTCTTTTTTTCTGTTCTTTTAACATGCACTTTTTTGGTTAATTTATTCTTATTTTCACTCAGTTCATTGTGTGTGTATGTGTGCATGTGTTTCCCAATCTCATGACTTGAAATCTAGTTCAGAGTTGTTGGGATGTATGTCATTCTGGGTACCCTGGTGATTGTAGTGGGCCAGGAATGTAACATTAATTAATATTGATCATTATCTCATCTTCGATTTTCTTCCTTACCGATTTAGTAAGAAAGAGTCCTTTTTTGGTGCTGGTATATATTTTATACCTCTCTAACACTTGCTAATATCCTTTTGTAAAAATAAAGAGTAAGTCTTTGGTGAAACTTCATCTATAGGTATAGAATTCAGCTACAATTTCTTTATTTTTCTACTTTAAAAAAAAGATTTTTAAAATTTATTTTAGAGAGAGAGGGAGAGAGTGCACGAGCTTGAGAGCAGGGGGAAGGGCAGAGGTAGAGGGAGAGAATCTCAAGCAAACTCCATGCTCAGCACGGAGCCCAATGCGGGGTTCGGTCCCACAACCCTGAGATCATGACCTGAGCAGAAACCAATAATTGGACACTTAACCAACTCAGCCACCCAGATGCCCCTCAGCTACAATTTCTATGTTTCCCTTCTACTCATTAATGAAACTGATCTTTCCATTTGCAACCATAAATTAAGTTACATTATTATTTAAATAAAATGTACATCAATTTGACACAAAATATTAAGTGTGTTCTGAAGGTGCTATGCAATAATTGAAATTTGGGAAACAATGGATCGTTCATTTATGACATTACTTAATAATTAAAATGTAACATAAATACCTTTAAGTTAATCATTGACACCATATATTTTCATTTTCACAGACAACCTTTTATCCATGTGGAATAACTTTTTTATTTTATGTAGGGGTGTTTTTTTCATTTGTTTGTTTTTTTACCTTGAACTTCGTCTACAATAATATTGACCTGCTTTCTTCTTGTTGACATTTGTGTAGTTTGTGTTTTTGTTTTCTTTAATTGTGCTCAAGTTACGGAACTCTATGTCCTGCTGTGAAAGCCAAGTGAACAATACAATAGTTTTCTCTTTCTTCTGTTCTAAATTTAACACCTTGTTGACAAAACTGATAGTAACTTTTGATTCTCATCAGTCTAATTATCTTCATTAACCTAAATAAAGACTTTGAGGGCGCCTGGGTGGCCCAGTGGGTTAAAGCCTCTGCCTTCTGCTCAGGTCATGATCCCAGGGTCCTGGGATCGAGGCCCGCATCGGGCTCTCTGCTCGGCAGGGAACATGCTTCCTCCTCTCTCCTCTCTCTCTGCCTGCCTCTCTGCCTACTTGTAATCCCTCTCTCTGTGTCAAATAAATAAATAAAATCTTTAAAAAAAAATAAAGACTTTGAAAATTCTAATTTAGGATACCTCCACGCCTGCGAGATTACTAAGGAATTTCTTAGAAGAAGCTTGGTAGAAATGTTGGAAGACTTAACTGTAAAAGTCTTCCAGAAAGTAGAGCAAATATTCAAAGAGAAGGAAAATATGAGACACATATTAATAAAATTAGAGAACCAGTTCAGTATGTCCAACATCTCAATAATTTTGGTATATGATATACCAGAAACCATTAAACAACTAAATTTAAGAAAATATCTTAAAACTAACAGATGTGAGTTTTCAGAATAAAAGCCTACCAAGGTCCCAGAACAACTGGGAACACAGGACAGAATAAGTCATATCATCGAGAAATGTTAGAACACTGCGAGCAAAGAGAAGAGTTTCCAGAAAGAAAATTAAATAAACCACAGAGGATTAGGAATTTTTATGACTTCTCAATAACAACATTGGAAGCTAGAGGGCAGTTGATGTCTTCAAATTGCTGAAAGAAAATTTTTTCCATCTTAATATTCTATACCCAGTCAAATCACGTGTGACTCTAGAATAAAAATATTTTCGCATGGGCAAGGTCTCAAAAAATGTACTTCCCATCTATTCTTTTCCAGAAAATCCCCAGAGATAGTGTTCCACAGAAACTAGGGAGTAAACCAAGGGAGAGGCAGGCATGAGCTTCAGAAAAGAGAGTCTCCAACATAGGCACATAGTCATGGAAAATTCCCTAAATGAACTTATGACAGGTTGCATTTAGCATAAAGAGCAGCCATGACAGACTGAAGCAAATCAGAGCCTCCAGGAGATATTTCTTCCAGAATACAAAATGTTTAAAGCCTTCAATATATATTCATGAAAGATTTAGACAATTGAGGGTGAATTTGGAAATTGAATTTCTGATAAGTCTTAGAAAATTTAGCAAAGAGAAAAAAAGACAACTATTGAACCAAGAATATTGAACCAAATATTGAACCAAAAATAGTTGTGTTTTTTCAGGAAAGGAAAAATAATAATTATTAAATTTGAATGGTCACAGTTACAATAAACCAAATATTGAATACAGACCTAACCAAAATTAAGAAAAGAGAGATGAAAGCACATTAATCCTCATTTTGGATAGTGGGAAGTCATGACCTAAAACCACAAACTAAAAGAAACAAGAAATAATAAAATAGTACTGGCATGTTACTGAGAGTCATAGACATGTACCTGGAGCTGGAAATGGTGGATCTTTGTGGGGACAAATGGCAGAGGGGTAGAGAGCAATCACTGCTTATATAGAATGTCCTGAAGAACTTCTTGATTCTTAAAGCTATGTGCATGTACAGTAACTGAAAAACACTAAAATTAGCAATAACTACAATACAAGCTAACCTACTCTCTTTGTAAGAAAAACAAAGGGAAAAAAATCAATTCTTCTACCAATGTAGAACCATGGATTCCATGCCCTCACAAAGACATTGTTCCTTAAAATTTCTACCCTTTTCCTTCTGTATTCAGTTAATTTCTCTTTATTGGACCATTGCCAGAACTAATACTGTAAACTCGTTGCATTATCCCTCATGTTTAAAAAAACAAACCTGCCTTGGACTTGCATCCCACTTCAAATACCTCCCTATTTCTAGGCCATACTGTATTCTTGCACCGTCTTCACGCCTTCACCTCTTGTTCTCTTAGTAGGAAGGTCTTCCTCAGTCACTGGCTGCCTTCAATAAGCAACACTGCACTTGTCAAGGTCACCAATGCCTTGCAATAACCCCAGTGCAAGTCCAATGGACCGTTTTCTGTATTTTCAGCAGCACTGATGCAATTGACATGCCTTTCCCTTAGAAATATCTTTCTTGATCTTTGTAATTTTGAACTTGCTCCCCTGAATTCATTGGCTACTTCTTCATAATATTCTTTGCCAGTTCTTCACTTATGAATGAGGAAGTGACTCAGGGCTCAGTCCTAGAAGACCTTTCCTTTTTTAATAAAATTTTTAGTAGATCTTCCATAGAGAGGGCTGAGTTAACCATATTCTTAACTTTATAGCACATTATAGAGGATAAGTTTCATTCATATTCAATTTCACTATTTTTTCCCCTTTTCTATTCATCCCCTACACCTTTTCTCCTTTTGGTTCCCAGAAAACTATTATAATGTGTTTATTTCTATCATCTTATTCATATGTATTCTTATAAAATACATACAGTTGTTTTGTGCATTTTAAAAATTTTATGTAAATAGTAATGAATACACGTTTTTCTCTGTCTCAACCATCTTCCCAGCCATTCCTCTATTATGAAGTGAATTATCCATTTGCATGATTTTCAATACCATCTTCATGCTGATGTACTTGATGCCTCCAGACTTAATTTTTCCAGCCTAGACTCCTCCTCTCTATTTCAGATTTATGTATCCAGCTGTATACGTAATATCCCTATTTATGTACCTAACTCAATACTCATATCTCAAACTTGATAATACCCCAAAAGATAAGTCTTGGTTGCCATCCTCACCTCATTTTTTCATACTTAAATGGTACCATCAGTTATTCAAGCTAGAAACCTGGGAGTCTTCTTTGATTCCTAAACTCTGTTCCCATTCCCCAACCAATGCAGACTATGCCCAATTACCAACAAATCCTGGCCATTCTACCTCAAAATTATATCTGAGTCCATCTACCTTCCTCCCTCTTCACTTCCACCATTATCTATTTGGTAATGAAACAAGCAAATGAATAAACCAGGGTTCATATAATAGTAAATTTCATGCACTAGTAAATGTAATAAAAGAAGCAAGCCAGAAGATGTTTAGAGAAAGATGGAGGGGTGCATCTCTTATGCAGAGAGATCAACCTGAGGATATTGTGTTTGAGCTGAGACCCGAACACTGAGAGGTAGGCATGCCAAGACAGAAGAATGTTCCAGGCAGACAAGTGCAAGCATAAAGGCTGTGGTAACATGAATAAACAATTATTGAGCAAGCTGAGTTCATCAAACAAACATTCTGTCAACTTCAACTGTATGCGAATGACGAAAATGGCAAAGCAAATATTGTATTAATTACTCTCTGCTAAATTTTTAATTTTTTACAAACTTCTCTTTTTCCCAATAATACTGATTTGTTAAGTTTGTCAATATATGCAGAAAGAAGTGGACATACTCAGTGTCTCTTGGAAAGCATACTATAAATTATGTTCCTCTTGGAGTCATTCTGTTGGAAAGGACCTGTTTTAGGGGTTAACAAGTAACTGAATTCCCATGAGGAGGAATTACTTCTGCCCCTGACACAGCATTTATGCTGTAAATCCCTAGCTCGTCCCATTGGCTCAAGTTCTTCAAGCTCAGTTTCTTAATTTCTCTTCACCCTCAAGAAAGCCCTCCAGAGAAAGAAGGTGTGATAATATTAAATTTTCCTGAGGCCTCTCTAAGGCAACTCTTTCTACCTGACTTTTAGAAAGACTAGAGGGATAAGGAGCCATGCTCAAAATTGTAGCTTTATAATCATTAAACTTTGTTCAAGCTTTTGATACCCTCTTCTCTTACCAGGCACCCAAAAGCCCTCATGCTATCCTTCAATTTCTAAAAGTCAACAAAATGTCATTCTACACAAATCTGTTTTCTCCTGCCCAACCTTCTACAGAAAGTTAATTATCTCTTCCTTCTTTTAACCCACAGAACATCAAATCCACAGTATTTAGATATTCTTATAAAATGTAACTACTTTATAAATTCAAATTTCATTTAGATTTGAATTGTCAAAAAAAAAAAAGGCAAGTTGAGACTTGAAAACTGTCACCTACCAGGAGAAATAGTCATGTAATATTCACTCTTCCTACAAGGACTGGGGAAATTCCTGGAAGTTATAGTACAAAGTAAATTTCTCTGTTCCACTGAGTGAGATGAGAAGAAAGCTAAGACTCATAGCAAAATAGTAATAATTTTTATCTATCAGTCTATCAGCATATTGTTCACAGGCTAAAAGAAATGTGCAATTCATTGGTAATCTCTTTAATCTCATCTACTTGCTTGACACATGTTTCCTTGGCCTATAACTGGAAAGTAATTAGATCGACCTCATACATAACCTGGAAATGTCATGGAACAACCGCCATCAGCATTTGTGAAGTGGGTCAACAATGTCACTCATAACAATAAAAGTATCAAAATTTAAACGTTATTTTTTAAATAATTAAATTAGTTATTATGTAAGTATTACTCAAATAATAATATACTACCAGATGTGCTCCTTTGAGTAGAAGAGAAAGATATCCAGCTATTAAACGGAGAACTACATGTAAACACCAGGCTGTCTTATCTGTGCCCAACCACCAATAAGAGTACTGCCGTGAGTTTGTCTTCCAAGTGAATAATATTCAAAATGGGCATATCACATGTTGTGAAAAAAATGTTTTGATCCCTAGGCTGAAAGAGAACAAACAGAATGAAGGTCACTAGTTTAGTCTCATCTGGACCAGTATAGATACCAAAGGAAGAACTTTTCTAAAGACAGATCCTGCTAATTTTACAAATAAATTCTGGATCACCACGGGGAAATGGCAGAAGCAAAAATAAATTCTCTCTAAAGCATTATATCTGACGCTTCAAACTACTCCTATTTCTTTTCTTTCAAATACAATTTTGAGCACTCAGTGGCCTGAGTGGCTCCGTTGGTTAAGCATCTAACTCTTGATTTTAGGGTGGGCCACAATCTTGGAGTCTTGAGATTGAGCCCTGCACTGGGATCCATGCTGGGTATGGAGTCTGCTTAGGATTCCCTCCCCTCACCCCTCTACCCCTGCCCCATGTGCTTGTACTCATGTGCATGCACACTCTCTCTAAGAGAAATAAATGAATAAATAAATAAGTAAATAAATAAATAATAAATAAAATGTGCACATGGAAATTAGACATCATGAGTATCTATCCACGCCCCAAATTAAGTAAATAACCATCAAAATAAGCCCACAATAAGAATTATAGACACGGACCCTAAGGCAATCATGTTAGTTATGTTAACTTACAAAAGACAAGCTTGAGAATTTTGGCAAGGAAACTAGAAATAAATACTAGAAACTAAAAATAGTGCAGTATGAAAAAGAGCAAAATAAAAATTCCAGAACTAAAAATTACAATAGTCAAAACTGAGACCTCCCTGGATGAGTTTATCTGCCGTTTAGACACAGAAGAAAAGGGAATTGGTAAATTGGATTATATTAAAAGAAGCTATGCATAAGGAAGCACAAAAAGGCAAAAAATAAGAGTAAAGATGAAAGGGTAAGCAGCATGGAAGACTAAACAATATTTGGAGAGGTAGTGGCTGAGAATATTCTAGAACAGAAACCAATCCACATATTTAAGAAACCCAATGATTCCTTACTGGTTACATAATCTTTACCTATTTACATCTTAGTGAGACTACAGAAAACCAAAGACTCAAGTTAAAAGATAATGATTGTAGATTGGATTTTTAAAATATTCAAATGAATTCTATTTACAAAGGCCACATTAAAAACACACAGATACAAGATAACTGAAATTGAAAGGTTAGAAAAGACATATTATGTAAATACTACACAAATACAGGAAAGTAACATTGATACCAAGCAATTAAACTTTAAGGTAAAAATCATACCCTGAGATAAAAAGGTCCCTTCATAATGATAAAAGCTTTGTTTTGTCAGTAGCATATAGCAATTTTATTTTATTTTATTTTTTATTTTTTAGAGAAGGAGGGGGCAAGAGGGAGAGAGACAATAAAGCAGGCTCCATAGTCAGCACAGAGCCCAAAGCAGGGCTTAATCTCATGACCCTGAGATCATGACCTGAGCAGAAATCGAGTTTGGTGTGCTTAACTGAGCCACCCAGGAACCCCGGAATACAGCAATTTTAAATATGGATTGTTTCATGTAGAGAGAAACTCTTCAGGAAATAGACAAATACTGATCAAGCATGAGTTTTTTTTAACACACCTCTTTCAGTAATTGACCAAATGAGCAAGCCAAAGTTTGAATACATGATTACTAGATTTGACCTAACAAATATGTACAGGAAAATGCACACAATAACTAAGAGCACACATATTTTTTCAGGCACAGGCAAAGAAAGCATTTAACCAGATTTACCTTTTGCTGACCATAATATAAGTCTCAACCAATTTCAAAAGTTTGTAGGATAGAGCATATTCTCTGACCAGAATGAAATTTTGCTAAAAATCAATACAAATAGGATAACTAGGAAATCCTATCTATGTAAAATGGAAGAAATACATTGCTATTCCACTGAACTGTGGGACTAGCTAAAACAGTAAGGCAATCATTCAATTGATAGGAAAGAAAAGAAAAGAATAAAACATTATCATGATGATTATGGTGGGAAAAAAAAAGAAGCTACAGGTCGTGAGTATTAATAAGAGTTTTGCAGTGTTCCTAGATATAAACTCAACAAACAAAAATTAATTGTATTTTTATATACAATACATCAATGGCAGAAAATAAATTTAAAGATATCATTTACAATAAAATGAGAAAAAAAGCAATAATTACCTAGAAGTAAATCGAACAAAAAGAGGAGTGAAACTTCTTTCATATTTTCTCTACAATTGGAGAGACTTGAGAAGACCTAAACAAATGGAGAGATAAGCCATGTTTCTCATTTGAAAAACTCAAATGTGCTAAATATGGTATGCTTTCCAGATAGAAAGGCTCTCAGAAAAAAAAAATCCCAACAGGGTTCTTTGTTTTTGTTTTTGTTTTGTTTTGTTTTGTTTTGGAGGAATTCATTGACTGATTCTAAAACTTAGATGGAAATGCAAAACACAAATAGTCAAGGAGATTATTGAAGAAGGACCAAGCAGGGGAAGCTCTTTAAGATAACAGGGCTTATTACCTGGGTGCCCCGGTGCCTCAGTCAGCTAACATCTGCCTTTGGTTCAGGTCATGATCTCAGGGTCCTGGGATTGAGCCTCACATCAGGCTTCCTGCTCAGTGGGGAGTCTGCTTCTCCCTCTGACCCTCCATGTGCTCCTGCTCTTTCTCTCTTTTATGTATTTATGTATCTATTTATTATTAACATATAACATATTATTTCTTTCAGGGGTGCAGGTCTGTGAATCATCAGTCTTACACAATTCACAGCACTCACTATAGCACACACCCTCCCCAGTGTCCATCACCCAGCCACCCTACTCCTCCCACCCCCCTCCTCTCTGGCAACCCTCAGTTTGTTTCCTGAGATTAAGAGTCTCTTATGGTTAGTCTCCCTCTCTGGTTTCATCTTGTTTCATTTTTCCCTCCCTTCCCCTATGATCCTCTGTCTTGTTTCTCAAATTCTTCATATCAGTGAGATCATATGATAATTGTCTTTTTTGATTGACTTATTTAACTTAGCATAATTCCCTCTAGTTCCATCCATGTCACTTCAAAAGGCAAGATTTCATTTTTTGATGGCTGCATAGTATTCCATTGTATATATATATACCACAGTTTCTTTATCCATTCATCTGCTGATGGACATCTAGGTTCTTTCCATAGTTTGGCTATTGTGGACATTGCTGCTATAAACATTCGGGTGCATGTGCCCCTTCAGGTCACTATATTTCTATCTTTGGGGTAGACACCCAGCAGTGCAACTGCTGGGCTGTAGGGTAGCTCTATTTTTGACTTTTTGAGGAACATCCTTACTGTTTTCTAGAGTGGCTGCACCAACTTGCATTCCCACCAACAGTGTAGGAGGGTTTCCCTTTCTCCACATCCTTGCCGACACCTGTCGTTTCCCAACTGGTTAATTTTAGCCATTTTGACTGGTGTGAGGTGGTATCTCACTGTGGTTTTGATTTGTATCTCCGTGATGCCCAGTGATGCTGAGCACTTTTTCATGTGTCTGTTGGCCATTTGGATGTCTTCTTTGGAGAAACGTCTGTTCATGTCTTCTGCCCATTTCTTGATTGGATTATTTATTCTTTGAGTGTTGAGTTTGAGAAGTTCTATATGGATTTTTGGATACTAGCCCTTTATCTATTATGTCATTTGCAAATATCTTCTCCCACTCTGTCAGTTGTCTTTTGGCTTTGTTAACTGTTTCCCGTGCTGTGTAAAAGGTTGTGATCTTGATGAAGCCCTTGCTTCCCTTGCCTTTGGTGATGTTCCTAGGAAGAAGTTGCTGTGGCTGAGGTCGAAGAGGTTGCTTCCTGTGTTCGCCTCAAGGATTTTGATGGATTCCTGTATCACATTGAGGTCTTTCATCCATTTTGAGTCTATTTTTGTATCTGGTGTAAGACAATGGTCCAGTTTCATTCTTTTGCATGTGGCTGTCCAATTTTTCCAACACCATTTGTTGAAGAGACTGTCTTTTTTCCATTGGACATTCTTTCCTGCTTTGTCAAAAATTAGTTGACTATAGAGTTCAGGGTTCATTTATGGGCTCTCTATTCGGTTCCATTGATCTATGTGTCTATTTTTGTGCCATAACCATGCTGTCTTGATGATTACTGCTTTGTAATAGAACTTGAAGTCTGGAATTGGGATGCTGCCAACTTTGGTTTTCTTTTTCAACATTCCTCTGGCTATTTGGGGTCTTTCTGGTTCCATACAAATTTTAGGATTATTTGTTCCATTTCTTTGAAAAAAGTTGATGGTATTTTGATAGGGATTGCATTAAATGTGTAGATTGCTCTAGGTAGCATAGACATTTTCACAATGTGTGTTCTTCCAATCCATGAGAATGAAACACTTTTCCATTTCTTTGTGTCTTCCTGAATTTCTTTCATGAGGACTCTATAAGTATTCTGAGTACATATTCTTTGCCTCTTTGGTTAGGTTTATTCCTAGGTATCTTATGGTTTTGGGTGCAATTGTAAATGGGATTGACTCCTTAATTTCTCTTTTTTCTGTCTTGTTGTTGGTGTATAGAAATGCAATTGATTTCTATGCATTGATTTTATATCCTGACATTTTACTGAATTCCTGTATGAGTTCTAGCAGTTTTGGAGTGGAGTCTTTTGGGTTTTCCACATAAAGTATCATATCATCTGCAAAGAGTGAGAGTTTGATTTCTTCCTTGCCGATTTGGCTGCCTTTTATTTCTTTTTGTTGTCTGATTGCTGAGGCTAGGGCTTCTAGTACTATGTTGAATAGCAGTGGTGATGGTAGACATCCCATTTATGTTCCTGACCTCAGGGGAAAAGCTATTAGTTTTTTTCCCCCATTGATAATGATATTCACCGTGAGTGTTTTGTAGATGGCTTTGATGATATTGAGGTATGTACCCTCTATCCCTACACTGTGAAGAGTTTTGATCAAGAAAGGATGCTATACTTTGTCAGATGCTTTTTCAGCATCTATTGAGAGTATCATATGGTTCTTGTTCTTTCTTTTATTAATGTCTTGTATCACATTGATTGATTTGTGGATGTTCACCAACCTTGCAGCCCGGGAAAAAATCCCACTTGGTCATGGTGAATAATCCTTTTAATGTACTGTTGGATCCCATTGGCTAGTATTTTGGTGAGAATTTTTGCATCCATTTTCATCAGGGATATTGGTCTGTAATTCTCCTTTTTGATGGGGTTTTTGTCTGGTTTGGGGATCAAGGTGATGCTGGCTTCATAAAATGAGTTAGGAAGTTTTCCTTCCATTTCTATTTTTTGGAACTGTTTCAGGAGAATAGGTATTAATTCTTCTTTAAATGTTTGATAGAGTTCTCGTGGGAAGCCATCTGGCCCTGAGCTCTTGTTTGTTGGGAGATTTTTGATTACTGCTTCAATTTCCCTACTAGTTATGGGTCTGTTCAGGTTTTTAATTTCTTCCTGGTTCAGTTTTGGTAGTTTACACATCTCTAGGAATGCATCCATTTCTTCCATATTGTCAAATTTGCTGGTGTATCGTTGCTCATAATATGTTCTTATAATTGTTTGTATTTCTTTGGAGTTGGTTGTGATATCTCTGCTTTCATTCATTATTTTATTAATGTGGGTCCTTTCTCTTTTCTTTTTGAAACATCTGGCCAGGGGTTTATCAGTCTTATTAATTCTTTCAAAGATCCAGCTCCTGGTTTCATTGACTTGTTCTACTGTTCTTTTGGTTTCTATTTCAGTGATTTCTGCTCTGATCTTTATTATTTCTCTTCTCCTGCTGGGTTTAGGTTAATTTGCTATTCTTTCTCCAGCTCTGTTAGATGTAGGGTTAGGTTGTGTATTTGAGACCTCTCTTGTTTCTTGAGAAAGGCTTGTATTGCTATGAACTTTCCTCTTACGACCGCCTTTGCTACATCTCAAAGATTTTGAATGGTTATGTTTTCATTTTCATTTGTTTCCATGAATTTTTAAAATTCTTCTTTAATTTCCTGGTTGACCCATTCATTCTTTAGTAGGATGTTCTTTAACCTCCATGCATTTGAGGTATTTTCATTTTTCCTCTTGTGGTTGAGTTCTAGTTTTAAAACATTGTGGTCTGGAAATATGCAGGGAATGATCCCAATCTTTTGGTACCAGTTGAGACCTGATTTGTGACCCAGGATGTGATCTATTCTGGAGAATGTTCCATGTGCACTAGAGAAGAATGTGTATTCTGTTTCTTTGGGATGGTATGTTGTGAATAGATCTGTGATGTCCATCTGGACCAGTGTGTCATTTAAAGCCTTTATTTCCTTGTTGATCTTTTGTTTAGATGACCTGTCCTTTTCGGTGAGGGGGATGTTAAAGTCCCCTACTATTATTGTATTATTTTTGATGTGTTTCCTTGATTTTGTTATGAATTGGTTTATATAATTGGCTGTTCCCATGTTAGGGGCATAGATACTTAAAATTGTTAGATCTTTTTATTGGTCAGGCCCTTTAAGTATGATATAGTGTCCTTCCTCATCTCTTATTATATAGTATTTGTCTTAATTTGTCTGATATAAAGATTGTCACCCCAGCTTTCTTTTGATGTCCATTAACATGGTAAATTGTTTTCCATCCCTTCACTTAAAATCTGGAGTTGTCTGAGTCTAAAATGCATTTCTTTCAGACAGCATATCGATCTTGTTTTTTTATCCATTCTGATACTCTGTGTCTTTTAATTGGGGCATTTTGCCCATTTACATTCAGGGTAACTATTGAAAGATATGAATTTAGTGCCATTGTACTCCCTGTAAGGTCACTGTTACTGTATTTTGTCTCTGTTCCTTACTGGTCTGTGTTACTTTTAGGCTCTCTCTTTGCTTAGAGGACCCCTTTCAATATTTCCTGTAAGGCTGGTTTGGTTCTTGCAAATTCTTTTAGTTTTTGTTTGTCCTGGAAGATTTTTATCTCTCCTTCAATTTTCAATGACAGCGTAGCTGGTTGTAGTATTCTTGGCTGCATATTTTTCTCATTTAGTGCTCTGAATATATCATGTCAGTCCTTTCTGGCCTGCCAGGTCTCTGTGGATAAGTCTGCTGCCAATCTAATATTTCTACTATGGTAGGTTACAGACCTCTTGTCCTGAGCTGCTTTCAGGATTTTCTCTTTGTCTCTGAGACTTGTAAGTTTTACTAGTAGATGATGGGGTGTTGACCTATTTTTATCGATTTTGAGGGGGGGTTCTCTGTGTCACCTGGATTTTGATGCCTGTTTCCTTCCCCAAATTAGGGAAGTTCTATGCTATAATTTGCTCCAATATACCTTCTGCAACCCCCCTTTCTTCTTCTGGGATCCCAGGTATTCTAATATTGTTTCATTTTGTGGTATCACTTATCTCTCATATTCTCCCCTCATAATCCAGTAGTTTTTTTTTTATCTCTCTTTTTTTCAGCTTCTTTATCCTTCATCATTTGGTCTTCTATATCACTAAATCTCTCTTCTACCTCATTTATCCTAGCAGTAAGAGCCTTCATTTTTTTATTGCACCTCATTAATAGTTTTTTTGATTTCAACTTGGTTAGATTTTAAGTTCTTTTATTTCTCCAGAAAGGGATTTTATTTATCCAGAAAGGGATTCTTTAGCATCTTCCATGGTTTTTTCAAGCCCAGCTAGCATCTTTGTAATCATCATTCTGAACTCTAGTTCTGACATATTACTAATGTCCATATTGATTAGGTCGCCAGCAGTTGGTACTGCCTCTTGTTCTTTTTTTGAGCTAAGTTTTTCTGCCTTGTCGTTTTATGCAGATAAGAATAGCTGAATGAGAGAACAAAATGCTAAAAGGTAACAATGACCCCAGAAGAATACACACTAAGCAAATCAGAAGAAACCCAAAACTGGTGGGAGAAGAAAGGAAAAAAAAAGTGATTAGGCTGGTGAATAGAGCAGAGCCGCACACTTGATTTTGGGTGTATTTTGGTCTGTTAGAAGAAACTGCCTCCCAAAATTTTAAAGAAAGAACAACTTACATATATACCAAAAATAAGGGTAAACACAATGAAGGGGTGCAATATGACTGTAAATATGAAAATTAAAAAAGATTTTAAAAAAGGAATTGATAAGGAGTTGGTCAAAAAAAGAAAAAAGAAAGGAGAGAATGTGAGAATGTGATCAGGCCAGAGACTAGAACAAAGCCATATGCTAGATTTAGGGCATATTTTTGTCTGTTAGAAGACACTGTATCCCAAAATTTAAAAGAAATAAAAACATATATGTTTACAAAAAAGTAGGTTAAATACAATGTAGGGATAGAATATGACTACAAAAATAAAAATTAAAAAGGATTTTTAAAACGGTATTGATAAGATAAAATAGTTAAAATAGATTAAAATAGGAAAGAGGAAAAATTTTTTAAAAATTGAAACAATAATGAAAATTTGAAAAATTTAACTTTGAAAGACTAAAGAATCATGGGGGAAAAGCCATGAATTCTATGTGCTGTATTCCCATAGCTCTAAAGTTCTGCAGTTCTCATTGATGGGTGAACTTGGTCTTGGCTGGATGTTCTTGCTGATCTTCCAGGGGAGGGGCCTGTCTCCATGATTCTCAAGTGTCTTTGCCCGAGGGGGAATTGTACCACCCTTGCCAGGGGCCAGGCTAAGCATCCTGCTTGGGTTCACTCTCGGAGCTTTTGTTCCCTGAACGCTTTCTGTACTGGTTTGGAGGATGAGGAATGAAGATGGTGCCCTACCAGTCTCTGGCTGGAGGAGCTGAGAGCTCGGGCCGACTCCTCAGTGCGCCCTCAGAGAAAAGCAGTCAGTCCCTCCCATTTCCCTGGTCTCCGGCCACACTCCGAGCTCACCCAGCCTGTGACTGAGCATTTCTATCTCTGATGCACGGCCCCGCTTGGTCTCCAAACCCAGCAGATTCCTGCAGCTGCTCCCGCGCCACTGCTCCTGGAGGAGGAAGGAGGGGGTTTCCCTGGATCTGCCACTTACAGGGTCCCTGCTCAAAGAGCACTGGCCGGACTGTGCCTCGGATCATGATTTAAGACAACCCTGAGCTGAAAGCCCCCCCTCGACTCCATCTCTACAGCTGGCTTCCCTGCTCTGATACCTAAACTCTGCCTCAGACACCCCTGGTCTTTCTGTGACCCTGAGGGACCTGAGATCACACTGTCCCTGTGAGGATTCCATCCCCTGCTTGGCCATTGGAGTGACGTCCCTCCATGGAGCAGAATTCCAAAAGTAATGATTTTGTGCCCTCCCTGCTCTCTCACTTGCTGGCAAGTGGCTGATGGAGGCTCCCTCCCCCCTTGGTCGGTCTACCTGTATGTCACCTCAGATTTCTTCTCCACAGGTCCTACCTTCCAAATCATGGTCGCTTTTCTGTTCCTAGAATTGCTGCTCTTCTTCTCTTTAGTCTCCTGTTGAGTTTGTAGATGTTCAGAATGGTTTGATAACTATCTAGCTGAATTCCTGGAACCTGAGGAAATTTAAGTTCCCTGCTCCTCCGCCATCTTGCTCCTTCGGCTCCTACTCTCTCTCTTGCTCTGTGTGTTCTCTCTATCAGCTAAATAAATAAAATATTTTTTAAAGGCTTATTTTAAAGCTACAGCAATTTGGCTGTAGCACTGGCTTGGCATAGGCACCTGTAGAATAGGTGGAATGAAATAGAATAGAAACCTGGAGTCAGGTCCACGCATAAGTGAACACTGGGAAAGCCAAGAGTGGGACAAGGAAAGTCTTTCACTTAATAGTACTGGGGGAAAGTGCATATTCGTTTGGAAAAGAAAAAAAAATTTGACCTCTGAAAATATTTATAAAAGATGACATAAAGCAAAAACCACAAGACAGACTGACGAATTTGCATATGCCAAAGTTAAGACTATCTTATCATCAAGAGAGGCCACTAAGAAGGCAAAAAGGAAAAACATATCAGTATAAGAAGGAAAGAAATTATTTGCAACACATATAAAGAATAACACTCAAATCCAATATCAGTTTAAAAAAAAAGGCTCCTCAAAAGAAAATAAGCACTGTGCAAAAGACGAAAAGCAAATCGTGAATAATAGATGAAAGGTACTCAACTTCATGAATAAAGAGTACAAATTAAATGACCATAAGCTAGAGCACGAACTCACCAGACGTAGAAAAGCTAACACTTCTACGTGTCAAGTTAAAGTGAAGACCATACTTCAGAATATAACTCTGGTTTATTTAGAGAGGTTAAAAATATGCACAAAAGCCTGTATTTCTAGAGATGCTCATACATGGGTGCACTGCACTGTATATAAAAAAATCAGGGGAGCCGCATTATTCAAAATATTAAAATATTAGAAACACCTAAGTTTCCATCCATAATAGAATGCATAAATAATACATGACGATAAAGATGAACTAGAACCACATGCAAAATCTCGGATGGAGCTTAAGCATAATTCTGAGAAAAAGAAGAAAGTTGTCAAGAAAAAAAGCATGAATTTATTTATAGTAAAGTTCAAAAAGAGGTAAAACTAAACTATTTTAGCAATGCATATACGTCAGTGAAATTATAAATAAAAGCAAGAAAGTGGTAAAGTCAGGATGTGGTTGGAGGGGTGTGAAGGAGGGGTGGTTGGCAAGGGCCACATACAGATCTCTGGGGTTCTGACAATGTTCTTCTTCTGGACCCAAGTGATGGGTACTTTACAGTCAGTTATTGTACCTACTGTGTACTTACTTTTTTGTGAACTTACTTTTTGCATTATGGCCATGATTTTTTAAAAAAAGGGAGAGAGCACTCTATATATTGGCATGGAAGAATTCTCAAGCTATATGTTATGAAAAAATAGAATGTGGGAAAATGTAAAAGTGTATAAAATTTATACTATTCATGGATGGGAATGGAGGATACAGGGGCTTTAGAGGGACAGGGTGACCCAGACACCAAAACATTGGTTGTCTCTGGGCAGGAGAAACAGGTGGCCAAGGGACGGGGTCAGAAGATGTAGTCACTGTAAGACACTTCCGTTGTGTCTTTTGAATTTCATACCATGTGAATGTATCACCTGTTCAAAATAAATAAAGAAAAATACCTAAGGGCAAAAAGGTTTTCTGACAACTCTAACCATCCTTATCCACAAGGGGCCGCTATTCAATGATGTTTAACTAGTTCCTCCCCAGGGAGAAACCTGTGTGCTCCCTCCCTGCTCTCACCAGGAAGTGAGGAAGTGTCATCATTTACGTGCTTACTTTATTTTACATACTATGTTCCAGGAAAAAAACCAAAAAAAACCCCCAAAAAACAAAAGAACCAAAAACCAAAAAACAAACAAACAAAAACAAAAACAAAAACAAAAACAAAAAAAAAACAAACCCCAAAACAAAAAGCAAAACAAAAAACACCCACAACAACCCTCAATTCACAAATATACACCCCAAATAAATAATATACATGTAAAATGAGATGAAAGAAGACACAGAAGTGGAGAGATCATAGGAATTCAGGAATGAGTTTTTTTAAAGAAGAGCAATATTAAATATCTCCCCTGGAGTCAATGGACACGTTAAATTCTAAGGTTTCTAACATTGATGGCAAAAAAGGGAAGTATGGTGGGTGACAAATTCAAAATCTTGCTGGGGAGAGTATTAATACTAGGGAAAAAATTTTTTTCCCTGGAGGTCTGTTAGAGACAATCTGTGAGGACCCTCGAGGTGGGCTTCCTGACTGGTTTTAGTAACAGGAATAATCCACGCAGCAGTTATGACACCAAGCGACCTCACTGTCCCAGAGAAGTGTAAGATGCTTTGGGACTTCAGATGAGGGAAGTTTCATTCATGGTTAATCATGAATGAAAAAGAAAGTAAGAATACATGCTGCAGAAAAAAAGAAGAAAAGCTGAAACACTGCGCTTTAAAAAAATGCCCCGTCTTACACGCAAGATAAGAGAGTGGGTGTCCTCACTCAGATTTTTCAAAATTTGGTTATTGCGATGACGTCTTTTTGCTTCAAGTTGAGCTGATTGTGCTTTGGGCCACTAAGGAGTTAAATGCTGTCCTCTAAGTTCAAGGGGAATTAGCCCTGCTCAAACACGGGGCTGGCTCACAGGACAGGGCTCTGGACAGTATAAAGGCGGGATCCGCAGCCAGGAGACCCAGTTTCCTTTGTGACAGGAGCTTCAACAATTACAAAAGCACTTTGGCAGTTATGGATTCATCTGACATTCAAAGGAAAAAAATAGCTGTCATTGGTGGTGGCTTGGTAAGTCTCTATTTGGATACATTATTCCTGTTAGTGGTATTATATTATCATTTGTCTTAATAATTATTATAAATTGCTTGCTCTGACTGTTCGTCTTCTTGTGAAACTTCTCTGATATTTATTTCTTTCTTTATTTTTTAAGAATGTGGTTTTTTTAAAGATTTTATTTATTTATTTGACACAGAGAGAGAGATCACAAGTAGGCAGAGAGGCAGGCAGGGGGAGAGGAGGAAGCAGGCTCCCTATTGAGCAGGGAGCCTGATGCGGGGCTCAATCCCAGGACCCTGAGATCATGATCTGAGCCAAAGGCAGAGGCTTTAACCCACTGAGCCACCCAGGCGCCCCACTTCTCTGATATGTAAACACACCTATTTTAAATATGGTATTGGTAGCAATTTGCTCTTTTTTACAAAAGCTCTTTTATTTCCCTTAAATACAAAGATGTCTATTTTCCTGGTCATTTTGGTTTAGCATTTCTTAAAAACAGAAAACAGAGCAAATTGAATTTGATGTATCCCCATGTTGGCTCTGTTTTTAAAACAGATATTACTGTGAAAGATGTAAGCCTGATGATTCACAGACCTGTACCTCTTGGGCAAAGAATAAAAATAAAATTAAAAAAAAAACAGATATTAGTGTCAGTAGTCATTTTATCCAAATGTTTGCCTCCTTTGGTGAATAACTCAGTTGATACCAATAATAAGAATAAAAGCTAATGAAAAATTGTTATGTAGGATGTTCGCTAAGTAATTTTTTTGGGAATAGCCCCTGTTTGGTCTCCTGACTTATTTGGCTGATCCCATGGAGCATGTAGGGTGGTGGAGTGAGGGGCTCCCCTGTCACCGGGCATAGGAGACGAACCTGCAGAGCCTTGCCCCACACCTAGAAGTGTGGGAGGAGGGGTCTCTTCTCTGCTGCCATTGTTATCTTTTGTTGTCTGTTTCATGTGGGGCTGCCCCAAGTAGACTGTATTTTGTCCCCCTCAACAGAACTCCTATTTTGGGATAAAAGTATCACCATTGTTAAAAGCTTAATCATTTTGTTTTCACCTTTGCCGTACCCATTTATAGGTTTTTAGTTATTCCTAGGTATTCATTCATTCATTTACTTAACAAAAATTTCTTCTTTTTGTTTCAACAAAAGTTTCTTAAGAGCTGAATATGTGCCAGACACTGTTCAAGGCTGTATAGAGATTAGTGTGTTTATACCACACATTTATTTACCAAGTATATGCTAATTTTGTCTTTTGTTCTGCCTTTCTTATGATCTTTTCACCCAAAGTACTATGACAGTTCCTCTAATGTTCCTGGTTCTAGATTTCAGTATGCTAATGAATACTGTCACAAGCCACATTGGTCAATGCATGTGACATATATTGTCATTTCTTTATACTGGGCCTCAGTCCAGGTCTTTCCTATCAAAAATTTGCATGAATTGAGATGTATGTATTCACCACAATGTCTGCGTGACCACTATTTGCCAACATAGTTTTAGTTACTAGGAATACAGGGGTGAACATTCCTGGGAAGTGAAAGAGAGTGGAGAAGAAAACACATAAATCACTGCAGTGAGAGATAGACATTGTAAAGAAATGCAAATAGGGCAGGGCTGTAGGAAGTCTTCCCAGGTATCTGTTTAGAGTCTGGTCAGGGATGGCCTCTCTGAGGGGGGTATGTGACCAGAGACCCGAATAATAGAAGGAAACAACCATGGGAGGGGCTACAGAAAGCATTCGGGACAGAGGAAAGAACCAGAAGAGAACCCCTGAGGTGTTCAAGGAGCAGGCAGAAAGGCAGAAAAAGTGAGGCTAGAGAAAAGGAGATCCTGAGGCAGGAAAGCTGAGAGGGCCAGATCCCCTGGAGTCTTACAGGGCCGGTCTTACAGGGTTTCACCCTGAGCATAAAGGGAAACCACTGGAGGACGTTAGGCACGAAAGTGAGTTGTGGTTTTAAAAGATCCCTTGAGCTACTGAGTGGAGAAGGAGTAGAAACTTTTAAGACAAGATAGACTAGTTAAGACACTATTGTGTTTGTCCAAGACTCGGACTATGGGAGCAGCGGCAACACCTCTTAGAATGCCTCTTAGCAGAAGGGAGGTAACAAATATGGATTGCATATATGATTTGGGGAGACATGAAAATGTGGGTGTCATCCATGGATTTCCTGCTGAGTAACACTTAAATTCTGCTGCCATGGTTTTCCTACCAAATGGCTTCCTATTGCCAATGAAATAAAATCCAGCTCCTCTTTTCCTCTTTTCCTCCACTTCATTATCTGGGCACATACCTGTGCTGGAACATAGAAGACATGTATGAGAAACAACTAAAATTCCGGGTGCATGGGTGGCTCAATTGGTTAAGCACCTGACTCTTGATTTTGGCTCAAATCATGATCTCAGGGTCATGAGATCCAGCCCTGAGTTGGGTTCTGTGCTGAGCGTGGAGCCAAGAAAGAAAGGAAGGAAGGAAGGAAGGAAGGAAGGAAGGAAGGAAGGAAGGAAGGAAGGAAGGAAGGAAGGAAAGAACTAAAATTCCTCTGTAAAGGAATTCTATCTACTTTATTGCTCAGGCTCTTGCCTAGAGTCCATATTTGATTCCCTTTTTCATTTTATGTGCAAACCTCCATTCCTCTTTTCCTCCACCTGTAAACCTTTGTGGCTCTGTATCCAAAATCAGTGTCAACTCTGGCCGTTGCTACCATCCCAGTCCAGACCATCATCATCCCTCACCCACCTCCTGCATGGTCCCCCAGCTTCTACTCTTAACCACGGACGGTCCATTCTCCACCTAGCAGCCACAAGCATCCTCTTAAAACATAAGTCTGGTAATTATAACTCTTTGCCAATGCCTTCCAGTGGTTTCCCATTGCAGATGAAATACAATCTAACTCTTTACCAAAGGCCCACTGGAACTGAGCCTATCTACCTGCCAGGCTCCACTATTTCCCTATTTTATGTTTTTTTAATATTATCCATCAACACCAGAAATTACACACTTTGTTTTTTAATTTTAACCTATTAAATATCCATTCCAACTAGAATACAAGCTTATATTTACCAGTGTATACCAGTGGCTGGAACCACATCCAACATGACTTACTGTTATTATTTAGTTAGTATTTGATATATGAATGCACGAGAGGGATGAAAAACTCTCTTAAGGATAGAAAGATGAAGGAAATGTCACAATGGACAAAACCTTGAATATTGAGCATATCATGAAAAAAAGTATTAAATAAAGCAATTCAAGAAGGTTAAATTAAAACACAGAGGACAAACTAAATTTCTCGCTCAACTTCCTTCTTGTGTCTTTCTGTTCACCTTTCCCAATCTCTTCCTGCCAAGGGGCCAAATCCTAGCACCTTACACTGTCTAAAGACTCTCTCCAGCCCCTAAGGGGGAAAACTGCAACAGAGTTCAGAACTTTTCCTTTGAAGTCCAAAGGAGGGCACCAGGGTGGTGGAGTCAGTTAAGTGTCCAACTCTTGGTTTCAGCTCAGATTGTGATCTCAGGGTCGAGGAATCAATCCTGATGTCAGGCTCCCCACTCAGTGTGGAGTCTGCTTGAGATTCTCTCTCCCTCTGCCCCTCCCACTCATTCTCATTCTCTCTCTTTCAAATAAATAAGAAAATCTTTAAAAAAAAAAAAGTCCAAAGGATACAGTGAATTCACCTTATTATTTTCAGTAGTAGCTTTGCCCACTGAAAAGTTACCCTAAGAATTTGTCCTTGCCCCACTGTAAGAGATCATCTGACCCCATGATAGACCAGTTAATTTCTTTTCTTTAAGACCTGTCAAGGAGGTCAGAAGGAATCAACAGATCAAGGAAGGAACTCTTACTGAGAACTTAAAGGGGAAAGGAAGTAAACCATGATCTTAAACTAGTGAATGTTAAAAAAAAACCAAAACTTTAATCTGAATATTCAAAATGATCACTGGTATCGACTTAGACATTTTCTTCCTTGTATTAAACACTGCTCCACAGCACACACACACCCTGCCTCCCCCACGCCACCACCAATGTCATTACCACCTCGAAGTTGAAGGGTCAGCCTGTGAAGACCTCTTCTCCCCTGGAAATGCCCACAAAGTTGTTTGCCTTTATCACATGGCACATCCTATAAAAGTTATTGATATGCATGGTTTATTTCCCCATAAAATGTACTTAATTTTCTAAATCTTGAGATTGTCTTATCTTTGGGTCCCACTCCCTTCCCTTTTATAAAGGTCATCTCAGTGCCTTACACTGTCAAACACACTCACATGTTTTGTGTGCATGAGTTTGCTTTCAAGAAGTGGGGAATCATACAACAGCTTACAAGTTGTGGACAATTAAAAGAAAGACAATGTTTTCCATCAGGATGGGGTCCTGAAGAATGTAGTCCTCGAAGGATGATCTTGAAAACGGATTTGAGGGGCGCCTGGGTGGCTCAGTGGGTTGAGCCTCTGCCTTCGGCTCAGGTCATGATCTTAGGGTGCTGGGATGGAGCCCCACATCCAGCTCTCTGCTCAGCGGGGAGCCTGCTTCCCCCTCTCTCTGCCTGCCTCTCTGCCTATTTGTGATCTCTCTTTCTCTCTGTCAAATAAATAAATAAAATCTTTTAAAAAGAAAAGAAAAGAAAAGAAAACGAATTTGAAAAACAACTTCCTCCTTTCAGGCTGGAAGGAAGTCTACAGGAGCAGCTTCCCGATTCTGTAGTCTTGCGGGGAAGAACAGCCCCACAAGCAGCGTTGCTCTGTGGTAGTGATACCTTTCCTGGTTTTACAAAGTGACAAGCCAGTGAAGTCGAAGGAAAGTCTCTCTAACTCGTCCAGTATCCTCCAGCTATGTTCATACTCAGGTCCTTGGATTCAGAAATGCTGCTTCTGGTGACTATTTGCAGTCTTTACCTATAGAGTAGAAACGAGCAGAGCTGAAGGACACTCAGCAACAGCTCCAGCTCCTGGAGCCCTCATTTTTGGGGGGAAGCCAAGAGCTTTAGCTGAAAGAACTACTGACGAGTCCAGGCTCAGCTGTGGCCCGCCGTCCGAGGACACATTCAGAGATGGATCACAGGGTAGCCTTGGAGCCTTTCTAGTGTCTCCCCTGCCAACAGGCAGTCCCACTACACATTGGTTAGTGATCCATTATCCTTGTGTTTGACCATGAAAATTCTCCTTAGAAAGGCATTGAGAGGGTGAAGTCTTTTGAGACATCAGTATGAGGAGATTCCTTCGTGAACCTTATGAGTTGGTGTCCATAATCATGGCCTGTCCCCTAGGATTCGAGTCAGGTTAGTGACCTCTGTTCATGAAATTGCCTTCGAAGCAACTTAACCCTGACTCTGGGAGAGGGTGTGTGTCACAGGCAAAGACGTTAGATTTCCTCGAAGATTCATAGCGGCAGAGTAGTCTTGATGCTGGGTTGGCCCTAGACTGTGTTTCGTCCTGTGTTCTCAGGATCTCTCTACCTCACCACTCACTCTTTACTCACCTGAATGGGACAGAGCAGCATCTGATAGTGAGGGTAAGGCAATCATCCGGAAGCCCAGAAAATCACTCAGAACACCAGATTGCTATGTCTTTTAACTCTAAAATTCGACTGCTTCCTTTCACACTTCCTTATCCACACATCTCTAGCTTTGTTCTCAATCTAGCCATTACAAAAACAGAAATCAAATGTCACCCAGAATTTTCCCTTTCGCCAAAGTCAATATCCTAGACACATAGAAAGCATAGAATGTTTTATTGTCTTGGGTCAAGGCCTCTATTTCATTTTCTGCAAATGTTAATGAGACAAACCATGTAAAGAATGTAATTGCTACAAGTCTTTATTCTTATTTTATCGATGTGAAAGTAAATGAAACTCTGTTCACTCCACTCTTGATTTTTTCACCCCAGGCACTGAGCCCTATATGTGAGAAATGCTCACTTCATTTCTACACTAGTAGAAATTCTGCCAATAGAAGGGAGTGGGCTTCTCTGTGGCTGTAGAGGTCTTCCTGAATTGGCTCCAAGCTAAGGACAAGTCTCAATTCCACATTCTAGTTCTCCTCAATCTCTTCTGTAGCTTTCCTTGTGCTCCGATCTGTCTCATCAAATGAATTTATTCTGTCTCCCTTATTATTTAGCCGTATCTCCACTCCTGCAGGAGGTTCAACTAATGCCTTGAGGTTTTTTTGCTACCCAGGCAGACTGTTAAGGCGTCTCGTAAATTCTGCTGTTACCTATGTGATACAGAGAACTCACCCTTCAGAGTCTGCTTCATTTACTGCCTTGTGCGCAGCATCTGAGATGAAACCGAGAACTTGACGCAGCTCAAACTTAACTGCTTGTTTTTCTTTCCTTGTCCTTTGGCCCCGGATGTTGTCGGTCATTCTGTCCGTGACCCGTGCGTGCATCCGCCCATGAATCTGTCCGCTCAAAGAGGCCAGCTCTCCCTGTCCTGAAGCTGGCCTTGGGGAGGCAGAGCTTTGAGACAAACAACTGTCCTTCAACCAAGAAGAAATGAAACGCAGTGAAGAATCTTTAACATGGTCTCTCAGAAATACATCCTCCTGTCTGGAGGATGTTCAAAACTCATCAACAAAATCGTGAAAATAACTTGTCGCACACACTCTCGATTTCTTTTGCCTGCTTTGTCGCTATTCCAAAAACAAACCCAGCGATCAGACCAACTCTTCCAGCCCCCGGGGCTGTCAGCATCCTCTCTGCAGCTCATTTCAGTTTGCCTGCCTCCTGTCCTCTCTGTCTGCATCCATTCTGCTGTCATCTTTATTTCCCCTTGGTGCTAAGGCCCAGGAGCTGCCGGGGCACCATTTCATTACTGCGATCTTATCAAAGGAAACGAGTGGGTGCCCTGTGATTGTTCACAATCCAAAAAATTAAAGTAACTTCAATGTCCGAATATAAGGGCATTGCATATAATGAAATGTAATGCGATTGTTTAATATTTTGATTTATAATGTTTTCTGACATGGAAATTTATTCACGGTATCCTGTTCATTATTTTAAAACAAAATCACAAAATAAAATATACAACATGGTACCATTTTTAAAAGAAATATTATGTGTTTTATATCTATAGAAAATCTTAACACTGGTTCTCCCTGATGGTAAGATAGTGGAACATTTCTTTTTCCCTTCATGTTTATCTAATTTTCTAATTTTTTAATAAAAAAATGCTGGGTTCTTACTAAGTATCAGGTATTGTGGTTTGGACTAGAAATAGAAAGAATGATAAAATACAAGCTTTACAAATATCATTATTCTCTAGGCACTTACAGCCTGTGGGAAAGTCAGATGGGAATGTAAATGAATAATTCAATTCATTGTGGGAGATACTGAAACACATATATTCATACAGACATCTGTGGAATTATAGAAGAAAAGGCAAATAAGTCTTTGGAGGAGGAGAGAAGAGTTGCACTAAGAGTATGAGTCCTAAAAGAAGACTAAACCTTTTCCAGATGGAGAAAGCGGGAAAGGATTGTTCAGGCAAAGAGAACATTGTATTCAAAGGCATGTAAGTGTAAAAATGCATGGCATATTCAGGAAATATGCAGTAACTTTGGTAGGTCTATTACAGATAAGGAATAGCAAGAAATGAACTGAAAATAGAGGTCGGGGTCACATGTAAGGATCTTTTAGGTCGTGTTGAACATTTGGGAATTTTTCCTGCAGACTTATGAGGAGCAAATAAAGGACTATAAGACAGAAAATGTCTTAATTTTTGTTTTAGGAGACACCTAGTCTAGTGTATGGAGTGTGGCGTGGATAGGTGGAGACTGGAAAGGAAATATTTTTGGAAATCTGTCACAGTAGTTCAGGTGAAAGGTCGTGAGAGCCCTGAAAAGAGAATGGAGGGTAGGGTAGGAGGTCTATTTTGAGAAAAACTCAAGGGGATCAACAAGACTTGTTGTCTTATTGAATATATATTGGCAAGTAGAAAGGGATATTAAACATTCCCCAAAGTATCCTGGTTGGGTGAACTAGCGGACAGAGTTGCTAGTCTCTAAGCTGTGCAATCCAGAAGGAGAAGGTTTGAAGTTCGAGGAGGGGAATAAGTTGGATTTGAGGCACGTTGAGATGGAGAAGCCCGTAAGGCCCGCTAGGTAGAAAGAGGTTCGTTAGTCAGAGATGAGTTCACAAGAGGGATCGAGGCTGGAGAAGAAGTCCTAAGAACCCCCACAGAAAGCCAGGATCATGGAAGGAGGAAGACTGAGACTACTGCTTGCCCTCAAAGACCAGATCCAGATGATACAAGCTGGCAAGTTCAGGGTAAGGTTTAAATATGAAAACTCATAACATATGCAATAATAACATATGCAATTCTAGCAGATGGAATCATTACTAACAAAGTGTGAAGACATTTTTATGTGCATGTTTCATGGTAAGTGCAGTTAACATTCTGGTTCTTTTCATTACATTCATATGTTCAAAGATCAAATTCTTGAGAAATCAAAGTATAGTTGGATGAGTGGGAGGTATAAACAGGCTTTTCTGTTTGGTGACAAACTCAGAAAAGCCTAAGAATCTTAGGGAGAGTTTTATATGTTTCATAAAGTCAAAAGGAGTTGACATGTGTTTAACATTACACTATGAGGTTAATTTCAAACACATTAAAATCAAGAGGCATAAAATGCATGGCATTTTTATAGTCATGATGCCCCTTCCTACTAGGGTCAGCATTTATAAATTAAAAGGTACAGTTTTCTCATTATCACTGGGCACTTGAACGATCATTGCTGGAGAGGTCACATGGGAACCCACATAAATTTGGCAAATCCTCTTGATAAAAGCAGGCCAGCAATGGGGCATCTGGATGGTTCAAGTATCTGCCTTTGGCTCAGGTCGTAATCCCCGGGTCCTGGGATCTGGTCCTGCGATCGAACCCTAAGACTAGGCTCCCTGCTCTGTGCGGAATCTGCTTCTCCCTCTCCTTCTACTCCTCCCTACCCAATCTCCCACCCCGTTCCTGTGCCCTCTCTCTGTGTCTCTCTCTCTCAAATAAATAAATAAAATATATATATTTTTAAAAAGCAGGCTAGCAAAACAACAGAGAAGCATACTTCAGCATTTACATAAAAGAAATTTTCAAACAATGTATTTAAGTGGTAAGTTAGATGTCAACAGAGCAGGCCAGAGTGAGGTCCAACAAAGCACACGACTTGTGAAGAAGGAATTAACAGGAGACAGGAAAAGAAGGTAGAAAAACAGAACTGGGTCAAACCAAAATTACATAACCAAGGAATCTCCTCAGAGCTCTGCTTATGCACAAACAGGCTAGACTAGTTGTTATTAAAGCTTTTAATTTGGAGGTTATTCTATGATCTAAACGATCTACTCTTGTGGACTTTGGATGCCTCAGAAAAAATACAGAGATGTTTCATCATTGCCCGTGAACTTGGTAGAATTGCCTGTATCCCTCCCAGAACTCCCATCACGGAAAATGCGGATTGTTCCCAGGAGTCCAACCCTGTCCCATTTCCTCTCTCCCTTCACCATCCTCATCTCTGGTTATGCTCAGAAGCCGGCTGAGCCTTAACGGAGAGTTTGTGGTGGGCTTGCCATGGTGTACACACATTTTCCTTTCCATTTATATCTTTATGTCTAAGTAGCCTTCTTGCGCAGCGTAACTGCTAAAGAGGATGTTGACCGTCCCCATTATGCACATTTTATAGAAAGTGAGAAGGGGAACTAAAGGTAGAGTGGAAAAAGCACTTTATTAGCCGTGTTACTAATCCTTCTGGCTGGACCTCTATAATACCTACTGGTATTTGTTTCTTTTAGTTTTAATCGAGCAGTAGGCTCCCCGCCGAGCAAGGAGCCTGATTCAGGATTCGACCCCAGGAGCCTGGGATCATGACCTGAGCTGAAGGTGAACACTTAACCATGTGAGCCACCCAGGCCTGCCTGGAATTATAATCTTTGTTTCAGAACATACTCTGAATGTACCATGGTCTTGGAGAAGAATTTTATTGACTTTTTAAAATTAATAATAATAAGCAGCAGTAGTAACTGAACTCACCACTCAACACTAGAATTAACACGTTGCTGGTGACTTGTACTAACCTCCGTGCTTCTCCCTCACCCATTATAAGCATATAAGCATTGCCTTGAATCTTGTGTTTATCATTCTCTTGCATATATGTGTGTGTGTGTGTGTTTTATTTATATAAAATATATTTATCTCATATATGTCCACATAAATAATATACATACATATTTATGAAAATTATGTATATATGTATATCTGTGATTTAGCTTTACTCAGCCTTATCAGAGAATCATGCAGTAGGAAATCATCTGAGACTTGTTCTCTTTATTGATAGTATTACTAAAGTATTCATATTATTGCCTTTTGTTGCGTGAATATACCATAACTGATTTGTTCATTCCTCCCTGATGGCCACTTGGGCTGTTTCCAGTATTTTTGTTTGTCTGTTAGTTACGAAGAGTACCACTTGGGAACATTCTGGCATGTGCCTCCTGGGTATGTGCCTTGAGGAGATAAGGCAGAATTGTGGGAGATGTGGTTGACAAGGCCATCGCTAGTGACGCAGAAGAGTTGCTCCTGGCCCTCGTTCTCTCCAACACTTGACTTTTCATGAGCCAAGATTATATTTAATCTTATTTCCAAATTACTTCATGTAGCTTTATTCCAACATTCCTGACGCTGCTGGTCTCCTGATCAATATCCTTCACCGTCCTGCTCTCCACCATGAGAGGAGCAGTGAGAATTATGGGCTGTGAAAGAAAGAGGAGTCTCTCAAGCCTTGCTCTTTTCCTTCAGAGAGACTTACTCCATTTAGCTTTTAATTGCTTCCTTAATTGTTTTCTAAATGCCACAGAACAATTTAGCCTTTGGAAGAGACTAATTTTATTGTATCAACTTCGCTGTAACCTTCCAGTTTCCTTTTCCCTAATGCAAACTGGTTAGTGCTATTGCTTTTTACTAGATATTCTTTAACACACAAATGGAAGGAATGTAGATAGATGGGCAATTTTTCAGAAATCAAAAGTAGGTAGAGAAGGAAGAACGCAATTTAAGATGTTTGTGTTTACCAAGAGGAAATCCGCTGCAGTTGAAATCAAAGGAGCTGTGATTAGTGAAACGTAAAAGGGTCCAGGACTGTGGTGGAAAGGAACGAGAAGTGATGGAAAAGCTCTTGAGACGCAGTATTCTGTGCCCGGCACCAAGTCATGATGTTGCTCGAGACAGATCGACCCCTGTTGGGAAAGTGATGCCAGCAATCAGAGAGGAAGTCAGACCAAGGAATTGAAAGGAAAGCAATCAGATGGAGGGATTAAAAGGAATGCAATTGGTCATGATCTCTTCTGACACATCAAATGCTAACAACGTGTTCATAATTTCAGGAGCGGCTGCACAGGGTAAACTGATTTATTTATTATTACTTTTGTTTAGAGTAGTTTTAGGTTCACAGCAAAATCAAGGGGAAGGTACAGAGATTTCCCAGTACCTCCAGCTCCCACAATGCATAGCGCCCCCTATTTTCAGCATCCTCTCCCCAAGTGGGATATTTAGTACAAGGGATGACCCTACATGGACATATCACCCCTCAAAGTCCATAGTGTGCATTGAGCTGCATTCTGTGAATTTGGACACATATATAATGACACATAGGTACCATTAGGGCATCATACAGAGTATTTTCAATGTCCTAAAAATCCTTCGTGATCCATTTGTTCATCCCCCACTCCAACCCTGGCCTATTTATTTTAACAAAATAATTGAACATGGATTTCTTGGTTGGCCTTATATAATATTAAATATGTGTATTGCTTTACAAAAATTAAATTTTAAATCTTTCCACACACTTAATGGTTTAAATAGGGACTAAGTTATTAAAATAACTATCATCAATCTACAGGAATGGAACAATAGGAAGAAAGTTTGGTGGCCACAGTATCAAAGAATGGTGAGAGGAGCTCATGCTTGAACCCTTGGGTTATTTAAAAAACAAAACAAAAACCCAAGAAAAACCAAACGCCAAACCAAACAAAAAAAACCCAAATGTAGGTGCTTACATGTCAAGGTGCGTTGGAGCAGAGGAGTAAAAACTGGAGGAAATAGAAGAGGAATTGGGTCTGCCTGTGCCTGCACCCGGACTGACAAATAGGCCCTAAACTCTGACCAGGTGTGCAGTCCTCTCCTCGGCCCCCACATCTACCAGGGAGCTGCTGAGAACCTCTGAGGCCTCCCACCTCCCAGAAGTGCCCCCATCTAGCTCTGTGAATTTTCTCTCCCACTTTTCACCACTACCTTCCCTTCCAAAGCCATCCTCCCTTCTGTTGCCATCAGTCAACCTCTGAGCCACTTCCCCCAATTCCTGAAGACTTCAGCACGTTCACATCACCTTTTATCTACATCCCAGCATTGCCATTACCCTGAGCGACTATCAGAGGTCACATTGTTGACCCATGTGAATCTCTAGCCCATTCGTCCTTGAACTGCATGCTTCTAGTATCTTCCATCTCCACCATACTTCAGTCTCCATGTCCCATGACCCGTGTTGGACTTGGACCTCGTCATTCCACTGAACTGCCCCATCTATGATAATAGAGGCAGACTTCAGACTCCGATTAAAAACCTCCTAACTCCCTCCCGCAGTTGCTACTGCTACATCTGCTCTTCACAGGGACCTCGTACTTCTCCCTGTTCTGAAGCCCTCCTCTGTCTTCCTTCCATTTCATCCAACTTGGTGTTACTTCCATCAATCCACCTAAAATCTTCAAGTCCTTGCTTTCCGTCCCATCCACATGGCCAAAACCCACCCTGCTTGGTTCCAATCCTCTGTAGAGAAATCCAGGTGATCCAGTGCTGTAAGAAAAAATACAACATTACCTCACATCTTGGTGCCACTATAAATTCACAGTCTTCATCTTCAAATGTATCTTCAATGATATTCAGATACGCTTCTAATTTATTGATAAAGAGCTCATGTTCTGGAGCCAGACAGGATCCACTTGAATCTTCACACCAACTCCAGCCCTCACTAGCTGTGTTACCGTGGGTAAACCACTTCACTTCTCTGTGCCTCAGTGACAGTACCTGTAAGACAAGATAGCAATAGTACCTCCTTCATAAGGCTGTAAAGATGAAGTAGAGCAGAGTGGTGTACATAACCACTTCATGACTATCATACCTGAGCTTTATTATTTCCTAAATCCAGTCTCTCTGTTTCCTTCTTTTTAGTAGGTACTTTTAATCTTTATCATGTGCTCCTTCTACTTACAACCCTCCTCTTGACTCACTCACCCTTATTTGGCACATTCTTTCAGTCTCAGTTTAGATTTTGTTTTTTTTCAGGAAGTCATACCGTATCCCATTCCACATCCCTAATTTAGCTTGAGGGTCCTTTCTCATATTGTTGATCACCTTGTATTATAATTGACTCTAATCCTTTCGAGAAGACAGGGTTTAATTTGCTCTCTGTTGTATCCCTAGCACTAGCACAGGATGGTACATAGGAAAAAATTAATATATATATATATGTGTGTTAAATATAAATATACAAATAATATTAGAAAAAATGAAGACTTACACGGGACTGTGAACTCCCTCAGGGCTGCTATTTTCTCTGGATCACTTTTAATGCTAGCAAGGAATCTTGTAATACTTGACCAATAAATATTTTTCAAATAATAATTGTTCTGTATCTCTTGAGAATTGTTTTTAAATTTCCAAAAGAATTCCTACTCTTTGTCAACTTGTTTCTCCTCTATGTGACAAAATAGTCTCACTCTTCAAAGCTCAATTCAAAAGAATGTTTTTCAGGAAGTTTGTTTTACCAATCCTTTTTTCTGACTATCTATTGCTATATAACAAACCACCCCAAAACCTAGTGGCCTAAAACAACACTCTATCACTATGCCTTACGTTTCTGAGGATGGTCTGTCATATGGCCGCAGTCATCAGAGAGTTTGACCAGGCCGAATGTCCAAGATGGCACACTCCCTTGGGAGGTACTTGGTATGGGCTGTTGGTGAGTAAATGACTCAGTTGACAGTCTTGACTAGAACAACTGCAAGTGGCCTATCCCTGTGGTTTGGGTTTTTCATTACATGGCAACCTCCAGATAGTTACTCTTCCCACATGATCACTGGCTTCCCAAAGGCAGGAAGCAGAAGCAGTTTTCAGGGAGTCAAAAGTTATGGGTGGATTTTCAACTGTGTAGGGGCCAATACCCCTAATCTCCATGTTGTTTAAGAGTCAACCACAATTATTATTAAAGTATATGTAAATGTTTTTGAAAGATTTTTATTTATTTGAGAGAGGGAGAGAAACTGCGAGTGAGGGGAGGGGAAGAGGGACAAGCAGACTCCCTGCTGAGCATGGATTCCTAGGACCCTGAGATCATGACCTGAGCCAAAGTCAGATGCTTAACCAACTGAGCCACCTAGGTGCCCCAGTGTATGTAAATCTTTTATGATTAAACTCGTTACATATTTTTTTACCGACCCATATTAGAAATCTAAGTGATGTTGGGGATCTGCAAATTTTTTGTGTAAAAAATGGGCCTTTATAATCAAAAGTGGTTTGTTGAGCATTGATTGGTTTATTTCTTTGTCTCTTCTTAACTGAATGAGGTGTCATTGAGCCCAAGGGTTAGATCCCTACAGTGTCGTAGATTAAATCATCTATCATAAATGCTCAATAAAATTTTGACTTGGTTTCATTACAACTTTATTTAAAAATGAAATCTCTCTCATTCATTTATACATTTGACAAATACTGATCAGGTACTTATGTTGCAAACACAATGGTAGAGGGTAGGGATCAAATAGTAAGCAAACCAGTTTGCAACCCAGTGCCCACTAGACAGATACTGACCACAAAATCACCTTAAAGATGTGAACTTTCAACTGCAATAAGCTGTTTGTATTAGTTTCTGCAGGCTGCTGTAACAAAGTACCACAAAACAAGTGGCTTAAAGAACAGATTGTTAGTATCTTATTGTCCCGGAGGCTAGAAGTTCAAGGTCAAAGTGTCATTCGGCATATTGGTTCATCCTGAGGGCTCTGAGGAAGGGATTGTTCCAGGCTTCTTTCCTGGTCTTCCAGGTGCCCAGCTTCTCCCCGTATTTCTTAATATCATCTTCCCCCCTGTACATGTCAATGTCCAAATTCCCCTTTTTAGAAGGACACCAGTTGGGTTAGGGCCCATCTTTTTTTTTTTTAAGATTTTATTTATTTATTTGACAGAGCACAAGCAGGCAGAGGGAGAGGGAGAAGCAGGTTCCCCGCTGAGCAGAGAGCCCAATGCGGGGCTCAATCCCAAGACCTTGGGATCATGACCTGAGCCGAAGGCAGACACTTAACCGACTAAGCCACCCAGGTACCCCAGGTTAGGGCCCATCTTAATGATCTCATTTTAACTTATTATCTCTGTAAAGACCCTCTCTTCAAATAAGTCATACCCTAAGGTACCAGGGCTAGGACTGCATCATGTGAGCTTGGGGTGCACAATTCAACCCTTAACATTTTTCAAAGAAAAGTCCTGTAGCACTGTGAGAACTCAAGGAACTCAAGGAAGGCTTCCTTGGGGAAGAGATCCAAATAGCCAGTCAGTATATGAAAAAGATGTTAACCTTTTTAGCAATCAGTCATGTGCAAATTAAAACCACACACATTCCTATTTCACCCATCCACCGCAAGATTTAAAAGTTTGAGAACACCAAGTGCTGGCAAAGATAGATTGTTGGAAGCTGCTGGTAAGAAAACACATTGATAAAAAATTTCGAAACACTCTGACATAATAAAGGTGAAGAAACATAAACCTTTGACCACGATTAAGCTTCCATGTATAAAACCCTAGAGAAAAATTACCCAGGTGTGTACCAGGATACAGGTACAAAAATATTCTTTGCAGCATTGCTTTTTATTTATTTATTTTTGAGTGAAAGAGAGAGAGAGAGAGAGAGAGACAGTGAGTGAGCAGGAGAAGGGGCAGAGGAGAGGGAGAAGGAGAACTTTAAGTAGGCTCCAGGCTCAGCATGGAGCCCAACTTCAGAATTGCTCTCATAACCCTGACATCATGACCTGAGCTGAAATCAAGAGTCAGACTTTTTTTTTTTAAAGATTTTATTTATTTATTTCACAGAGGGAGAGAGATCACAAGTAGGCAGAGAGGCAGGCAGAGAGAGGAGGAAGCAGGCTCCCTGCTGAGCAGAGAGCCCGATGCAGGCCTTGATCTCAGGACCCTGAGATCATGACCTGAGCCAAAAGCAGAGGCTTTAACCCACTGAGCCACCCAGGCGCCCAAGAGTCAGACGTTTAACCGACCTAACCACCCAGGTGCCCCTGCAGCTTTGTTATTTTTTTAATTCAAAATCAATTAATTAACATATAGTATATTATTAGTTTCAGAGGTAGAGGTCAGTGATTCATCAGCTGCATATAATACCCAGTGCTCATCACGGCAAGGGCCCTCCCTAATGCCCATCACCCAGTTAGTCCATCCCCTCACCCACCTCCTCTCCAGCAACCATCACTTTGTTTCCTAGAGTTTAGAGTGTCTTAGGATTTTTTCCCCTCTCTGATTTTATCTTATTTTATTTCCTCCCTTCCCCTCCGTTCATTTATTTTGTTTGTTAAATTCCACATATGTGTGAAATCACATGCTCTGACTTAGCATAATACCCTCTAGTTCTATTCGTGTTGTTTCAAATGGCAAGATTTCATTCTTTTTGATGGCTGGGTAATATTCTATTGTGTGTATGTATGTGTGTGTATATATATAAAACTGTGTGTGTATATATATATACTGTATGTGTGCGTATATATATATATATATATATATATATATATATATACACACACATACATACATACCACCTCTTCTTTATCCATTCACCTATTGATGGACATCTGGGCTCTTTCCATAGTTTGGCTACTGTGGACATTGCTGCTATAAACTTTGGGGTGCAGGTGCCCACTATCTTTGTATCTTTTGAGTAGATATCTAGTTGTGCAATTGCTGGGTCATAGGGTATCCCTATTTTCAACTTTTTGAGGAACCTCCATACTGTTTACCAGAGTGGCTGCACCAACTTGCATTCCCACCAACAGTGTAGGAGGGTTCCCTTTTCTCTGCATCCTTGCCAACATCTATCATTTCCTGACTTGTTCATTTTAGCCATTCTGACTGGTGTGAGGTAGTATCTTACCCCTGCAGCATTGTTAATAATATTCCCAGGCCATCATTTCATCATATATACATTTATCAAATCATCGTGTTGTATACATTAAATTTATACAATGTTATATGTCAATGATACCTCAATAAAAGTGGAAAAAATATCCTCAGACTCTCAGACCAGAAACAACTCAAATGTCCTTCAATAGCAGAACAGCTAAATAACCTGTGAGATTGTATGCAATGAAGATTCATAGAGCCATGAAAGTGGGTGGCCTGGAGTTTATGTACAATCATATAGATGAATCTCAGAAGCATTCTGTTGAGTTAAAAAAGAGAAGATATATAAATGTGATTCTAATTATGTGACTCAAAGGCAAGGATGGGTTATTACCAAAGTCAGAATAACATTTACTCTTCGGTGGAAGGTTGGGGATCAGAACTGGAGAGCAAGTAGGGGGAACTATGGAGGGTTGGCTGTGATACTCGGTTTTCAACCCGAGTGGTAGTTATATGGATGTTTGCCTTCTAAGCAGTCTGTAAACTGGACACATTTTATGATCTTTCTGTATGAAAGTTATATCTCACTATAAAAAAAGTTAAAAAAGAAAAACACCAACACTACCTCTGAAATCATACCATTTAGTCTTGATTTCATCCCATTATTTCTGCAAATGATGCTTTCTGGAAGGGATTGAGTAGATCAGTTGGACAGCCAAGGCTAATACGAGTACCATTGCCGCAATGTGGCATTTTGCCAGTAAAAATTCCCTGTATTTGTGGAATCAGATAAAAATATGAAAAAAATTGCTTTGATTCCCAGGTTGGATCACTAAATGCATGCTTCCTTGCAAAGAGGAATTTCCAAGTTGACGTATATGAAGCTAGGGAAGGTAAGACAATACTGAAAATTGCGAGCTGTGAAAATTCTGATTCTCTGACATCTTTCTCTTTAGATTTTAAAAAGAAAGCTTTTTAGAAAGAGGAACTTAGTTTTTTGTTGTTGTTTTGCAACCTCAATTATCTAAATTTAATTTAATACAAAATCACAACTATTAGTGTTTTCTTTAAAGGAGCTAACAGGGTCTTTTAATTTGGTTCTGATTACACCAGTTCTTCAGGTCCTGTATTCTTATCCCGTCTTAAGATATAATACGGAGTCTACTTTCAATGTCTTAGATATCCGAGTGGCTAAATTTGCACGGGGAAGAAGCATTAACTTGGCCCTTTCTTATAGAGGACGGCAAGCCTTGAACGCCATTGGCCTGGAAGATCAGGTACCTTGTTAACACATTTTCCTTGTAAAAGATAATACGTGCCATTTTCCAACAACTGTGTGCTCTTGATTTCAGCCTGGCTCAAAGCACCACGTAATGCCAAGAGCCTTTGAAGAAAATGCATTCCACAAAGGTTTTCAAACCTCTCAATTTGGCAAGAGGGTGAACATTTGGCACTTGAGACAGCTGGGGAGACTGGAGCATGATGGGGAGTAGGGGCAGCCGGCTACCCCTCACACCCTTGATGATCGCTTCTGACACTGGGTTCACAATGGGCTGGTGGATCTCGACCCACAGGAAGTGTGACCTGAGGTGGCGTCCAAGTGAGAAGAGGCCTGTGAACTCTGTTCTTTTGACCATACAGGTCCCACAATTCTGAACTCCAAGAAGCTCTGGAAACAGAAAGCTTGTCATACCCAAGAAGCAGTAAAGTTGACCTGATATGAGGCTTTTTATGGCCTTCGAAACAGTCTCATGTAGTGGGAACGTGTTGCCACAGATACCTTGCACTCAGTTATGGGGCGGCGCCTCTGCGGGCAGAGGGCTGGTGGCGGTCTGTGAGCTGTTCTGTGCTATCTGCATACACACTCTATTACTTATCTAAAATTTGACAACTTTGAACCCTGAAACCAATAGGCCTCAAGTGTTTGGATAAGGATTGTGGGGTCTGCAGATTTTCCTGATGGGGTCTCAACATTGCCGCACTTCTCACTGTCTAGCGTATCGTAAACAGAAGTAATATATTTTGCTGATAGTACTTTTGCTGACAACGTGTCTTTGAGATGGGTTTGTATAGGTGCCAGTTCTAGTCCCACCACTTTCCTTAGATATGCGTGTAGGAAAACCCTCTCATGGAGCTTCAGGAGTCCTGAGTTTTCCTCCTCATGCATGGCTCGCTCTCTTTTGTGATAATGAGAAAATCACTTTGCCTTAATCATGATAATTGATTTAGACTAGATACCATTTAAGTCAATTCTAAAATCTAAAGGCTAAAAAAAAAACTCAAAACCTAAAATTTGCAGGAACATACTTTTCATGAAGTTTCATTAATCCTTTGCATTAATTTTTAAGTTTTTGAAAATATCTGAAAAATCACATTTTAAAATGGATATCTATCTGATTTGCTGGATGCCATGCCGTGGTCATTGAAATGGATGTTTCTGGTTTTATTTCAGATTGTATCCCAAGGCATTCCCATGAGAGCAAGAATGATTCACTCTCTTTCAGGGAAAAAGTCTCCAATTCCCTATGGGACCAAGTCGCAGGTCAGTTTACCCTGAGGATAGTGTTGGCTTGCAGTTGAATCTAATGTCTGGAACTTGACACTTGCTTGTTGGTCCTTCCTTTCCTCTCTAGACCTACCTTTGACATTGTCTGTGTCAATCTACCATTCAGAAACATATACTAGTTGATAAGTTAATTGACAGGCGACCCTTAAAATAGGGCCCAGTTTCCAATAACCATTCAAGAGGAGTTAGTCACTTTGTCTTCCCTATTAGGCTCCTTTTTGCCTGTATGTATCAGTCATGGTGGCCTGGGACCCCTTTCTCTCCCATCGCCTTTCAACTACATAGAGAAGATTACCATGTATTTATGGCCAAGCCTAAAATGCAAGAACAACTCTAGAAGGTTTTCCCCAAACTGACTCTCTTGCCCTAAATTTAATTATAATGGAATTTATAGAATGAACCAGAAAAGTTTTCAGGGCTGTGTAATTTCTACAACAGAGGCCAGATGGTGATGTGGTTGACAAAAGAAAATCCATTATCCTGCTTTGTGTTCTTCTTATCTTTACATGGTGACACACAGAATTGAGGAAAGTATGTATTTTTTTTTACTTTTTTCCCCATGTATGATTTTTTTAAACATCTTAATTTTATTTTTTTCAGTGTTCCAAGATTCATTGTTTATGCCCCACACCCAGGACTCCATGCAATCCCTGCCCTCCTTAATACCCACCACCAGGCTACCCCCTCCCCCCTCCTTCCTCCGCTCCATAACCCTCAGTTTGTTGCTCAGAGTCCGCAGTCTCTCATGGTTCACCTCACCCTCCAATTTACCCCAATTCACTTTTCCTTTCCTTCTCCTAGAGTCCTCCATGTTATTCCTTATGTTCCACAAGTAAGTGAAACCATATGATAATTGACTTTCTCTGCTTGACTTATTTCACTCAGCATAATCTCCTCCTTGTATTTTTATGTCCTATTTATACCTTTTAAGTTTGTTTCTTTGAGAGAGAAAGAATGTACCAGACATCTATAAACCACAGAAAAACCCAACTTGCTTTTCCAACAAGGCCTTATTTTACTAAGTGCAGAACCCAAGTGGGGTTTATATTTGAGTCTCTGGGCTCCCACGGAGCTCCCATTGCAGGTGGATCAGCAATTCTCAGATTCTGCAGGGATCACGTTAAAATGTAGAGTCTGATTCTGTAGGGCCAGGACGGAGGCTAGATTAGACATCCCAAACACACACAGGTGGTGTCCACGCTGCTGGTCCATGGACCACATGTTAGGCAACAAGAGACAAAGCATAGGTGATCACGGGAACAAGGTCTGTGTGGGACTTGAAACACTCCATGCCTGTTGGGGTGCTAATGTCAGAAAACAGAGAAATGGAAAATAGTGTTGGGAAAGATGCAGAGAAGTTGGGACACCTGTGCACTGTTGAAAGGAATATAAAATGATGCAACCACTATAGAAAAGTCTAGTGTTTCCTCCAAAAATTAAAAGTAGGATTTCCATATGATCCAGCAGTTCCCTTTTTGGGTGCATATCCGACAGAACTGGAGGCAGGGACTTGAAGAAATATTTGAATCCTCATGATCATAGTGACATTTTTCACAACAGTCAAAAGTGACCCAAAAATCCATCAAGGGATGGATGGATATAAACACAATATGGTGTACACATATGGAAGCTAATTGAAAGTATATATTGGTTTCTGCCCCCGGTTCCTGGTACAGAACTCCTAAAACCGTTGTAGCTTCCTAAAGGATAAAAGCGCTATGAGATCTTTTGTTCTAATATTTGGTCTCTGACTGTGGTTCCTAACACAGAGCTCCTAAATCCCTTGGAATTTCCTGGGTGATAAGAGTATCTTTTGTTCTAATGGGGTAACTGTTACTGGGCTCCTGGATGGGGGCTGGTCACCAGAAAGACCAAGACATATTTAGAAGCTTGGAATTTCCCCCAGAGAGGAGAGAGGGGCTGGGAGTGGAGTTAATGATCCATCATATCCCTGTGATGGAGTCTCCATAAAAATCCCCAAAGTATGGGGTTCAGAGAGCTTCCAGGCTCATGGATATACAGAGGTGCTGGTGGAAGAGTAGCCCATCCACAGAGGGCAATCACATCCCTTGCCCTACACATCTTTCCATCTAGATGTTCATCTGCACCCTTGATCATATCCTTTTCTAATAAACTGATAAACAGTGAATCAACTGTTTTCCTGAGTTCTGTGAGATGCTCTGGCAAGTTCTCTGAACCTGTAGAGGGGGTCATGGGAGCCTCTGATTTATAGTTGAGTGGATGGAAACCCAGGTATCAGCTACATTGTCATTGGACTTTGGTGTGTGTGTGGCGGGGGACAAGGGGCAGTCTCATGGGACTGAGCTCTTAACTTTTGGGATCTGAGGCTATCTCCAGGCAGATGGTGTCAGAATAAATTGTCGCACAGCCAGCTTGTGTCGCTGAGAAATTGCTTGGTGGAGGACCCCCCACATCTGATGTTCGAGTGTCACGTGCGTAGTAGTAGGTGAGAGTAAAGAAGACACTCCACAGAGGAGAAGGAGGTGGGTTTTCTATATGACATGCATTGGAATACTATTCAGCCTTAAAAGAAAAAAAAAAAAAAGGAAATCCTGACACCAGCTACAACATGATTGAAACTGGAGGTCTTCGTACTAAGTGAAAAAAGTCAGTCACAGAAGGATAAATACCATATTACATTTATGGGGAGGATCTAGAGTAGATAAATGCATGGTGGTTGCCAGGGCCTGGAGGGAGAAATGGGGAACAATTGCTTAGTGGGTGAAGAGTTTCAGAAGTACAAGATGAAGTGTTCTGTGGATGGAGGTACCAACGGTCCCGCAGCCATGTGAATGTGCCAAATGTCACTGGACGGGACACTTGAAAAGACTTAAGATGGTAAATGTTATATCGTGTGTGTTTTACCACAATGAACGTCTGCTTACAAAGTGGTTGAAACGAAACATTCCAACAACTAAGTGCCTAGGGACATGGAGAGGAGGCGGCGGGGAAGGATCAAAACATTCCACTTAGTGACTCTCTAAAATAATAACCCACTATTGTTGGTGTTATAAAAACATAGGTACAGAGGCTTAATGCATGAGCCAGGCAGGAGAAGGAAGCAGAAGCAAGTCTATTGACCATCCGTAGGGAGATAAGCATCATTGGATGATTAATACGTCCTGTTTCATCGGCCCCAACCTGGGCTTGGTGCTGGAGGAAAGAAACACAAGACTTACACACGCAGGGAAGTGTAAGCTGGACGTATTAGCTGTTTCCTTTCCGTGAACAACTGTTCTCTGGTGCACCATGCCCCGTGCTGGTGCTACTTACTGAGGAGAGGGAAAGGAGCTTGCAACCTCGGGAGGACAGACGGTGGGATTCAAGTTCTTGTGGAAAGAATGCTTCTGAGTCATGCTCAGCTGGGTGGTTCAGAGAGGAGGTAGTTTTGTTTTCAGAGACCACACAGAGAAAGCGAGGTTGGAGACAGGCATTTTGTTTAAATATTAAATGGGCCTCAAAATAGCGTTTTCCCAATTAGATGAGGGTCCCTCTGTGGAGGAGAGTTGGGTGAGACCAGATTTCTAAAAGAAAAAAAAGTGTAAATTTTTATGTGCCAAGTGCATATTGGATAAGAAAACGTATAACATACTTTGGCATAACAGAATCTTATAGCGACCGGCAAACTCTGGCTCTTCGAATCCACCCACCTTGCTTTACTGATGAAGAAATAGGCTGCATGGTCAAGGTCGACATCAAGGGAGACGCCAAGCAGGTGGCCTCATGCACAGTCACCAGCGCAGCACGGTGTGGAAGGCGCGCCCCGGCACGCTGGGCAGGCTTGATCGGCTGCACTCTTGCTTTTGCTAAATTGAGAGTGACCCTAGTAATTGTCCCACTTTTGTCTTGGATTCACAGGGAATTAGCCAAGTAGACCAATTCCGACATCATCCTCCCTCCCCCACCGTCCCCCAGAGACTGAGCCAATAAAGTGTGAGTAGACGGAGGAGGAAGACATGGTTCAGAACATTAGGAAATTAGATGAGCAGAATGACTTGGACTTCAGCCTGAAACTGGCTTCCTTACCCCCAGCTCCAGGGGAGGTGGGATGGGGCAGCTTTCTCTCCACTGACGCCCAAGAGGGTAAAGGTGTTGGTGGGAGTTCCCATTTGGGGCCAGGAAAGGATCGCTTGCCCACGGATCCTGGATCCTGCCATTCTCAATTCTTAAGAACTCAGTTAACGCTAAATTTTCGACCACCTCTCTTTCTTTGATTTGCATTGTTACTTTTATACAGGGTTGAACACGGGACTTTCCTTAAGAAGAACGTAAAATTGTTTTGAATCGCTCAAATCCACAGCCCGTGGAAGGGCAAAGCCCTCCCCGTGGCCCCAGATTTCTGCAAATCTTCAGGCTGTGCACCTTCTGTTGGTCTCCACCCTTCTCTGAGCCTCCCTCCTCACCTGTTTTCGCTGCTCTTTCTCCCTGGCAGGGTCCAGACTCTTCCAGTCTTGCTGGTTCCTGCCGTGTCCCTTCCAAATTGCCCTGGGAACTGAAAAAATATTCCCTGATATACAGAGCAGATCAGAGGTCCCCAATATTTTTAACGATGCAGAAAAATATATTTTTTTGATTTTATTTAATTCCAGGGTAGTTAAGTACAGTGTTACATTGGTTTTAGGTGTACAATACAGTGATTCAACAATTCCCTGTATTTCTAGGTGTTCATCACGATACGTGTACACACCTAATTCCCTTCACCAGTCTCCCATCCTCCCACCCACCCTAGCTCCCCAAGTCTCGCCCCTAATCTCCTATGCCCCAAATTGAGAAAGAGCACCCCCTTACTAGAAAACATTCCCGTTTGCAGACTTTCGGGATATAGAGTGGAAACGTGTTTTTCTAATACACTTGAAAAAGTCTGCCACAACTTTTGTTCTACAAATCTCCCAGAAGATTCTCCAACTTCCTTTAGGTTTTATTAATAATGTTTTTGGTTCCCAGGGCCACTTTATACTTCTTCACTTGTTTGTTCTTTGTTTTTGTTTGTTTGTTAGTTTGTTTTGTAATTACTGTTTAATTTTACTAAGGACCTTGGTGAAGGTTCATTTGAAACAATTTAGTCTGTCAGATACAATTGAATCACTAAGCAGCAATAGCAACCAGTTTCAGTGTTGGATTAAAAATGTTCCATTCATTTATAATTCCTCTACTACATGGCTAGGAAGAATACCCAGAATTGTACAAAATGCAATATGATAAGTAAGGACAGTGAGGACTCATGAAATAGATTAAGTCGTCGTCCTTTGAGCTATTACTTGAAATGTATGGCTGTCAGCTGGTGACCAGCATTCTTTTGTTCCTGTTCTTGTTTTGATAAATAAGTTCGATAAAGCTATCCAGATCAGAAATCTGGACCCGGAACATGAGGATTATTTCTTTGTAAACCATCAACCTTCTAGAAGAGGCATTGGAAAAGTGAGGCTTGATGGGGAGGCTCTAACTTTTGCTTATGACATGGGCTGCCCCCGAACCCCGTGGGGAATGGACAGGGACTCTCTGAACAGGACGCGTTCCCAGACGATACAGGTATCAACCAAGTGTCGCGACTGTGATGGAAAGACTACTTCCTCCACGTAAATGAGCCTCCCTAATTTAAATGTTTCCTGACGTACTCTGAATCACATGTGTGGTTTCCACCGAAACGAGGTTAATGACACAGAAGAGTGGAAACCAGAACAAAGAGGCAAAGAGTGAAGCAGTCCTGGTAATTTTAATGTATAGCAAAGACACAGGAAGTTGTGTCGTCAGTCATTGTCTTTGTAGCATAACGGAGTTATTTTTACACCAACTATAGATTTAGCTGTTAATATTAAATGTCTACTTTTGGATGACCTGAAGATTTATAAATTAGTATATTTGTGTTACATGGTGTGATGTTTCTAAATGTGGGAAACATATGCTCTAAATTTTTAAAGACTAGACTCACCCTGAATGGCAAGTCTGCATTATGACTTTTGTGGGCTCTGGGTGGGCACTTTTGTTTTTGTGGATCCATCTCTCTCTAAAACATAAATATTAAAAATTAGATTTTATGAGTGCATTGGTATAAAGATTAATCCAGGCTGGATTCATTCTCATATACGCATTATATTTTTTTCTTCTGATTTTAGTATCAACTAAAATTAAAACATTTTCATGGTCCCCTAAATGTACGTGGGCCCTAGGCGTTGTGCCCTCTGTGCCTCAAGGAACAGTCAGCCCTGCTGAATTGCCCTATAAAGTCAGACACATAACCCAGGGAGGGCTGATCCTACTTTTACCGGTACTCTCCCCCTGCAACTCCTTTCACGTTGAAATGAGTGCCTTCAAAGTAGTCTCTTTAGGGGCGCCTGGGTGGCTAAGTTGGTTAAGCGTCTGCCTTCAGCTCAGGTCATGATCCCAGGATCCTGGGATCGAGCCCCACATTGGGCTCCCTGCTCAGTGGGGAGTCTGATTCTCCCTCTCCCACTGCCCCTCCCCTCCAGCTAGTGCTCTCTCTCTCACTCATCCCCTCCTCTCTCAAATCAATAAATAAAATCTTAAAAAACAAGTTAGTCTCTTTAGGAAATAGTATGTTTATTCTAGCGATGCTGTCATTACTGAAGTTTTTCTAACAGCTCAATTTGGAGCCCTCAGATGAAAATAGGAGATTTATGAGATGTTGTCAAAACAAAACTATCTTAGTGAAAATACCATTTTTTTTGCTATAAGACGAGGGTTTGGTTTTTGTGGTATCAAACCTGAAAAAGCCTAAGTTTAATCTTGAACGTTGTATTGTATTTATTTGGTTAAAGAGTTTATTTTTTTAAATGCTACTTAGCTAAATAGCTATAAAACTAAGCTTGCAACCTTCTGCTAGGTATTTCCTATTGCTGAGTGAATAATGTGAGACATATTTGTCTGTTCTCCAGAAGCAAACAGTGTCTACTGTTTTTTTCTTGCAGTATATTCTTTCTGTAAGCAGAGCAAATCTAAACAAGGACCTATTGACTGGTAAGTCCAACATTTTATTCAGCAATTGTCATTTCAGTAAAGTACATGAGCCTAACTAACCTTGTCACACAGTTTCCTGAGATTTGCTTGTGATTCCTTTTCCTGAGCTATTCACGGGTTATTAGCGCAGACTATTTACAATCCAAAATTCTTCTTGAAAAGTTAGCGGTGCTATATCCTTCAGCGTCTCTCGCTCTCATCTGATCGCTGATCTAAGTAAAAATCATTTGTTCATCACACATTAAATTCCTAGTGTCTTCTCAGCACTGGAATGAATGAGTGCTCACTCCCTGAGGAGCTCATGGACTGGAGGACCAGCAGATACCCTCGAAGGACTTGCCAAGTGGCACAGTTAGCCCCACGCTAGAGAGAGATGAAGAGTAGTAGTTGGAGGCTGAAGTGGGCTGTGGTCTATAGTGTATCGTGATAATTCCTGGGTGCATCCACTGAGCCCTAGAACAGAGCTAGAGCCCAGGAGGCAATGGGGAGGGTGGAAATGCATGGTATTTATAGGAGACCAAGGAGATAGAGGGTGTAGGAGGCTGAAAAAGAGGTAGTTGTGAAATATGCCTTGAAGAGTTCAATGTGTTACAGACCAACCCATTAATGGAAAAGCCACTGGACTGCAAACTAAATTTGTAGCTTGGGCAATCAGTCCAATCACCTGCCAGGTAGCCCTTGACGGTAACAATTTTTTTTCTCCTCGTCAGCGTTTGTGCTAATCGGGTCCATTCCCTGCAGAGCATGACCCTTGAGTAATCCTACCATCTTTTAAGTCAATTCCTCTATGCAATCTGGCAGCTTCTGAGTTTTGGAGAGCAGAGATTCTATGTGGCTTATTTGTGTTTCTCCATAGTCTGCTACCCAGCGTGAGTTTGCAGCGTGTCTGTTGAACTGAATTGAACGGGCAGGGGTCGTCTGCGAAGCTCACTCCTGCTGATTCACCAAGGACTTCGGAAATAGGGCTTAGTATTCTTCTTAATTCCACTTCTTTACTTATATTGGCAAGACTATCCTTTGGACGGGTAGTGTTGGGGGCAGGGGGTAAGTTACTAGATATGCTCATGTTGATCTCCAGAAGCCCCAAACAGCTTTTTAAAAAGTAGCCTGTAGCAGACCTAAGACGATCTCTTTAGAGCATCCTCTGAATTTATTAAGATAAAAACGAGAGCAAACATTCACGGAGGACCCAGGAAGTACGTTAAGCGCTCTGTATGCATTGATTTATAGAACGCTCCCACCAGCTCTGTGAGGTGGGAACTCTTTTCCCTCAGTTTTACAGGTGGTGAAGGAGGCTTCCAGAGCTCCCCTCCCCAGCCCCCCGCCCCCCAGCTGCCCACACTGTTAATAAGTGGTAGAGTCTGGGCTGGAACTTGAGTCCTTATTCCAAAGTCCATGCCCTTATCTGTTAGTCCGTGCCTTCAATATTACACGCGAGACATCTGCTGATAGTAGGAGTGACAACCTGGGAAGAACTTACCTTGGTGGACAGACCAGAAACTCCCAGACCTGGTTTTCCTTAGGAATGTGCTGCATGCTGTGCAATTTCATAAATGCCATAAATACATGAATGAAATGAACATGGACTGTCTTTGCCCCTAAATGTTGTTTGGCATATAAATTCTTTCATACAGTTTCATTCCTTTACACAAATGTGTGAGCTGCCGGCTCCAGGAGCAAACACTTGCTCCCCACCGAACAGCAAGCACCCCGCCCCCCACCCCAAAGGCTCGGGAACAAAATCATTGGCCCACACTCCATGTAGGACTGTTTCATGGGTCACTGCTCAGGGAGGACGTGAATAACTGCTAAGCAAAGCAAAGCAAGCAGGGAAAGGCCTGTGGTCAAGAAAGTGTGATAAATCCTGCACGAAACAAGTTTTGTAAGTTTTCTTACAGTCTTTCTCAGGGCTGCTATTCTGATGGTCTGCATTGTGGATTTTCTAGAGCAGCGCTGTCCAAGATCTGGCCACAAATGGCAGACTCGTGTGTAATTTAAACTTTCAGAGTAACCACAGTTAAAAACTGAAAAGGAAACAGGTGAACTTAAGTTTAACAATATATTTTAACCTAATAGATCCACAGTATTATCATTTCAATGTGTAATCAACAAAAGACAGCTATTCATGAGACTTTTTTTTTTTTTTTTTGGTACTGAGTTGCCAAAACCCAGTGTGTGCAACACATCTCCATTCAGACTAGCCACCTGTGACTGAGGACCAGGACCGCACGGCTTGGGGGGTCAGAGTGTTAGCATCTTGCTAATGGCTTTGACCACAAAATGGTTTTTATTAGGAAATATATTCCAGGACTGGTGTTCTTTGGAAAATTCTTTGGGATTTATTAGTACACATTTAAATAAAAAAATATTTTTTAGGGACGCCTGGGTGGCTCAGTTGGTTAAGCGTCTGCCTTTGGCTCAGGTCATGGTCCCAGGGTCCAGGGATTGAGTCTCGCTTCGGGCTCCTTGCTTGGCAGGGAGCCTACTTCTCCCTCTGCCTGACGCTCCCCCTGCTTGTGCTATTTCTCTCTCTGACAAATAAATAAAATCTTAAAAAAAATGAATGAAAACATAAGTTTTTATTTTTTTAGGATTTTATTTATTTCTTTGACACAGAGAGAGAGCACAAGCAGGGGAGGGGGCAGCAGGCAGAGGAAGAAACGGGTTCTCTGATGAGCAGAGAGCCCAACATGGGACTCAACCCCCGGATCCTGGGATCAGGACCTGAGCCAAAGGCAGACACTTAACCGACAGAGCCACCCAGGTACTACAAATAAAAAAATAAATTTAATTTAATTTAATTTTTTAAAAGCTTGATTCCACAAACACATTTTGTGTTTATAAAAGGTATCCATCATGGTTTTGATAAACTCTGTTTTTTCCAAAGTTATTTTACAAAAGATTTCTTAAACATAGATAAATAGATCTGATGTGTAGTTTTAACAACCATATGTAGCCCATAATTATAGATCTCCTAACCATGAGAATTAATAGGGACAAAAATAGTATTTTACTGTTATAACAAGAATATAATGAATTCACTACTTTCCATAGATTGCTAGCAGGCAAAATTTAAAAAGCTCCAAAATAATTCGATTCTATTTATTGAGAAATTTTAAATCTTCTTACTCACTTTTTTTTACCTAATTGTTCTGGTGTTTGATTATAAAAAGAATTAGTATCAAAAATCTATATTTGTGGGGTGCCTGAGTGGCTCAGTCATTAAGTGTCTGCCTTCGGCTCAGGTTATGATCCAAGGGTCCTGGGATCGAGCCCCATATCGGGCTTCCTGCTCACCGGGAAGCTTGCTTCTCCCTCTCCAGCTTCCCCACTGATTTCCATCTCCCACTATCTCTCTCTCTCATAAATAAATAAAATCTTTTTTAAAAAATCTATATTTGTGACAATGTGACTCAGAAATCCAGAGACTTACTAAAAAGAGATGATTAGGCATATCTCGAGAAATGGAGTTTAGGTGAGTATTTCTTTCTTTCTTTTTTTTTTAATGAGAGCATTTTTGGTTTTTTTTTTAAATATTTTATTTATTTATTTGACAGAGAGAGAGAGCACAACAGACAGAGTGGCAGGCAGAGAAAGGAGCATTGACTTCCCTCTGAACAGGGAGCCTGATGCAGGACTCAATCCCAGAAACCTGAGATCATGACCTGAGCTGAAGGCAGACAGAGCCACCTAGGTGCCCCTAGCTGAGTATTTCTAATCACAAGTAAAGTCTTAAGTTAGAGGCAACTTTTAAAATATGTGCTGCCTCTTTCTTTTCCACGGTGACAACTATCACAGCAATATAAAAACTTGCATAACAGAATTGGTTGGATTTTTTTTTTTTTTTTTTGAGGATGAGGACAGTTGAATTGTATTCATCATTTTTACTACCAAGTTATCCTGGACCATTCGCCAGAGAGCTGTCAAAAGACCATTTTAACTAATCCATTTCTACATTCTTAAGAATAAACCCCTCTGTCCTACTGTTCTCAGATAACGATGACTATTTCAATTGGATTAAGTGAAATGGGAATTTCATTTCTATTTGGTTTTCTTCTTTGTCTCCACAGCTGTTGAGAAATACCCCAATGCGAAGGTGCACTTTGGCCACAAGCTGTTGAAATGTAATCCTGAGGAGGGAGAGATCACAGTGCTGGGGTAATAGCGGTTGACCTGTTGACTGTGGAGGTGAAGGTTTGGCGTGGAGAACTGGACAATTTGTTCTCTGGCTTCTTTGAAAGAGTTAAATGATTACTAAAAGGGATTCAAAGAATCAGATTGAAAACCAGCCTGGGCTGCCTTCTGAACACCAAAACCAGTGATTCTTTTTGGTTCTTGAGCTGGTTCGGCATCCTGCCATGTTCCACACCGGTGACCCCCCCTCTTGAAATGCTCTCTACCCTTGAAACAGATGACCCTCCGCCGCCTTGTGTTCCTCTCCTCTTTCTGGAAACGATTTGTCTGCCTCTCCTTGGCTGCCTCCACTTCCTCTGAAGTCCCATTTCCTCCATGTCCCATTCTTGCTTTGTGTCATGGAGTCCCAGTCTGTTCAGCAACCATTTATAAATTCACTTCGCTAAAACGAGCCTCTCTAGTCTGTGCCTCTGTCCTCACTCCCGTCCCTCTCAGTCCTTATTTCATCCTAATCCGTGCTATTTTCCTGTTGGACACTTCCACAGGTACCTCTTACCATGATCTCAAATGCATCTTAAAACTTAATCATCTTGGGGCGCCTGGGGGGCTCAGCCATTAAGGCAGCCATTAAGCGTCTGCCTTTGGCTCAGGTCATGATCTCAGGATCCTGCGATCCAGCCCTGCATTGGGTTCTCCTCTCAGCGGGAAGCCTACTTCTCCCTCTCCCACTCCCCCTGCTTGTGTTCTTGCTCTCTGTCAAATAAATAAATAAAATCTTAAAACAACAAACAAAAAACCATACTCTTCTATTTCTCTCCAAGCATGTCCACTCCCTACTTCCCTAGTGCCATCACCCAAATCATTAGAATCATTCTTGGTGTTCCCTTTTCTCTGTTTCCACCCATTGAATCGATGACGTCTGCCCAGTCTTTCTTAATCCCTGATGGCTTCAGAGCCTGTATCTTTCTCCTGAGCCCTGTGGTCCCTGGGGTCTCCCATTTGCACATGCAGCCTGCTACACTCACATGTCCTCTCCGTGTCCCCTCCTTGCTGCACTCGGCCTCCAGTTCAATCCATCCAGTGTCAGATGAGTGTTTCTAAATTACCACTCTTCTTACATCATCCCCTCAATCAAAGAAGTTATTTTCTCTCTTTTGCCAGAAGAAGGTATTTAAAGCCTTTGTCTTAACATTCAGAATTCTCGTCTTCTCCTCCCTCTTTTCCTTCCCCACACTGTATTCCTTCTTCCAATACCCTCCACTCAGGTTAAACACACAGCTGTTGGCAAGTCCTGGGCACGTCCATGCTGTGGTTCGTCCCTTCCCTCACTCTGCCTTCTTCTCGAGACTCCCTTTCTTGGTGCAGGCAGCGTTAGTCACACTCCTGGGGCCTGGCATGTCCTTATTAATGAGTACAGTGGTGCTCTTCTCATTCTCGTCACCAACACCCACCTCCGGACGGGGGCTGTCCTCTTCATTCTATAGCTATCAACTCCAAGCTCAAGGTCAGATATGTACGCATGAGCAGTGGCCCCCCTGAGTTGCTACTTTTTATACCCAAGTAGATGAACATCACCATTTTTACCATCAGACTATTTCTTTTAATGGTACTTTTTATTTTTCAGACCTGACGAAGTTCCCATAGATGTCACTTATGACCTCATTGTAGGATGTGATGGAGCCTATTCCACTGTCCGAAGTCACCTCATGAAGAAACCCCGCTTTGATTACAGTCAGCTGTACCTTCCTCATGGGTACATAGAGCTCATGATCCCATCCAGGAATGGGGATGTAAGTCCTTCTCCTTCTTTGGCTCTTTCACAGCCCTCCCCCCCCACCAGACTAGGGAAGACACATAATCTAGTTCACTTGTTCTTGGCAGCATGTCTGGATGAATTCTGAGGTCTGTCATAGTCCTTCGTAAGGCATAATATGTTGGGTGTGCAAATATCCCTTTAATAATATCACTTCTCTCCCTTGCCTTCAAGATATGTTTTCCTGAGTGCACAGGAAAGAAGAGGCATTACCAGTACCCTACTGAAAATGCACAGGGAATTTGTTTGACATAATCATGTCATTTTTCTATTTTTTCTTGGGAGAAAAAAATGGGTTTGGAATCTTTCTGTTATACCGACAATCCAGAGCTCTTATACTCATGATTATATCAAATAAAAGTTATTAAATAAAGCAAATAGCAAGTTGTTAAAAATAGATTTCCATTGCATTTTTCTCATGTCTGGATTCCCAAGTTCAACCCTATTTGGCCTGAGGCAAGTACAGCCTAGGTATGTTTTATATTGTCATAAGCAAATACATGTAGGAACTTACTAAGGGAAATTAAAATACCAACAAAAGCAGTAAGGATCTTGGCTTATAGGTAAAGATAAGTAAATAGCATTTGTTAAAATTTGATTTGCATAGATAACATCTGTTTTTAAGGTACAGATGCAATCTCTCCTATTTGAAATTCAGATGTCTACGAAATAGCTAGTCAATTGTGATAGTGCTATTAACATACCAGGTATGTACCAAACTGTATCAGCCAGTCCAATCCATATTTTAACATTAAATCATTGTCTATTTCTTCCTCCTGGTCACAATAGTATTTAGTAACTCTGAAGTGCTAATTTTATGGTTTCCGGGTGAGCCTTTTTCTCATGGCCGAGGATCTGATAATTCTGGGTTATAGGATATTAGGATTCTATTGAAAAATTGCCCCAGACCTGAGTGGACGCAAGCCACCTAATGTAGATTTAAGATCTCCACTTACTTTTTCTAGGTGTTCATATTTAATAGTGATGATTAGTGGTCTCTGCTCTTAAAGAGTCTGCTCTTAAGAGTCTCTGCTCTTAAAAAAGAACACTGTTTTGACATAGCAATAGGATTCAGACCTGGGAGTGTTTTAATGTTTCCTCAAAACAATCCTAGGAAACTCCCCTATTGGGGTGGTGCTTAGAGAATTGGGTGGGAGGCTCATCTCGAAGCTGCTTTTGCATGGCAAGCACCTGCTTTGCTCACATTTCATGTTTGGAGAGACTTGTGGTGAGGGCCCAATGGAGATTATTGGAGCCTGACCTGGGGACTGCTCTTGGATAAAGGTATCTATTGAGAGCATGACTTGATAATAAAGAAGCTAAAATTTTAAAAGATTATTTTCTAGAGTCGTGAAGTATGTATGAACATCAAAATATTCTTAGTATCATAGTTTCAAGTAACGTGTACTTGAAATGTTGGAAACTGATTAAGGGTTCTTATGTGTATCACACCCTTGGGAACCTCCCCGTTTAGGTTTGGTTGGGTCTTTGGGTTAGTTGATCTTCCCAAGCAATCAACACTGACTCAGGCCACTTTTGGGTTGTCGTGGGGTCACTAAAGTGGAAGACTTCCTTGTATTATTTATGTTGTAGGAAGCAAGTGAGAAGAAGTTTGTTGGTAAAATTTTATTTTGCCCATGAAATTTAAACTTAGGACCTTTCTGTTCATGCAAATAAGACCCCAAGTAAGGTGAAAAATAAAGTATAAAATATCACACACTCACACACACATATGTGGCCATATAATATATAGGTTATGTGTATATGTGCAACACGTGTATTATATACATGTGGGGGGGTCTGTGTGTGTGTGTGTGACTGAATTTTATCTGGTATTGAGAACCCACCTAAGTTCTATGAATTTCTAAAGACAGCATAGAAAGCGTTTTAAGACAATGTCTACCTTAACTCACAGTAGGTGTGCACACCGCCATGTGTGTGATACTCTTTGAATTGCTACGGAAACAATCATGACACAAGCAGGGTCCGTTTTCTAGATAAGCTGCATCAGGGCACTAATCCAACACAAATACAATTTCTTCCCCCTGCAGTATGCCATGGAGCCTAATTATCTGCATATTTGGCCTCGAAATACCTTTATGATGATTGCGCTTCCTAACACGGTAATATAGAGTTTATCAATGTGATTTTCATCTATCATTAAAAGCGTCTCATGACTTTTGTGTTTTGCGTGTATGCCCAGTTACTTTCCCACTTAGCATGTGTATACCTGACATCGTTGTTTAGTCTGTTTAGGGATTATATCATTGAAACTTTGGGATTCCTGAGGAAAAACTGGAAGGAATTCCAATTATTTACGGTGGAAAGGAGATGGAATCCATCTAAGTGACAAGTGGCAGTTTCCGTGTGGTGGGGCCTGTCCTCTATTGGTCTTCAAATGAACCCAAAGAGATTCGGGGTCTCCACGAGGCAGTGTTTCCCATCTGTGAGGTGTCTGGGACATCGGAATATAGATTGTCAAAAAAGGAGCATGGCTGTTCTTTCATTAGACCCAAGAGAATTTTTTTTTGCTCTCTCGATCTAACTACGTGTTCCTCCAGTGGGTCTTCTTCTGTCCCTTGGCAGCAATGCAGGGGTCCTGTACCTCTTCATGTTATCTGAAGGGGAACAAGAGACAGGAAAAACAAGACAAAGTTCAATCCAAGCAGCAGATTATTTATCCAGAGAGCATAGTGTTTGTGATTAGTCATCTAAGGAGGGTTTGCTTGGTGAAATGCTGAGGTGTACCAGGTAGAAATTCTAGTAAGCCAGAAGCTGGCGATCACCTGGGACTGGTGGGGCTTTTCTTGGGGAGGGGAGAAAGCCGGGCTGTGTTTCCCGCCGGCCAGGGCATTTCTGCCGGTGCCCTCGGCCGCAGCAAGGAGCTGAGACTGCATTCTCTCACACGCTTCCTCTTCTTCTCCTAGAACAAATCCTTCACGTGCACGTTGTTCATGCCCTTTGAGGAGTTCGAAAAACTTACAACCAGCCGTGATGTGCTGGATTTCTTCCACAAGTACTTTCCAGACTCCATCCCTCTAATCGGAGAGTAAGTTTCAAGCTGTGCAACTGTGCCTTTCTCTCCACTGGTCTGAGTTACTCAAAATTCAAATAAAGGCGAAGGACCTTACTTCCATTTTGATCCAATGTGACTGGTCCTGGACAGGAAGCCTCCCTTAGAGCAAAAGTCCAAAGCGCATGTTGCGCTGGAGCGGGGATTCTGAACACCCCACGCCGGGGCCGGTTTCCCTGGGAGAAACAAGGCCCCTGTGTCCCCAGGCCCTTCTGCCTCCTGTGTGGGCACTCAGGCCCTTTGAGGTTGGCATGCTGCAGAGCGGGGCTGTGCTTCCCTCTGCTGGTGGACACAGAGGTCCGAGGCCCAGCAGGTGCAAGTCCGGGTCCTCACTTACTAGCTGGGTTCACTCCCCTAGCTCGCAGGGCCCCCGCGGGAACATGGCAGGACTTAGCAGTCCCCGCCCCAAAAGTCAGAGAGCGCTGGACAAGTTCATGCCTGTAGATCATTCAGCACAGGGCCTGGCACGAACAGAGCCCGCAGCTGGTGGCTAGCTTGTTCACTGTCTGGTTCATGACCCATCACCCCTCTGCCCCTGCCAAGGCCACCCTCCCCGAGGGCTTGTCGCTGGGTCTCACTAAGTCCCTCTGCCTCCATTGTCCCTCCCTGGAATCCAGCTCCCTCTCCACCTCCAACAGTGTTTTCACGGAAGCAGCCCAATGCTGCTGAAAGTGAGATTTAGTGCTGCTTCTGCCCCTCCTTCCCCGAGTCTCAGATTCTCATCTTTACAGTGGGCATCCGGATACCTACCTGTGGGCAGCAGTGTGAGTGACATGCACTAACTCTATAGAAGGGGTGGCCCATTGCCAGCCCACAGCAGGTCTCTTTGAAATGGTCGATTTCCATCCTTACCTGCAGATCGGTGTGCACTGATCTCTCCTCCGATGTGAAAAAAATCTCTGCACACCACAATTTACCCCTTATGTTTCGTGGTTATTTCTTGCCTCTCCAATCAGACTTAAAATTCTTGAGGGTACGTCCTGTTTCCCTCCTTCCGGCTCCACAAAACCTCTGTAGCTACCTGGCACTCACTAGCTTCCAAATCTCTGTAAAGTCATGTTCACTTTAATTTTGGTTTGTGTGGCTTTAATCTGATGTGCGACACTCTAGATTTTCCATTAAAACCTAAAACACACCAGAACAGCTGAAAATTGCAGGGCCCATACGCATGATAAGAGAATTTCATGACACCTAACACAGGCCTCTTTCGAGTTCTTGAAATGCAGTCAGACTTGTCCTGCTTCAATGCGATTAACACTGTTGAGAACGAAACAGGGCATTAGAACAATGGAATTTCAGGAACTAGAAGAAACTTCAGTTTCTTCCTTTCCTGTTTACTTCCTGGCATTTTTGTCTTGTTTCTCAATACAATCCAACGGTAATGAAGTCAGTACCTCTGAAAGAATTAGGCAGGGTTTAATACCCAGCTCTAAGAACTTACGTTCTGATCGTTTCCTTCCGAAGGCAAGCCCTGGTACAAGATTTCTTCCTGTTGCCGGCACAGCCCCTGATATCTGTGAAGTGCTCTTCTTTTCACCTGAAGTCACACTGTGTGCTGATGGGGGACGCGGCTCATGCCATTGTGCCCTTTTTTGGGCAAGGAATGAATGCAGTAAGTCCTTTCTCCCCAAGTCAGTCAGTCTCAACTAAAAAAGCGTAAGTAACAAGCATGCCTCAAACTGTCCCCACGTAATGTCTGAGAAAACAATCAATTCCACAATCCTCCCAGCTGTTTGGTTTGATCACTAACTAGAGTCAAGTCTTGGTTTGCTTGATCCAGGGATTTCCCATAGGAAAAAGCAATAGAGAGTAAGGCGGCTTTCTGTGCAGTTAGAAAATATATTGATAGCTTGAAATTTGGAAACTTGAGTGTCAGCAATTCAAGGCTTAATTTAAAAAGTTTTTTTTTTAGAGATTATACATAAATTAGGCTCAAAAAAGAAAAAGAGCCCAAACGGCCTCTTGTTTTCTCCACCTTTTCTTTTCAAAGGAAAGGAAAACACAGTTGACAGAGTTGAATAAGACTATGAAATAGATTTGATGTTGAATACTACTGCTTTTGTGGAAGTTTTATTGTTCTGGCTAGAGAAAATATTTCTCAAAAGAAAGAGTGCTCAAATATGCAACATTAATTTCAAGGAATCCTAAAATAGTTATCTAGACTGACAGTTATTTTGTGTGTGTTTGATAACTGATAGTTTATAATCACAGTCTTCTATTGTTTTGGTGATTGGGATCTATTCCAAGTGTAAAGAGGCTATAAATCTAATCACTTATATTTTCCACAAAGTAGTGGTAAACACTTTGCTTTACAAAAACCAAAGAACACGCTAATTTTAGGATACTGGATAAGGGCCCCATCTTGGGCAGTATAAGGCCCAGTTCAAATCCTGACTCCAGGATTCGTTAGAATGTGTTCTTGCTCAACTAACTTAAACTTACCTTTACTTCCTTGTCTGTAAAATGGGTTTTCAATAGTGCCTACAGCATAGAGGTTCTTGGGGGAATAAATGAATTAATTAAGTAAAGAATTTAAAAGTGTTATTATCTCAGCCTGTATGGAATTTTGCATCTCTAACTTCCTGTAGCATTAATGGTCTATATAGATGACAAGTCTATTTATGTCTTCTGATGTAATCTCTTTAATTGATGTGAAAAATGTTTTTTTAACTTCAAAATCTTTTTATTGTCTTTAAAACTATAGTTTGAATTCTTAGAAAGCAGGAAATCTAGCTTTTGATTTTCTTCTTCCCCACTGCGTTTAGTGTAGAACCGTATTAGGATTAATTTTGTGGACTTTGTGAAAGTTTGTTGAAAGTTTGCTTTAATCTTTGACTTAAAGGAACTAAATTAATAAAAGACTTCTATCCTGTCATTAATTGCTCTAAATGTGAAGCTTAAAGACCTGAACAGTTTAAATATGATTCAAATACTCACAGTAGAGCAATGTAATTATTTCTGCTTCTTAAAGAGGCAGTGAAATCCATCAAAATTACAAGAGTAATTTAAAATTTTGATCAAATTCCAAATCATTATAATCAATATGCATTAGGCAAAGACAAACCATCAAGTATGCAGTTGATGGTCTTTTATAATCATACTTTAATGCCAAATGCGACTAAGTGGCTGTTGTGTGTGGGCTAAAGGCAAACATCCTATGACTTCTACTCACTGATGGAAAGTCTTTTTAGAGTTACTCAGAAGGTTTCATTATTTCCAGTTTATTTTTCCCCATTCTTTCTTATTTCAGGGCTTTGAAGACTGCTTGGTATTCGATGAGTTAATGGATAAATTCAATAATGACCTTAGTAAGTAAAGTCTGTCAGATGGACATGGACTAGCCCTGCTGATTAATTGTGGACCTATTTCTGACCCCAGATGAGCGCAAACCCATGATGCATCTTTCCTGTTCAGGATTGTAAATTTTTCTATTAGCGGCCTACTCCACTGGTACCCATGGCAGACAAGGAGCACCCAGAGAGGGAAACATAGTTTCTTTTAAGGTTTGTACCTGGAGGTCTGTGCAGTGATCCCCACAAAGAAATGCCCAGGACCAACATTTTCCCAAAATATGCTCCTTGCTCTCCCTTTCCACCTGGGGAACCTGCGCCTGCATCCCCTGCAGCACACCCCAGAAACACCTGCAGGAGCTCCGTGGCTTTCTTGCTTGTTGCCTTATTAACCTTGCAGCTGCTACTTCCATTTGCCTTTGGCTGAAACTGACGCCACCCAGTATATTGATTTAACAGATACTGGAGTTTAAGATTTTTATATATAAGGCTGAAATGAAATGAAATGAAATGCATACCATTTCAGCTGTAAAAGAAGTGGCCAACAATAGCCTGAGACCTGGATAACGTTTAGTGCTTCTCGGCATCCATGGTCTCAAAGGCTACCTCTGAATTTAAGCCTCGTCCAGGTAAGGGATAGATGTAGAGAACTGGCTGTAAGTTCACACCTGATTCCAGTCCTGACTCGCCAACTTATTAGCTGTAAGACCTTGAGCAAGTCGTTTCAGCTTTTTGAAGTCTCAGGTTTTCGTTTCTTTTCTCTTCCATCTATAGAGTGGAGACAATAATACTAACTTCAGAGAGTTGTGAAAATTAAGTAAAATTATTTGTGTAAATCTTTTCCATTTATTAGTTTCAGAAGTAGAATTTAGTGATTTATCAGTCGCATGTAATACCTAGTGCTCATTGTAACACGTCCCCTCTTTAATGTCCAACCCCCAGTTACCCCATCCCCCATCCACCTCCCCTCCAGCAACAATCACTTTGTTCCCTATAGTTTCATATGGGATTTGTCTTTCTCAAGACTTTGTTTAGAGTCTCTTAGGGTTTGTCTCCCTTTCTGATTTCATCTTATTTTATTTTTCCCTCCCTTCCCCTATGAACCTCCATTTTGTTTAAGTTCCACATATAAGTGAAATCATATGATAATTGTCTTTCTCTGATTATTTCTCTTAGCATAATACTTTCTAGTGTTCATTGACAGACGAATGGATAAAGAAGATGTGGTGTATATACACAATGGAATATTCCTCAGCCATCAAAAAATGAAATCTTACCATTTGCAACAATGTGGTTGGAACGAGAGGGTATTATGCTAAGTAAAGCTTTTTTTTTTAAAAAAAAAGCCTGGCACGAAACTATGGAAAGAGCCTAGATGTCCATCAACAGATGAAAAGATAAGATGTGGTATATGTATACAATGGAATACTGTGCAGCCATCAAAAAAACTGAAATCTTGCCATTTGCAAAGATGTGGATGGAACTAGAGGGTGTTATGCCAAGCGAAATAAGTCAATCAGAGAAAGAAAATTATCATATGATCTCTCTGATATGAGGAATTTGAGAGGCAGGGTGGAGGGTCGTGGGGGGAAAGGGAGGGACAAATGAAACAAGATGGGACCAGGGAGGGAGACAAACCATAAGAGACTTAATCTCAGGAAACAGACTGAGGGTTGCTGGGGGTGTGGGGCAGGGGTGGGTTGGATGGGTCATGTACATTGGGGAGGGTATGTGCTATGGTGATTGCTGTAAATTGTGTTAGACTGATGATTCACAGACTTGTACCTCTGAAACAAATAATACATTATATGTTAATTTTAAAAATTAATTAATTAAATTAAATTTTAAAAAGTCTGGCACAAAATGAGTTCACAGTAAATGTTTGTGATGGTGTTTTAGGAAGCCTTGGATACTGGTATCTGGATCAGAAGAGACTAGAGTGCCAAAGTAAAGCTCTTTTGGTTTTCTGTCTTCCTTTTCCAGTCATCTTGCTCAGATACCCTGGATCCAGAAGCATTTTGTTTTCTCCCATCTCTGCCCTGGTGGGATGGGTCTGCATGTGACAGGGATGATGGAGGGGATAGAGGGTTCATACGTCAGAACATACTGTCAGCACTGGTCTTGGTTTATATGGAACAAAGATAAAACAATACCGATTATGACAATGAAACTCAACTAGCATTACTGAACACTTCATATGTGTTGGGTATCTTGCTTATTTTTTAATCCATTTTCTCACTTGGTCTCCATGGAAAACATGGGGCATAGGTACTAATCTTGTTCCTATTTTACAACTTGTCCCACCATTTAATTTGAATGATGTAGAGGCCAGCACATTCTCATAGACTGTATTGGAAGCGATGTATTATTCAACTTGGCTCCTAGGTGTGTGTCTTCCTGAATATTCAAGATTGAGAATTCCAGATGACCATGCAATCTCAGACCTGTCCATGTACAATTACATAGAGGTGAGTGAGGGGTTGGGCTCCATTCCATGAGATCATTCCTGATAGTCAAACAGATAGTCTTTTCTTTTTAAACATTACAAAAATTTTAATTCTTGTGTAATTAACATACAGTGTTATATTAGTTTCAGTACAGAATGCAGTGATTCAACAATTCTATACATTGCTCAATGCTCATCATGGTAAATACACTCTTTAATCCCCATCACCTCTTTCTCTCATCCCCTCACTGACCTCCCCTCTGGTGACTGCTTGTTTGTTCTCTGTTAGTTAAGAGTTTGTTTTTTTTGTTTGTCTCCTTTTTTCTTGTTTGGTTCATTGCTTAAAATCCACATATGAATGAAATCATATGGTATTTGTCTTTCTCTGACTGACTTGTGTTACTTAGCACAATACACTCTAGGTCCATCTGTGTTGCTGTAAATGACAAGATTTCATTCTTTTCTTATGGCTGAGTAGTATTCCATTATATATACATACACACACATTATTATTATTATATATACATCATACATTATATTATATGTTAAATTATATTATATATCAATATATTAATTATATATAAATAATATAATTAATCATAAATTGATTATATTATATATTAATTAATATGCTATACTTTATATAATATATAATATAATTAATATAATAATTAATTATATACTAATATCATATATTATATACATATTATATATTATATATTATGTATATATCATATACACATCATATACATTATATATTACATTATATATAACATATAATATATAATATATATCATATATTATATCATATATGATATATATGATATAATATATGATATATGATATAATATATGATATAATAGAATATATTAATAATAATATAATATAATATATAATATACAACACAATATAATATATTATATAATATACAATACAACATATACAATATATAATATACATATTATATTATATATCATATCATATATTATATATTATACATTATATAACATTATATATTATACTATATATTATATATTATATATAACTATAATTATATTATAATAATACATAGTTATATGATTATTATATAATAATCATATAACTATAATACATATAATAATTATATAATATTATTATATATGTAATATATAATATTATTATATATGTAATATATAATAATATAATATAATATATGTAATATATTATATGAATAATATATAATATGATATATCATATATATCATATATAATATAATATAATATATCATATTATATAATGTAAAATATGTATAATGTGTGTATATATATATAATGTCTTCTTTATCCTTTAATCTATCAAAGGGTACTTGGGCTATTTCCATAGTTTGGCTACTGTAAATAATTCTTCAGTCAACATAGGAGTGCATACATCTTTCCAAAATTAGTGTTTTCTTATTCTTGGGTAAATACCCAAGTGGAATTACTGATTCATATGGTAACTCAATTTTTAATTTTTTGACAAATCTCCATACAGTTTTCCACAGTGGCTGAACCAGTTTTCTTTCCCACCAACAGTGCATGATGGTTCTTTTTTTTCCCATATCCTTGTCAACACTTGTTTCTTGTGTTTTTAATTTCAACCATTCTGACGGGTGTGAGGTGACATCTCATTACGGTTTTGATTTGTACTTCTCTGATGATGAGTGATGTTGAGTACTTTTTTGTGTACACGTCTGTTAGCCATCTGGATGTCTTCTTTGGAGAAATTTCTGTTCATGTCTTCTGCCCATTTTTAATAGGATTATTTGGGGTTTTTTGTGTGTCGAGGTGTATATGTTCTTTATATTTTGGATATTAACCCTTTATCGAATATGTCACTTGCAAATATCCTCTATATTGTAGGTTTTGTCGTCCTAGTTTTGTTGTTTCCTTTGTTCTGCAGAAGCTTTTTATTTTGATGTAGTCTCAATTGTTTATTTTTGCTTTTGTTTCCCTTGCCCAGGAGACATATCTAGAAAAATCTTGCTAAGGCCGGTATCAGAGAAATTACTCCCTGTGCTCTCTTCTAGGATTTTCATGGTTTCAGGTCTCACATTTAGGTCTTTAATATGTTTTGAGTTTATTTTTGTGTGTGGTGTAAGAAAGTAGTCCAGTTTCATCCTTTTGCATGTGGCTGTCCAGTGTTCCCAACACCATTTGTTGAAGAGACTTTCCCATTGCATATTTTTGACTTGTCAAAGGTTAATTGACCACATAATTGTGAGTTTATTTCTGAGCTCTCTGTTCTCTTATATTGATCTCTGTGCTATTTTTGTGTCAATATCATACTGTTTTGGTTACTATAGCTTTAAGTGTATCTTGAAATCTGGGACTGTGAAACTTCCAGTTTATTCTTCTTTTTCAAGATTGCTTTGTCTATGTGGGGTCTTTTGTGGTTTCATACAAATTTTAAGATTATTTATTCTAGTTCTGCAGAGAAGACTGTTAGTATTTTTATAGGAATTACATTAAGTGTGTAGATTGCTTGTGTTAGTATGGACATTTTAACAATATCTGTTCTTCCACTCCATGAGAATGGAATGTCTTTCCATTTGTTTGTCATCTTCAATTTCTTTCATTAATACTTTACAGTTTTCAGAGTATAGGTCTTTCAACTCCTTGGTTAAATTTATTCCTGGGTATTTTATTATTTTTGGTGCAACTGTAAATGGGATTGTTTTCTTACTTCTTCTTTTGCTCCTTCGTTATTAGTGTATAGAAATGCAATGGATGTCTGTATATTAATTTGGATCCTGCAATCTTACTGAACTCATTTATCAGTTCTAGTAGTTTTTTGGTGGAGCCTTTAGGGTTTTCTATATATAGTATAATGTCATCTGCAAATAGTGGAAGTTTTACTTCTTTCTTTCCAATCTGGATGCTTTTTATTTCTTTTTCTTCTCTGATTGCTGTAGCTGGATTTCCAGTGCTATGTTGAATAAAAGTGGTGAGAGTGGACATGTTTGACTTGTCTCTGATCTTAGGGAAAAAGCTCTCAGTTTTTCACCAGACTATGATGTTAGCTGTGGGTTTTTCATATATGGCCCTTATTATGTTGAGCCTCTAAACCTACTTTGCTGAGGGTTTTTATGATGAATGGATGTTGTTCTTTGTCAAATGCTTTTTCTGCATCTATTGAAATTATCATATAAATTTTCTTTTCTCTTATTGTTGTGATGTGTCACATTGATTGATTTGTGAATATTGAACCATCCTTGCATTCCAGGGATAAACCCCCCATGCTCTGAGATTAGTACATAAATCTTTTCTCACATCCTAGGCATTTTTCAAACTGTTGCTTCTATACTATATTGTACATAAGTGATTCTGTTTGTTGTGCTGTCTCTTTAAGCGTGGGGACTGTTTCCTCTCATCCTCCAGCTCTCCCCCAGAGAAATCTTCTGATTTTTGACATTGCAGGTGTTAAGCTCCGTTGATTGTAAGAACTATCCAAGTTAGGCCCCTCTGGTTTTCAAAGCCAAATGTTATGGGGACTTGTCTTCCAAGTGTGGGTGCCCTATGCCTGGTGCCTGGTGTGGGGCCTCCTGCTCTCCCCTCTCCAGGCCAGCAGTATCCTTACCTCCTATGGAAAGTCCTGTGGGTCAGTGTGGCTCCTGACGGGCTCTCTCTCCTTCCTACCCACTTCAATTGTGGTGTCTTCCCTATGTTTAGCTGTGGAGGGTCTGTTCTGCCAGTTTCGGGTCATTTTTCTGGGTTTTTTACAGATGTGGCTGTTATCTAGGTGTATCCACGGGACAAGGTGAACCTAGGATCCTCCTACTCTGCAATCTTCCCCAGAAGTTGCAAATGTTCTTTCATTTTTCTTTGCTCCAGCCCCATCACATACATGCTGAATAAGAATAGGTACCAAAGGGGGCGCCTGGGTGGCTCAGTTGGTTAAAGCCTCTGCTTTCGGCTCAGGTCATGATCCCAGAGTCCTGGGATCGAGGCCCACATGGGGCTCTCTGCTCAGCAGGGATCCTGCTTCCTCCTCTCTCCTCTCTTTCTGC